>QNUK01000254.1:572263-973491 GCA_013621035.1 Clarias magur
TCTATGAGCCCTGACCTCAATCCTATTGAGCAACTTTGGAAGGAGCTGAAACATGCTGTCTGGAAAAGGCACCCTTCAAACCGGAAACAACTGGAGCAGCTTGCTCATGAGGAGTGGGCCAAAATACCTGCAGAAAGGTGCAGAAGTCTCATTGACAGTTACAGGAATCGTTTGATTGCAGTGATTGCCTCAAAAGGTTGTGCAACAAACTATTAAGTTAGGGGTACCATAATTTTTGTCCAGGCCTGTTCTATGAGTTCATTTTATAATGATAATTCCGTTGAAGCATGGTTGAAAAGCAATGTCTGACTTTCATTGGTTAACATTCATAGAATTCTTATTTATTATTACTTTTGTCAGATTAAAGTTATTTCTGTGACCATTGTGAGTTTTTCTTTCATTGACCGAAGGGTACCAACAATTTTGTCCACGTGTGTAGATGCTACTGTAGTTTATGCCAAACATGCTGTCCATATGCTGTTTTGTTTTATGATTATGAAATTGTTATTAAGTAAAAGTTTTTTTCCCCCATAGCTTTTGAGTGGTGATAAGCCCACAACCAAAAGAAATATACAGAACTTGTACATTTGTAAATTGTTAATCTTCAAAACAAACAAATAAAAACCCTGTAATAATATAGGTGAGGTATTTAAAGCACTTTGCTGCATCATACAGAGTACAGCCGGACTAAAGGTAACATCTAAATTGACTGACAGCTCTTGCCTTGTGCAGTGCTGTATCAGCTTTCACATATTCCCTACTCACAGGTCATTAAAAGTAAACATTGCACAAGACATCAGTTGAAACTGGGGCAGAGTGTATAGGAATAAAACAATAAAAGGACATGAACTGTCTCGTATACACTGGTGTAAAAAAGAAAACAATTTAAAGTTCGCAGGAGAATTAAAAGTAACTGTAGAAAAAAACAGAATGCAATTAAAAGGACAGTCAACTGAGTAAACTATAAATGTGTATATAATAATTTAAGGTAATATGCACAACACCAGGACTTGTTTGCTTTTTGGCAGTAGGTTACATGCACACTAAAAACAAATTCATCAAGATAAAATTACACAAATGATCTGGGAAGAGAAATATTTATTTTACAATAACCATTTCAGTCATGCTGAAAAAATTTGGTTTAAATTAAAAAGGATGGATTACCAGCACAGAGTTTATTAAGGACCTTAAAAGTATGTAGTCAACCTGTCACTAATCATGTACATTTTTCAGTAAATGTAAATGTTCTTTTAGTCATTTGTACAACGTAATGTGTGCCAATGTGTATCAAAATGTCAATCAATAAAATACTGTTGATAGTGTAGGATTACAAATTTATAAAATGTTAAATCTAGGTTCCAACAAAATAGTATATAAACTGAAAAGTTATGTACATTGGGTTTTACATTTTGAGGTAAAGATTATGACATTCTAAGGACATCAAGTCTGGTAACCCAGGTGTCTGAGACATTTTGTCTTCATGTACTTCCTGACCACTGGGTAGGATCCCAAGGTAATGTGAATGCTAATCTCAAGGCCAGGCTGTGCCTTTGTCTCTATTATAATGTGAAGGTCTGGGCGATACTGTCAGGCTGTGTAATTATTTACTCAAAGGTTTAGTATATATGTGTCTCTTTATATGTCCCTTTATAGGTCAATTCTTGAGGTGCAGAATAAATAAAAATGCTGGCTCAAAATAATAATAATAAAAAGGAAGGTCAACCAGTTAAGTGCTCTGTCTGATCCTGCCCACAAGAAGTACTGTAGTACAATTTACTGAAAATGGTATAGCGGACAGCTTAGTACTGTGCAGCTACAGATAGATCAGAGTGCCCATGCTGTCCCCCTGTCCCATGTGTGACAGCAAGGGAGGACAACTCTTTACATGAACCACAACTGTCCTGATGTTTCTTCTTTTACTTTAAGTGTAAACAATATAATGAATATATATTTAAATATAATTTAAATGGTTGTACATGTATTGAAAATTATTACAAATATTATTTTAAATGAGAATGGCTGTAACTGTACTGCATGCATGCTATCTTCTCACTTTCTTAAATAAAATCAACACTCTTTACAGTTGTTTCTGCTCCTTTGTGATCAACACCCACAGGATTGTGGTAAAGGTTAAACTGAGTACTGATGATTGACAGCTCTGATACAGCACAGGATCACCTTCACACAGATAAAATAAAATGAACAATAAAAATAATTTAACAAGCCATAATAATTTGAACTGTGTGAAAGGTTTTGTGTGAAACTGTTAGGAGAGTGACAAAGGAAAGAGGGAAGGCTGTTAAATAATTTATAGTTTATTGCCTCCTGTACAGTAAACAAGTGAAAACTAAATAAACTATGAGTTATTAATTTATCTTCTATACCGCTTTTCATGAAGGCCTGGAGCCTTAGGAGAAGATACATAAGAAGAGACTTAGGGCACAAGATGGGGTACACTCTGGACAGGGTGCCAATTCAGTGCATGGCCCACACCCACTATAGGCAATTTGGGAACATTGGACTGTTGGAGAAAACTGGAGTACTCGGAGAAAACCCACCAAGCCGGGAAGAACATGCAAACTCTACACACACAGCCCCAAGGTGGGAATCGAACCCTTGACCCTGGAGATACATCCACAGTGCCAACCACTATGCCACCATGCCGCCATAACAAAATACACTCAGTTATTCACTTAACGTCTATATCGTTTTATTCTTTATTCAGGGTCGCAGAGGGCCTGGATACTATCCCAGGGGACTTAGGGCACAAGGGGATGTACACTCTAGACAGGGTGCCAGTACATCACAGCATTACAAAATTAACACTAAAGTAGTGAGAAAAGTATCAAGAAAACTATAAAGAAGTTTTATAGTTTTATGAACTTGAATTTTATGACTTTACACTCGTTTCCATGCATGCAAATGACCCTGTAAAAAGTGCAATACATAATTTGACCTAGCTGTTTATGAATATAGGTAACTTCATGAAACATGATAACAGATTATGTAACCACTGCTTAACCTCTCATTGAATCTGTTCCAAGAACTCCTCCCCTGATGTACTTGTGCCATTGCCCTTCCCAGGTATGTTCAGTATAAATGTTTGCCTCTGGACTACTAGAGCATTTTAGGCGTTTTCTCACTGGGAACAATTATCACGTTCTGTCCCCGAGCACAATTTCTCCCTCTCCTTAATCCCCGCAGATTTGCGTGCACATCGGCTCCGATTGAGTTGTTTTCGTAAGGAACAAACGGCGAAGGAAGAAGAAGCAGCCGCTCGGATCACGAACTGTGTGGCACATGTTAATGTTTTTATTTTAGAAACACTGGTCAGAGAGCTAGACGTTTAGGATGGCTGTGGTGGAAGGTCTTTTTCTGCAGGCTACTGGTACTACCATATTACTTGGGTTTGTGGTTCTCCTGGTGGTTATTTATTTGTATTTATCAAGCTCTAGCTTTAAGGAAGAACCCAATGAACCTCCAGGACCGAAACCCCTGCCTCTTTTGGGAAACCTGCTTCAGATAGACTTGGCCAGACCCCATGAATCACTTTCTGAGGTAAGTTAGTGGCATTACATTTACATTTAGGCATTTGGCAGACGCCGTCATCCAGAGCGACTTAGAAAAGAGTTTTGTAGTGTCCATCATTGGATAGAGCCTTACACTCGGTTTACTAGGTTACAAACGAAGTACTATCAGTCAAACAGTGTTGGGAAGTTGTTGTTTTTTCTCCCTGAGGCGGGTGTTGGGGAGGGAATGAACCCAAATAGAGCCAGAAACGAATATGTCTTAAGTAGTCGTTTAAAGAATGCCAGACTCAGCTGTACGGAAGTAGAGGCTGAGTGGAAACTATTTTAAACAGGATATTATATAGGATGCACAATTGTACTCAGTCTGTCCCTGTGTATGAGGTGGACAGACTCGAATCGGATAATGTGAAGGAAACAGATACATAAGTATGAAAAACCTTTCTTTGCATATCCGGTTGCATGAACGCGCTCGCGGTGGAGAGAAAAAGGCAAGTCGCGCGCGCAGAAACGGCGCCCAGATGCGCAGTTTAAAACTGTGACACAATTGGTTTTAGGCATTCATTCACGAGAAACTTCAACACAAGTCCCGACTTGACTTGAATGCCACTAGTATACTTTCTAAATCTATTTCCGGACTAGAGTTTCTAATGTTCCAGAGGCAAGCATATAAAATCCTGGGAAGGGAAAGACTACAAGTACATCAGGGGAGCAAAATATTAAGGCATATATATATATATATATATATATATATATATATATATATATATATTACAAATGTGTTCATTCAAAAAGTACTCTACTGGGTTTTTGGGATCTTTTACATATCCCACTTTAATCCCTGGCTATAAAAAAGGCTATCTCTGATTTATTTATTTATTTTCGACAGTTTAACAGTCTATTACTACGTGCAAAAGAACATGCTGATGAAAAGGTCACTGCCAATTTTGTCCATAAATGCTTCACATAAAACAACATCAGCACTTTTCATTGATGCCTGCCATGCATAAGTAGCATGTAGTAGCAGTTATAATGGCACTCCACATTCATTGGGATTTAATTTTTGCAGCTTACTCTAAGATTTGAGGGAGCTGTAACTTCAACTATAATATAGGCTATACTGCTTAAAAATGTTAGGAAGTCATTGGATTGCAGAGAGTTAACTATGTAATGTACTCTAAATGTACACACGTGGACAAAATTGTTGGTACCCTTCGGTCAATGAATAAAACTGCAATGGCTCAACAGGAATAACTTAATCTGAAAAATAATAATAATAAGAATTCTATGATGTAACCAATGAAAGTCAACATGTTTTCAACCATGCTTCAACGGAATTATAAAAAAAAAAAAAAAAGAACTCCTGGAACAGGCCTGGACAGGCCCCTAACTTAATAGTTTGTTGCACAACCTTTTGAGGCAATCACTGCAATCAAACGATTCCTGTAACTGTCAATGAGACTTCTGCACCTCTCTGCAGGTATTTTGGCCCACTCCTCATGAGCAAGCTGCTCCAGTTGTTTCCGTCCAATAGTCCAATGTTTTCCTCTTAGCCATTCTTGGGTGTTTTTAGCTGTGTGTTTTGGGTCATTGTTCTGTTGCGAGACCCATGACCTGCGACTGAGACCCAGCTTTCTGGCACTGGCCAGCACATTTCTCTCTAGAATCCCTTGATAGTCTTGAGATTTCATTGTACCCTGCACAGATTCAAGACACCCTGTGCCAGATGCAGCAAAGCAGCCCCAGAACATAACAGAGCCTCCTCCATTTTCACAGTAGGGACAGTGTACTTTTCTTGATATGCTTCATTTTTCCGTCTGTGAACATAGAGCTGATGTGCCTTGGCCAAAAGTTCCATTTTTGTCTCATCTGTCCATAGGACATTCTCCCAGAAGCTTTGTGGCTTGTAGTTTGGCATATTCCAGTCTGGCTTTTTTCTGATTTGTTTTCAACAATGGTGTCCTCCTTGGTCGTCTCCCATGTAGTCCACTTTGGCTCAAACGACGACGGATGGTGCGATCTGACACTGATGTTCCTTGAGCATGAAGTTGACCTTGGATCTCTTTAGAAGTCTTTCTGGGCTCTTTTGTTACCATTGGGATTATCCGTCTCTTTGATTTGTCATGAATTTATCTCGTGCGTCCACGTCCAGGGAGGTTGGCTACAGTCCCATGGATCTTAAATTTCTGAATAATATGTGCAACTGTAGTCACAGGAACATCTAGCTGCTTGGAAATGGTCTTATAGCCTTTACCTTTAACATGCTTGTCTATAATTTTCTTTCGAATCTCCTGAGACAACTCTTTCTTTCGCTTCCTCTGGTCCATGTTGAGTGTGGTATATACCATGTCACCAAACAACACAGTGACTACCTGGAGCCCTATATATAGGCCCACTGACTGATTACAAGATTGTAGACACCTGTGATGTTAATTAGTGGACACACCTTGAATTAACATGTCCCTTTGGTCACATTATTTTCAGTATTTTCTAGGGGTACCATCATTTCTGTCCAGGCCTGTTCCATGAGTTTATTATTTTTTTTATAATTCTGTTGAAGCATGGTTGAAAAGCAATGTCTGACTTTCATTGGTTAACATTCATAGAATTTTTTAAAATTATTACTTTTGTCAGATTAAAGTTATTTCTGTGACCATTGTGAGTTTTTCTTTCATTGACCGAAGGGTACCAACAATTTTGTCCACGTGTGTAGATGGTTCTCATAAATCTTCAATTCTTTCTCTAAATATTCAATTAAATTATTTCTTCCAGCTCGCCAAGACGTATGGATCTGTGTTCCAAGTATATTTTGGTCCAAAGAAAGTCATTGTCTTAGCTGGGTACAAAACAGTCAAACAAGCACTTGTTAATTATGCAGAGGAATTCGGGGAAAGGGAGGTCAATCAAACATTTAAGTTTGCTGAAGAACATGGTAAGCAATGCCTATAATATATTTACATTATATTTAGAGTGATGACGCTTCAAGTCATTTCTCATTTGGTTCCTGTTGAGCTTAAATTATAGACTATATATATATATATATTTCACATTTAAACATTATTTGGTAGTCATATATTTATTATCCAGCAAAACAAAATTTATCCTTATAGCTATGTATGAAACATTAAACTAAAGTGAAAAGAAATACCAGATGACAGAATGAAGATTGAACACATCCTCTGTTGCCTTTAGGAATCCTGTTTTCTAATGGAGAGAACTGGAAAGAGATGAGACGTTTTGCCTTAACAAACCTTAGAGACTTTGGAATGGGCAAGAGAGGCAGTGAAGAAAAAATCATTGAGGAAATCCAATATCTTAAAGAAGTATTTGAAAGCTTTGGAGGTACCCAGATAATTGAATTATACATAACCTCCTGATTTCAGCTTCCATAAAGTTCTTTGTAAACCTTCTTTGTAATATTTTGTAATGAGACAAATGATTAAAAAAGTTTTCTTCTCCTAAGGAAAGCCATTTGACACAACTCAACCAGTAAACCATGCAGTCTCCAACATCATCTCGTCCATTGTGTATGGAAGCAGATTTGAATACACTGATCCTCATTTTAAAGAAATGGTCAAAAGGGCAAATGAGAATGTCAGGATTGGTGGATCGGCTTCTATACGAGTAAGTATTGACTAGGTATCCTTGCTCATCTTTAAGACATTCTAAGGAAGGATTGGTAACTTTTTTTTACTTCAGTAAAAGAAAAATAGTATGATGTATATTATAATAATATAATATTAATAATATCATAATATGATCATTTTTATTCTTTTGCTGAAGTGTGTATAAATTTTTTTGCCTGACTCGGTGCATCTCAATAAATTTTAAATATCATTGAAAAGTTTATTTATTATTTCAGTAATTCAAGTCAAAAAGTGTAACTCGTATTATATAGATTATTCACACTCGTATTATATAGTTTATTCACACAGACTTATATAGTTCAATGTTTATTTCTTTTCATTTTGATGATTATGCCTTACAGCTAATGAAAACCCAAAATTCAGTATCTCAGAAAATTTCATTAATTAAGACCAATGGAAAAAAAAAGAATTGTTGAACTATTGAAAAGTATGAACATGTACAGCACGCAATACTTGGTCGGGGCTTCCTTTGCATGAATTACTGCAACAATGCAGCGTGGCATCGAGGTTATCAGTCTGTGGCACTGCTGAGGTGTTATGGAAGCACAGGTTGCTCTGATAATGGCCTTCAGCTTTTCTGTGTTGTTGAGTCTGGTGTCTTGCATCCTGCTCTTCACAATACTCCATAGATTCTCTATGGGCTTTAGGTAGGGCTTGTTTGCTGGCCAATCAAGCACAGAGATACCATGGTCCTTAAGGTCCATGGTGCCAAGGTCCTCACCGTGCCAAAAGTAATAATACCTGGTTTAAACCAGGCATTATTACTTTTGGCACTGTGAGCAGGTGGAAGTCCTGCTGGAAAGGGAAAATCAGCATCTGCATAAAGCTGGTCAGCAGAAGGAAGCATGAAGTGCTTTAAAACTTTCAGGTAAAGGGCTGTGCTGACATCAGCAGATGACATGGCTCCTCAAACCACCACTTACTGTGCAAACACTGAACCTCAAGCAATGTGGATTCTGTGCCTCTCCTCTCTTCCTCCAGACTCTGGGTCCTTGAGTTCCAAATGAAATGCAAAATTTACGTTTGTCTGAAAAGAGGACGTTGTCGTCTGTTAAAGAGTGGCTTGACACAAGGAAGACACCAGCTGCAGTTCACTCCTTGTGAATTCTTGAATGGGCTTTGTTTTGTAACATTTTCCCCCTCCATTCGACTTTCCATTAATGTGCTTCCCCATGATTGTGTAACATACTGAGAGACCATTAAAAGGCTCAGGAAACTTTGCAGGTGTTTTGAGTTATTTAGCTGATTTGTGGGTGACATCATGAGTCTCCAATGTTAAACTTTTTCACAATATAATTTTTTTTAAGATACTGAATTTTGGGTTTTCATTAGCTGTAAACTAATGAAAATTAAAAGAAACAAAAATTTAAATATGTCAGTCTGTGTGAATCTCTACAATATACAGTATGAAAATACAGAATGTTTAATAGTACCATATCACTGGCCAGTCAATTAAACAATTGCTGTTGATATCAATCTTTATATAATTTTCTGTTATGTGTATCCCTGGATCATACTGTATTTATGGCAGTATGGCTTTGATACTGACAATGTACATCAAAGCCAGAATGTTCTATTAATAAAATACGTGCTGTGGAAAAGTGTGTAGCCGATTGTTTGTGCTAATATTTGCATATCAATATGCCACAAGTGCAAATTAATGACAAATGACTTTCCATTTTTCCTCTAACCCCACCATTTTAAGATCTTTAACATACTTCCCTGGGTTGGTCCATTTTTGAGTAGTTTAAGAAAACTGCGTGCAAATGCTGAGAAAAACTTGAGCCAGGTTCGTGAGCTGGTGAGTGATCTTCAGGAGACATTAAATTCAGATGAACGAAGAGGATTTGTTGACTCCTTCCTCCTCCGTAAACAAAGTGATGAGGTAGGAAAAGCGTTATTTATCTTGAACAGACTAAAAATTGCCTTTGCTTATATATGAAATGGTTTCAAGAATTTGCAACAATTTCTGCACTATCCCATTTTGTAAGTCAAACAACTTAAAATGCATTTGAAACTGTACACAAAACAAAAAAATCTATTAATCTAATAATTAATTCAGTGAATTCATCAGCTATGTATTTTCTGGCCTCGTAGCAATCAGGACAGAAAAACACTCGTTTCAATGAGAAGAATCTTGTCACCACTGTGATTAATCTTTTTGTTGCTGGTACCGACACCACTAGCACAACACTGCGCTGGGGGATGTTGCTTATGGCCAAGTACCCCCATATACAAGGTAGGTGCACTTACATGTGAATCAAGTTTCTGTTTCTTGGTCTCTGTTGATTTATAGCCTGCTAATCATGAAATGTAAAACCATATTTACACATAAAGATCAAGTCCAGGAAGAGATTGACAGGGTGATTGGAGGCCGTCAGCCAGTGGTGGAGGACAGAAAGAACCTTCCTTACACAGATGCAGTAGTCCATGAAATCCAGAGACTGGCTAATATAGTACCCATGAGCCTACCCCATACTACTAGCTGTGATGTAAACTTTAATGACTTCTTTATCAAGAAGGTAATGTTAATATCACATGTGCTTAAAATGTGCCTTGAATATACTGTCAAACGATTGCTTTAGTCCTCATGAAATTTTGATTATATTAATAATTGTCTATTTAAGGGCACAACTGTTTACCCTTTATTGATGTCCGTGTTGAGGGATGAGAGTCAATGGAACAACCCACACAACTTCGATCCAGAAAACTTCCTTGATGAAGGAGGACGCTTTGTTAAAAAAGATGCCTTCATGCCTTTTTCTGCAGGTGACTGATTTTAACTTATACAATATAACAACAACAAAAAAAATACAATATAACAAAAAATATCCCAAAATTTATTTACAATGTTCAAAGATAAGCAAGTAGGAAAAAACAGGCCTATATACAGTAGGTATAGTATGTAGGAGTTTAAACGTGCATATATACTGTATGAGAATACTGTAATAGATCAAATGGAGGTTGCAAAAAAAACTAAACAAAAGCATTTAGAAATTTAGATTTCTCATAGATATGTGCATGCATAAATTATACTTTAAATAAGTTCTTCAACTTTTTGGTAAGACCATAAAGGGTTCTCTGTTTTGTTTCTCTGCTGAGATCATTAGGGTTTTATGTGTAACAAAAAATAACTAACCAAAAAAACAGTAGTTCCAATTCAGAGATGGGTTTAAGTGGACCAGTTAAAAGCTGTAATGATAAAAAAAAAAAAAAAAGATTGAAAACAAGGAACCATCTTTGTAAGAGTGTAATGTTTGGCATGAACTCAAGTAAACAGAGTAGGAAAAACACATTTAAATCAGGTAACAGGAAGAGTGAATATACTGTAAGGGCTACTTTTTTTTCCCAGGGCGCAGGGCATGTCTAGGAGAAAGCCTGGCCAAGATGGAGCTCTTCATCTTCTTCAGCTCTCTCTTGCAGCACTTCTGCTTTACTCCTCCACCAGGGATGTCTGAGGATCAGCTAGACCTCACAGGTGTGGTTGGGATTACAGTGAACCCATCTCCTCACAAGATTTGTGCAGTGAAACGGAATAAATAATATTTCAGATACTGTAAAAATAGCACATTTTTCATCTGACATTATCTTAATGGATGTAAAAAAAATCCTGAAACTTGTATTACTGTTATCACAAAACCACAGTTTTCTATGAATTTTGTTTCCTATTAATGACAATGTTTACTGATACTACACATGTATATACTGCAAATGTTCAAACATGTTGTAATTCAGGTTGCACAGGCTTTTGAGCAGAAAATTAAAACAAATATATTCTGGATTAAATAGGTGTAAAACCTTTAATGCAAACAGGATATACTGTATGCTCTACGAACAACTCTAACGTGCACAATGATAAATTTTATCAAAGTTATTCCTGATGATTCAACCTGCCCCATTAGTCCAGTGGGAGTATTTTTGCCTGTCTTACAGAAACCCGGGGTTTACGTCCCTGATGGTAAATCAGTGGACTCTCATGTCTGTATAAAATTTTGAGGGTTGCCTAAGGAAGCATATCTGGTGTAAACTAATTATGCGGATTGGATGATCATAGACTCACTATTGTGAATATCAAAACAATATAGGTGGGGGCATTGCAGTAAGGTTTTTTTTTTATTTTACTTAAAAACTTTTTGCCTAATGTTAATTGTTATATAGCTACTTAGTGGGAGTATATGCAAACCTGCATTGTAGTTGATTGATTTTGTGTTTATTCTGAGTAGTGTTGGATGTTTGTTATTTCTGTTGCTGAACAAAATTTTAAATCAATAAGTATTAGAAATTTATATTACACATGAACTATGGCTGTCATATTAAAGTACTCAATTGTTCAGCTTTTATTTTGTGTACATTTTTGTGTTCTAGTCACTGTTTCTAAAGACAAAACTATACTGCCCGACCAAAAAAAAGTTGCACACTCCAATATTTTTTTATTATTATTTTGATTTAGGCCAGAATGGCTTTCTTCTTACCGCTCATCCATAAATGCCATTTATGGATGATAAATGCCAGATTTGTGGAGTGCACGACTAATGCTTGTTCTGTGGACAGATTCTCCCAACTGTGCTGCGAATCTCAGCAGCTCCTCCGGAGTTACCATGGTCCTCTTGGCTGTGTGAAACTTTGCAGGTGTTTTGAGTTGTTTAGCTGATTTGTGGGTGACATCATGAGTCTCCAATATTAAACTTTTTCACAATATAATTTTTTTTAAGGTACTGAATTTTGGGTTTTCATTAGCTGTAAACTAATGAAAATTAAAAGAAACAAAAATTTAAATATGTCAGTCTGTGTGAATCTCTACAATATACAGTATGAAAATACAGAATGTTTAATAGTACCATATCACTGGCCAGTCAATTAAACATATGCTGTTGATATCAATCTTTAGATAATTTTCTGTTATGTGGATCATGCTGTATTTATGGCAGTATGGCTTTGATACTGACAATGTACATCAAAGCCAGAATGTTCTATTAATAAAATTCATGCTGTGGAAAAGTGTGTAGCCGATTGTTTGTGCTAATATTTGCATATCAATATGCCACAAGTGCAAATTAATGACAAATAACTTTCCATTTTTCCTCTAACCCCACCATTTTAAGATCTTTAACATACTTCCCTGTGTTGGTCCATTTTTGAGTAGTTTAAGAAAACTGCGTGCAAATGCTGAGAAAAACTTGAGCCAGGTTCGTGAGCTGGTGAGTGGTCTTCAGGAGACATTAAATTCAGATGAAAGAAGAGGATTTGTTGACTCCTTCCTCCTCCGTAAACAAAGTGATGAGGTAGGAAAAGCGTTATTTATCTTGAACAGACTAAAAATTGCCTTTGCTTATATATGAAATGGTTTCAAGAATTTGCAACAATTTCTGCACTATCCCATTTTGTAAGTCAAACAACTTAAAATGCATTTGAAACTGTATACAAAACAAAAAATCTATTAATCTAATAATTAATTCAGTGAATTCTTAATATCAGCTATGTATTTTCTGGCCTCGCTTTTTTTTATATTTTTTTTACTTAAAAACCTTTAGCCTAATGTTAATTGTTATATAGCTACTTAGTGGGAGTATATGCAAACCTGCATTGTAGTTGATTGATTTTGTGTTTATTCTGAGTAGTGTTGGATGTTTGTTATTTCTGTTGCTGAACAAAATTTTAAATCAATATGTATTAGAAATATATATTGCACATGAACTATCGCTGTCATATTAAAGTACTCAATTGTTCAGCTTTTATTTTGTGTACATTTTTGTGTCCTAGTCACTGTTTCTAAAGACAAAACTATACTGCCCGACCAAAAAAAAGTTGTTTTATTTTGATTTAGGCCAGAATGGCTTTCTTCTTACCACTCATCCATAAATGCCATTTATGGATGATAAATACCAGATTTGTGGAGTGCACGACTAATGCTTGTTCTGTGGACAGATTTTCGCAACTGTGCTGTGAATCTCAGCAGCTCCTCCAGAGTTACCATGGTCCTCTTGGCTGCCTCTCTAATTAATTAATTAATTGCCTGGCCTGTCAGTTTAGGTGGACTGAACAGTACTCCATGAGATGTTCAAAGCTTGGAATATCTTTTTGTTACCTAACCCTGCTTAACCCACAACTTTATCCCTGACCCCTTTATCCCTGTGTTCCTTGGGTGACATGATGCTATTTGTTCATTAATGTTCTCTAACAAACCTCTGAGTTCTGAAAAGCTGTATTTATACTAAGATTAAATTGCACACAGATGGACTCTATTTAGTAATTAAATGACTTATGAAGGCAAGTGCTTCCACTGGATTTTAATTTGGATATCAGTAAAGGGGGCTGAATATAAATGCACGGCACACTTTTAAGCTTTTTTATTTCTAAAAATAAAAATGGTCCATCACATAAAATCTCAATAAAATACATTACTTTGTTGTTGGGGTATGAATACTTTTGCGAGGCATTGTAAAAAAGCCTCATGCACTGCGTGTGAGAATCATCCAAGTACTTACCTTCACATGCGCTTGCCCCACACATATCTCATGCCTCCATATTCTAAACAACTGTCTGTGGGAGACACAAGCAAAAGTGAGAAGAAAATATAGTTGCAAGCAACGATGACGGGCCCAAACACCCTACGGCATCGACACCCCGGAAAAACTCCCTCACAAGAGATTTTGCTGCCTAGCTCATACACACTTTCACATAGGCACACGAAACCTGGAACACATTTAGAGCTCTTTGAGCCAACAACTTTCGCGCTGCATGTCCTGTGCTCAACCCAAACAGGAGGCTGGTTATTTGGGTCATTCGCAAAAACGCACCCGATGGATTTTGATATACTCCTCCTGGGGAATTTATACAATTGTCACCAAATCATACCGATGTGATCTAAAGACATTGAGGATGCAAAATTTTTGATATCTCAAACGGGTCAGCCGTGACAATGCCTTAAACTTTTAAAATTAGAGTGGAACCATGGATTACGAGTATAATTCATTCTGGAAGCGGGCTCGTATTCAAAAACACTCATAAACCAAATAGACTTTACCCATAAGAAATAATGAAAACTCAAATTATTCGTTCTACAGCCCAAAACAATAAATACATAAAAATAATTCATACAACATATAAAGTAAAAATAAAACAAATTAACCTGCACTTAACATTAAAAAAAAAAGTAAAAATAAATCCAGACAGTTAAGTGTTTCCGTTTGTGTGTGCAGGCGCCGTGTATTTGTTTGCGTGTGTGCGTGGAATTAGCCCCTCGCCTCGTCTTAAACAGTAAAACTCCTTCTCCCTCCCACACCTCGCTTTTTAAGTTTCACAACTAACATACACAATGCAAACACTTTTTTAAAGAGAAAAAAAAGAAATCTCTCTAATGATACTCGCGTGAGCATACTAACGGAATCACTGCTGTAAAGTAAAAAATAACAAATAACAAATGAACCAGCACCTTACCTTTGAAAAGAATCGCGACAGAGCAGAGTTTTCTGTGTAAATAAAGCGCGTCTGCAGCCAGGGAGATCTCTGTGTGTTTGTGTGTGTCTGTGTTGGTGTCAAATTATGCATGCATGCACACACAAAGTAAGTGTGTGTGGGGCACACAGACGAGAGAGGGGGATGTTGATTATAAGAGACGAGCACTAAGACGCAGCAGGGGACTCTTATTTTGACACAAGGGATGCAGCAGGGGAGACGATTACCCATAATTCCCGCAGTGCAAGGGAGAGAAAAATCATTGGCTCAGTTGTGATCACTTGCCGCTCGGTGTCAAAATAAGAGTCGCATCCGTGATACATGATACTCAGCGCTCATAAACTAATACTTATCATGAGCAACCGAAGGATAAACAGAAAAGCCTTAGCAGTTAGCCCGTGTAGCGTGGATGGTAAACCCAAACGCAGAAGCAGCACGAATAGGCAGGATAACCACGCAATTAGTGATAAGAACTCTCTTACGCGAAGAGCAAGGATCTACACAAATAAACCTGCGTTCTAGCAACAAACACTCAATCAAAGAAGCAACCAAATTGGTGAGTACTCACAGAATAGTCGGCATAGCGTAAGCAAAGGCATGGGCGAACTCAATGACTGAGCAATGTGAAGCGCCATTTTGTCTCCTTTTATGCTTCCTGGAACCCGACCGTACTACTTCCGTACTACCATGGGCGACGTCGTGAAGGGTTTGAGTTGTGAGGTATGGAATACCGGATGGATCCGGAGCGCCGCAGGCAGCTGGAGCCGGTAGGTGACAGGGTTGATGCAGAGGGTGACGCGGTAGGGGCCGATGAACCTTGGTGATAATTTCTTTGATTCTGTATGGAGGTGCAGGTTCTTTGTGGACAGCCACACTTTGTCACCTACATGGCACAATCGTCCCGGAGGGTGTTGACGGCGATGTTGCGTGGTGTAACGAGTGTTAGCACGTTGGATTGCTTCCTTGGCAAGGACCCACGACCGCGACACCTGCGGACCAACTGTTGGGCCGCGGGTATCTCAACCTCCGGTTCTTGATGTTCGAACATCAGAGGTTGGAAACCCTGGCATACCTCAAAGGGACTTAACTTGGTGGCGGAGGAAACATGGAGGTTATGGGAAAGTTCAGCCTAGATGAGGTAGCGGGCCCAGGAGCGCTGACGGTTGGCGACAAAGCATCTCAGATAGCGCTCCAGTTGTTGGATGGTCCGTTCCGTCTGACCATTAGTCTGAGGGTGGTATCCAGAGGAGAGACTGCAGGTGGCGTTGATCAGACGGCAGAAGGCTTTCCAGAACCGGGCAGTGAACTGGGGCCCTCTGTTCGAGACTATGTCCTTTGGGAACCCATGAAGGCGGACTACATGCTCTAGTATCAGCTCGGCTGTGTCTTTAGCTGACGGAAGTCCGGCGAAGGCCACCAAGTGCACGGCCTTGGAGAATCGGTCGACAATGGTCATGATGGTGTTCTTTCCCTTGGAATCCGGCAGGCCCGTGATGAAGTCAATGGCCTAATGTATGTCCAGGGCTGGCAGGGAACCGGGAGTGGTTGAAGTTCCCCCGGTGTTGGTTGGTTGGTGTCTTTGGCCCTGGCACACACTGGGCACGCCTGGACGAATTCCTCAACATCTGGCCACCAGAAGTCCCGCTGAATAAATTGGAGGGTGCGGCGAGTACCCGGGTGTCCGGAAAGGAGGGAGAAATGGCCCTATTAAAGGACTTCCGTTCTGATGTTGCGGGGTACGTAGAGTCGTCCAGGCGGCGCACCTGCCGGTTCGACCTCTGCGGCCTGTGCACGGCAAACCCTCGTTTCCAAGTCCCACCGGAGAGGGGCAATGATCTTTGACGGCGGGAGGACAGGCGCGGGGTCCGCCCAGGGAGCATCCTCCTCATGTTGCCGGGAGAGGGCATCGGGCTTGGTATTTTTGGATCCCGGGCGGTACGACAGATGGAAATTGTAATGCTCGAAGAAGAGAACCCACCGCGCCTGCCTCGGGTTGAGCTGTTTTAGGTTCCGGATAGTGATCACTTTTTGATGGTCGGTCCAAATGATGAACGGCTCTCTGGCGCCCTGGAGCCAGTGACGCCATTCCTCCAGAGCCCACTTTATGGCCAACAGCTCACGGTCCCCTACCCCGTATCGCTGCTGAGTCGGGTCAAATTTTCTGGGGAAGAAGCTACAAGGGTACAGCTTCTGATCTGGACCTCATTGGGAGAGAACGGCCCCGGCACCCACATCCGAAGCGTCCACCTCCACAACGAATGGTTTGCTTGTGTCTGGATGGAGGAGAATTGGTGCGGTGGTGAAGCGGTGACACAATTCCTGGAAGGCGGAGATGGCGGCAGAGTTGAGGGTGAAGGGGTGAGAAGATGGTCGTGTCAGGGCAGTTAAAGGAGCTGCAACCGTACTGTAGTCCCAGATAAAGCGACGATAGAAATTCGCAAACCCGAGAAACCGTTGAAGTTGCTTGAGGGTCTTGGGTAGGGGCCAATGACGCACAACTGACAGTTTCTGCGGGTCCATGGCCACACCCTGGGGCGAGATAACAAAACCCAGGAACATGGTGGAGTGCTTGTGAAAAGCGCACTTCTCCAACTTACAATACAGTTGATGGGCGAGCAATCTCTTGAGGACCGCCCTAACGTGTTGGACATGTTCTTCAGCAGTACGGGAGTATATGAGGATGTCATCCAGGTACACAAATGCCCACCGGCCTAGCATATCTCTGAGGATGTCGTTAATGAATTGTTGGAAGGCGGCGGGGGCGTTGCAGAGTCCAAATGGAATGACCAAGCTCTCATAGTGTCCTGTTGGGGTGATGAAGGCCGTCTTCCACTCATCGCCCTCTCTGATGCGCACCAAGTTGTAGGCGCTCCGTAGGTCCAACTTTGTGAAAATGGTGGCACCAGAGAGGGCGTCCAGGGCAGAGTTGGTAAGAGGCAATGCATGGTGATTCTTTATTGTGATATTGTTGAGCCCCCGATAGTCGACACATGGACGCAAGTCGTCGCCTTTTTTCTTCACAAAAAAGAACCCCGCGGCAGCAGGTGAGGAGGAGGGCCTGATGGTGCCATGGCGGAGGGCGTTGCTTACATACTTCTCCATCGCCTGCGTCTCAGTGCCGGACAGCAAGTAGAGGTGGCCGCGGGGGGGAACAGAACCCGGCTGGAGGTCAATCGCCAGATTGTAGGGGCATGTAGAGCATGTCCCAGCCGAGGCCCGCAGGCAAGGTTCGGTGTAGGTCGGTCCCCATTGCAGAATTCGGTGTTGTGTCCAGGAGATGAGCGGGTCATGTTGTAGAAGCCACGGGTGCCCGAGGATGATAGGAGGAGATGAAATCGGGGTGAGATGGAACCGGATCTGCTCTTGATGTTGGTCGATGATTAGGGTGACTGGTTGAGTCTGGGTAGTGATGGGGCTGGAGGAAAGGGGCCGATCGTCGACAGATGTAATCTGAACAGGCTGGGATAATGCCTTGAGCTCCACCCCCAGTTCTTTGGCATAGGCAGAGTCAATGAAGTTGCCAGCGGCACCGGAATCGATGAACACCATACTTCTGACCCGTGTGTGGCCAAACTGGAGGTGTACTTGCACCGTGAGACGAGAAACATTGGTGGTGGTGGCAGAGAGGTGGAGGGGGCCTGGCGAGTCGCTCTCCTTACTCACCGGGCCTGAGCGCTTCCCCGGCGCAGAGGGCAGAAAGTTCTGTGGTGTGACGCCGACCCACAGTAGGCACAGAGTTCCTCCCTGAATCGCCGTTCTCACTCTGCAGCGGTCAAGGAGGCGCATCATAGTTGCATGGGTTCCCCGGCTCTGGTGTCAACCACAGCGGGACGTGGAGAACCGACAGGTCCAGTGGTGGTGGTGGAAAAGCGGCGTACTTCGGGAACTGGGGCGTAGGGCAGAAATGTGGAAGATCGTGGCGTGGTCGGTGATGGTGACGGAGTGGCAGGTGGCAGGGTCCGGGGGGATGGCCTCGGACGAGAGAGCAGTCGTTGGTCTATTCGGAGGGCGAGTTGGATCAGCCCCTCCAAGGTGGCGGGGAGCTCTCGTCTGGCAAGCTCGTCTTTTATGCGTGAAGCCAGTCCCTCGTAGTAGGCTGTCCAGAGGGCGGGATCGCCCCAGGTGATCTGCATAGCTAGGGTCCGGAAGTCGGCGGTGTATCGGCTCATGGACGACCCTCCCTGCCGCAGATGATAGAGTTTGGAGTCGGTCTCCACCTCAGAAGCAGGATGTTCGAAGGTGAGCTTTAGCTGACGTATGAACTCGTTGTAGGAATGGGCTGTGTCTGAATTGGAATGCAGGACCGTCGTGGCCCACTCAGCTGCCTGCCCTGACAGCAACGAGATGAGAAGGCGCAACCGGTCTGTGGAGTATATGGTGGAATTAAACTCAAACACAAGATCCAGTGCGGTTAGGAAAACACTATACTTCCCATCTGTGCCATCTCATTTATCCGGTAAAGCTAAGTACACATCGGAAAGGGGAGGGGGTGGCGGTGCAGCAGCCACTACGACTGGCGGCAGCCTAGCCGTCTAAGAACGCGGCGCTCCGCGACCTCGCGCGTAAAGCCGCAATAATGCGGACGCTAACGCGAAGAGCCGCAACCTCACCGCTCAGCTGCTCAATCAACCAGGCATGACCTTCCACCATATCGCAGAGGTCAGCATAATCCGCTGGGTTTACTGCTGGCTCAGTCATTCTGTCACAAAGCAACCGGAGGATAATCAGAAGACTAGCAGTTAGTCTGTGTAGCGTGGATGGTAAACCCAAACGCGGAAGCAGCACGAGCAGGCAGGATAACCACGCGATTTATTATTAGAACTCTCTCACGTAGAGAGCAAGAGTTTACACAATTAAACCTGTGTTCTAACAACACACACTCAATCAGGAATATAACCCAAAATAGTGAGTACTCACGAAATGGAGGAGATAGCATCGGAGACAGCATGGGTAGACTCAATGACTGAGCAGTGTGAAGCGCCATTTTGTTTCCTTTTATGCTTCCTGAAATGCGACCGTATTACTTCCAGGTCCTAGTGCCGGTCATGTTACGAGTGTGCATGACAGGAACATTCATTGTAGAACATATAGAACACTTTCTTCTTCTTTCACAAGCAGAAAGAAACCCTGCCCGAAAAGGCTAGATAAGCAGGTCTCAATGGATGTTTCAGGCTCCATAGCTCTATAGTGCTGCTTGAGTGGTGCCTGAGTGATTATGGCTTTGAACTATTGGTCAGAAGATTTCTGATTGAAAGCTTAGTATTAACAAACAGGAATAAGGCCATTAACCTCCAACTGCTCAGTTGTACCATGACCCAACTTAAAGTTGCTTTGGGTAAAAGAATCGGCTTTATGAGCCAATGTAAATTTAAGAGTTGGTAGGAAGCTACTGTACAAGTCTGCCATTGTTGTCCTCTAACCATGTTATTTTGCCCTTTTTTAGACCTCTAAATGGTTTTTAGTGTCTAGTTTTGTTTTAGTTTGTGACTGGTCTATCAGTAGGACCAGTGCATTATAAAAACATTATATGTACTGAACAGTATTGCTCAAAGTAAATGAATACGTGGCAGCCACATCCAGATGTGCTTGCTGACAAACTTTTTTTTTTTAAACCATGGATAGTAATTTGGGCACCTTTGGCTTAAAAAAAACTTTGCTGGGAAGATTTGTACTGTGGATGTGTCTATTTTTCCATTCAACCACAGAAGCATTAGGTGAAAATATTTATGTTGGCTTGTTCAGTATATCTAACTTGAGGTACTGCGGTTCACACTGCTCTGTGATCTGCCATGTGCTTTCAATAGATTAATCTTTTATGTTTGAGTCTCCTGAAGATTCAGTGCAGTAGAAAGATGCCAGACCTGTGATTATATTGTAAAAATGCAGTAGTAAAGTAAAGGCTGGCGATCATTACTTTAATGATAGTGATAGTTTAATTGTAGAATCCTGGTGGGTGGACGTATTATTGGTGTTCTAATTTACTCTCTCTCCCCCTCTCTCTCATACACACTCTTTCACACAGCCAATGTTGCAGCAGCGGCAAGTGGTTTCCTCTACTTCTTTAGCTACCTGCCGTACTTGTTCCTGTGGCCACGTTATGACCTGCTTACTCAAGCTCAGAAAGTGTCTGCCTGTCTCATCTCCAATGTGGCCATGGATGGATGGCTATGGATGCCCAACTTATTGGCATGTTTGAAGGCAAAGGTATCAGCATGACTACTGTATTTCTCCTCAAGAAAATATTTATTCTTTATAGAGATCATTTCCTTATCTCTTGTTTTCCCATGTGGTAAATGCATTGACCAGACTAGCTTTCTTATACTATTTTAATCAGGCCTGGGGATCATCTGTTTAAGCCTGTGACTGTGGATGATGACTTCTCACTGGCTCAGGTTCTTGGACTCTTGCTGCTGGATGCCATACTGTACAGCTTGGTGGCTTGGTACGTCAAGGCAGTGTTACCTGGAGAGTATGGAATGCCACGGCCATGGTACTTTTTCATTCTGGTAGGTGGTTATGTTCTAATACCTTACTAATTTAATTATAACATTTACGTATATCCATTTCCACTTCATCATTTGAAATCCTAACATGTCAGAGTTAAATGCAGTTAATCTGCAAATGTTCATTTCATCGATATTAAGAATAATCATTGATTTTTTTCTTTGCTATTATAGTTTTCTTTTATTAGTATTAAATAAATGTGGAGTGCATTCCATACAAGCCTCTGTGAATTAGTTGTGACTAGAAGCAATAGTAAAACAATAGTATAAATTTGATTAGTATATTTGACTTCCTTCTTTTTCTTTCTTTTTTTAATAAAAATTTTTTGGGGGAATTTTCCCTGATTTTCTCTCTCATTTAGTCATGTCCAATCCCTCTCCGTCACCAGGGGGCTCTCAAATTCAGGCACTACCACGAGAAAAAAACAGTGCAGTGGTGTACATTAATTGTTTATTCATTATTACACATTTTTCTACAGTCATGTGTAGTTTGTACACCCTCTTTTCATTCTTTCAATTTTTGTGTAAAAAGCATAATAAAATATTCTGATTGTAGTGGGTCTTAGTATTAGGCACACAACTTTTTCACTGTGCCAATATTAATTTATCAAAAATTAAACCAAAAGGGAAAAAAACTCGTGGGCAATACAAAGTACCCCTTATGCTTCCACAGAATGTAAGAGATTAAGTTGCAGCCAGGTGCTGATAATCATCAGCCCTTGATTAATTGATCATCAGCAGGTGTGCAGACTTATAAAAGCAAAAGTTTTGACAGATTGCTGGTCTAGAACATGTGGGCGTGTGTTAACACAATGCCAAGGGGGGACATAAGCAATGGTCTTCACCTACAGGCCTTACTGATCATATTAAATGTTATAGTGGCACAATTACATTGACTGAACCACTCTGGTTTATTCAGAAAGATTTCGATGAGAAAACAAACATGGAAACATGACTGAGGAGTGCAAAAGTGCCTCTGAACAAAGGCCAAGACTTCTGGAACACAGTGTCTTATGGACAAACAAGACCTAAGTTGAGTTTCTTGGCACCATGTTTGGTTTAACATTTCAGCAGAAACACCTCAAAGTCACTGTCGAACATAGCAGTGATGATAAAAGCTTGTTTTGCAGCCACGGGACCTGGACACTTGTAAGTTGACAATTAACTTCTCTGTGAACTAGAATATATCAGGACATCTCCTGGACGCGCATGCGCAAAGCGTTGCAAAGCCTTCATAGGTTATGCAAAGGAAACAGGAATGAGAAGTTTCCTTTGAGTCTTCTAGTCTGAATCGTTCGACTCAGACTAGAAGACCCATATGAAGAACTGCTCAATTCTGTTTCCTGTGTAATGCACTGCATAGTGTCTATGAGAGTCACGTGACAAAAGAACAAACAATTCGGACCAGAAGATATGAGAGGTGAGCTGCTCATTCTGTTTATCATAAATGCATTATAATATTTTCATTACTGGAACTAGAGCCAAAATTTGTGTACGTAGACGTGTTTGGGGTATGTTTAGTTACTGTTCATATTATAATACCTCAGGTTCCTTCTCCTCAGGAAGTGACCGAGCTTACATCAACAGCTATGATATATGTCAGGACATGGTGCTGATCCGCCACAGCCTAGGGCTATGATGTGCTTTTTGACAACCTCACAGTCCGTGAGCATCTGCTTTTTTATGCCCAGGTAATTTATTTTAGCTTTAGAAATTATATCTAAAAATTATATGCTACAATGTAAAGATTTATAATAGAGAGCCTAAAATATGTGAAACATCATTAGGTATTTATTATTAGTGGTGCTTGCGAAGCGAAGCACTACTATTATAATCTCACAGGCTTATTATTATTTTTCTTTTTTTTCTTCCGTGTGAAAGTTTGGCGCGTAACTAGTCCCGCACCGTTTGTCGTAGACCCATGAATGAGGTATCAAAACGTGCGGCTTAGTCGGGAATGCCCAAAGGGGGCAATTAACCACCACAAAAAATCACATAGACTTAACATTGAGACCAACTTTGACGGATTGAAGCGCCGAGTGGGAATTTGGTACAGATCTGAAATTAAACACATTTGTAGAGGCTTGCAATCTCTGTTGGAACATACCCCGTACGAGGGTCTAGGTTTTACCCCCGGGGTAAAACAGCTGCCTAAATTTGCCCCATTCACTTATAATGGGGAATTTCGTGCATGACTCGTCACTTTTACATTCGTCGTAGACCCATGAAACAGGTGGCAAATTGTGTGCTTCATTCTGGAACTTATTTCATTTGGGTTTATTCAGGGAAAGGGGGCTTGACATCACTTTTCTAATGGGCGAGTGGTAAACTGCCCCAGCAGGGGGCAATTAACATACAATAGTAACTTTCCATAGAAACTTGGAAACTGAATTTAACTGTCAATCCCTCTGTCATAGAGACATGTGGGTGGCCTCATTTTACTCAGGCAATCAATCAGTCTTTCGCATTTATCATGATGCTCATGAGCCACGCCCCCTAGCAAAATCATTAGCATGCTGTTAGCATGTTGCTAATGCGATTAGCATGTTGCTAGCATTATGCTAACAATATTAGCATTTCGCTAGCATTATGCTAATTATATTACCATGTTGCCAGACTGATGCTAGCGATATTAGCATGACGCTAGCATTATGCTAAATATATTAGCATTTCGCTAATAACATGATTAGCATGTTGCTAGCATGATGTTAGTGTGATTAGCATGTTGGTAGCATGACGCCTAGCTTATTAGCATGTTGCTAGCATTATGATAACTATATTAACATATTGCTAGCTACATCATTAAAATGTCAGTAACATGATGCTAGGGTGCTTAGCGTGTTGTTAGCATGATGTATAGCTTATTAGCATGTTGCTAGCATTATGATAACTGAATTGGCATGTTGCTAGCTACATCATTAGAATGCTGCTCACATGATGCTGGAGTGCTTAGCAAGTTGCTAACATGACTCCAAAGTTTTGCCACGGCAAGCACCACTCACATTTTCTTCAGGAAATGTACCTCTGTAGTTATTATTATTATACCACATGATACCACATGATACCACTTTTAAATCTGTTTGATTCCAGGGTTTATTTTCTTTTAACATCATGACTAACAGTTGTGCTGACTCTTCTTTGTACAGTAATGTATTATTTTTTTACATAGTAAAACACACTGGGACATGCTGTTATACTATAGAGAAATAATCAACTTATATTCATACTGTCTTGTTCTTGACAATTTAATAGCACATCCTATTTTATTTTAGCTCCTACAATACATATGCAGTTTAAGGTTGTAATACTGAAAACAGTCTAATGTTTATATAAATGAGGTGCATGTGAACAAATATGATTCATAAGTGGCAACAGATTTCACATGTGCCAAAGTTTTTACAGCCACCATTGAGAGAGTCATTTATCACCATGACATAAAAAGTTGTTGTGCAATTCATTTAAATCTGGGATAAAAAGACAGACTGAAGATTGCTGGTGATCATCTGAAAGAGTGTGCTTTGGTCAGATTAAATAAAAAAAAAAAGCTTTTTGTCCATAATGATCAGTATTGTATATGTGTTAGGAACCTCCACTAGAGGTCACTGTTTCTGTTTGTAGTTTTTGTTGGTCGACTCAGTTTCCCAGACGGCACCTCAGTCAGGTGATGAGTGCTCACCTGAACTGAGGTGGCTCATTAAAGTTTCTATAAATAGCAGTTTGTTCTGGGAAACTGGGTCGAGCATGGTTTTTGTTGGTATGTTTGTATCACCGTCATGTGGGCAGTCCTTTTTGTTTCGTTTTTGTTTCCTTCAGTTTATATTTTAGTAATATTATTTAACCTTTTTTCTAGAGGGCTCTAGTATTTGTTTATATTCTGTGTGTAGATGGATTCATGGAGCTGCCTTGTTCAGTGTTTAGTTAGGCTGTGTCTTCTCCTGTGTAAGTACTGTTCTGTGTCTCTCCAGTGTCAGCCTCTAGTGGGATTGACTGCTAGTGGTTCTGGTCGCTAGTAGGTTAGTCGCTAGTTTGGAATAGTCTCATGTGTGCTTTGCTTCTTGTGTTCTGTTTCCATATTAGGTCAGTACTAACCCGGTTAGCCACTAACTCCTTTAGATACTAACCCGGTTAGGTCACCATACAGTGTCTCCATATTCCATGTAGCTACTAACCTCACTAACCACTAACCCATCTGGTCTCTAGTCTCTGTTAGCCCTGTCTCCAGTCCTGTCTCGTGT
This sequence comes from Clarias magur, assembly GCA_013621035.1. Taxonomy (NCBI): domain Eukaryota; kingdom Metazoa; phylum Chordata; class Actinopteri; order Siluriformes; family Clariidae; genus Clarias; species Clarias magur. The sequence goes on from QNUK01000254.1 coordinate 597,631, forward strand.
CTAGCCCGGTCTCTCCAGTCTCGTGTCTAGCCCGGTCTCTCCAGTCTCGTGTCTAGCCCGGTCTCTCCAGTCTCGTGTCTAGCCCGGTCTCTCCAGTCTCGTGTCTAGCCCGGTCTCTCCAGTCTCGTGTCTAGTTCCCCTATGTGTCTTTAGTTAGCTCCAGCTCCATGTTTTCTTCTGCCAGTTCCCTGTGTCAGCTCCTGGTTCCCTATGTTCAGTTCTTGTTCCTGTGTTTTTCCTGAGCCCTAATTATAGTTTGAGTTTGTTGTTTTAGTTTCTTTGTTTGTGTCTGTTTTTGAGTTTTGTTAATAAAGACTATTTCTGTTCAACAACCCCTCTGCGTGCATGCCTACCCTTCATGCCCACGGCAAGTACATCAGCCGGTCTAGCTAGTACCAATAGCTAGACCCATGACAATATGGAGGAAAATGGATGAGGCTTTCAAGCATGGCTTGGGGCTTAGCAATGGATGAGGCTTTTATGCTGTAAAGCATGTGCACAAATAAATGGCTTTAGAAACACAGAAGCAAAACCTCAAGGCATCAAAAGAAATCAGAATGTCCAAACCCGGTCGCAACTGGATATTCCAGCAGGACACTGATCTTAAGCAGATAGTTTTGCAAGCATATGTTTTAAGTTGACCCACTGTTACTATATAGTAGTAAACTATATATAGTCAAAAAAAAAATGCTAATCACTAAGAGAGGAAATGTATGGTAATCTTATGTATAAATGTGTGTGGATGTGATAAAGCCGGTTTTGCCTGTTTTTTTTTAACTTCCACTATTTCTCCTTTGTGTCTCTAGCTAAAGGGATACCCTCGTGAGAAGATTTAAGATGAAGTGAAACGCATTATGCGTTATGAGAACATAAAAAAAACATACACTTCAGCAGTACAGTGAGTCTGGTACGAGATATTTCTCGTGGTTCGATCTCACTGGACCTGGTGGGCACATAATTACAGTATGTGTGTGATGGGAAATCGGTAACGACATAATGGAAGTTGACCAAGAAGTGGCTAGAAGGTAGAATGAACTTGCAGTGGGAACTTCAAGGTCTTGATGGAGCCTAAAAAGACATTTTTGTCTTAATTTTAGCCATGCTCAAATGCTAATCTTTTGCAAAGCTTAATGAGGCTGCACAATACTGAAAATGGAGCAACAATTTGCTGTTACACAAAAGAAACAGCAATGTCTACTGTTTCTACTGGATGAGCCTACTTCTGGCATGGATCCAACAGCTAGACGAGCCACATGGTATCTTTTGCGGGAGAGAAACGAGGTCGAACCATTCTTCTCACTACGCACTCAATGGATGAGGCTGACCTACTGGTAGACCGCATTGCTAATATGGCTGGCGGGGAACTCCAATGCTGTGGCTCACCTCTCTTTCTCAAGAACAAATATGGTAAATAGACTATAAACTTGGGGAGGAGTTGACAGAATTTTCCTTAGTTTACATGTATGAATTATTATTGTTTCACATTTAAGCCCATGGTAAGTCTTAAATACTAATACACATGTTAAGATGCCTTAGCTTCCTTTCCCTACACATGTACTACTGCATCATACATGGGGGTATATAACTGTTACACATTGTTCTGCCAAAAGAGAGCACTAGCCTGTAGGACAGCACTCTAAATGTGTGTATTATACACATACATATATACGTCACCTATTCATTAAACTGATAAAACATTTTTAATTAACAGTTGAATTAACTGATTATCATACATCAATGCATGAGACGAAATATCAAAAAAGGACTGTTAACTAGTTTTGATGTATGTACTGTAGTGATGTGACAATAATAAGTGAAGTCCATAGCCTTCAATAAACTTTACATACCCGCTTGGCTTTTAAACGCAACATTTTATTATTTGAAATTTGCTGATCTACTTCACTGGTGTTCGTGAAGAGTTAGTGTGTGAAATAGATCTTAAAATCACTGAGCTAAAACTGTGAAGAAAAAAAATCACTGAGCTAAAACTGTGAGAAAAAACATCTATTTTCATCCCTAATCTGCTTGGACCATCCTCTGACTGCTACTCCTTTTCGTTAACTTAAATTTTAAAAGCTGTCTTAGAGTCAGGATGTCATGCATACTCGTAACACGACCGGCACTAGGACCTGGAAGTAATACGGTCGCATTTCAGGAAGCATAAAAAGAAACAAGATGGCGCTTCACATTGCTCAGTCATTGAGTTTGCCCATGCCTTGTCTGAAGCTTCGCCGACTATTCTGTGAGTACTCACCGATTTGGTTTGCTTCTTTGAGTGTGTGTTGCTAGAACGCGGATTTATTTGTGTAGATCCTAGCTCTTTGTGTAAGAGAATTCTTAGACAAATTGCGTGGTTATCCTGCCTACTCGCGTTGCTTCCGTGTTTGGGTTTACCATCCACGCTACACGGGCTAACTGCTAAGGCTTCTGTGCTTACCCTCCGATAGCTCATGACAAAATGACTGAGCCCAAAGCAGTAAACCCAGCGGAGTTTGCTCGCCTCTGTGATGTGGTTGACCAGCATGCCGAGCTGATTAATAAGCTCCATGGAGAAGTCGTGTCTCTCCAAAAGAACCTCCAAGACGTCGCAGCTTTGCGCCGCGAGGTGGCGGAGCTACGGCAGGAGAACGCGACCCTGGCCTCACGGATCAAAGATGAACTCTGGACGAGAGATGGAAGGACTGATTCAGCTCGCCCTCCGCATAGACCAGCGCCTGCTCTCTTGTCCGAGGCCAGCCCCCCGGACCCTGCCACCCACTACATCACCTTCATACCCTCATGCCCCGGTTCCTGAGATTCGTCCCTGCTTCACCACCACCACCATGGCACCCGTTGGATCTCCACTGCCGCTGAGACGCAGGCGATGGAGAGATATGTTTCTGACGCCCTTCGCCACGGCACCATCCGGCCCTCCTCCTTGCCTGCCAAAGCGGGGTTCTTCTTTGTGAAGAAGAAAGGAGGCGACTTACGTCCCTGTGTCAATTATCGGGGGCTTAATAACATCACCATTAAGAACAGACACCCTTTGCCTCTTACCACCTCAGCCCTGGATGCCCTCTCTGGCGCCACCATTTTCACAAAGTAAGACCTCCGGAGCGCCTACAACTTGGTGCGCATCAGAGAGGGCGATGAGTGGAAGAAGGCTTTCATCACCCCTACTGGACACTACGAGAGCTTGGTCATCCCATTCGGACTCTGCAACGCACCCGCCGCCTTCCAACAGTTCATCAATGATGTCCTTAGGGACATGCTAGGGCGGTGGGTGTTCGTTTACCTGGACGATATCCTTATTTGTTCACGCACCGCTGAGGAACACACCCAGCATGTCAGAGCGGTCTTTAAGAGATTACTTGCCCACCAACTGTACTGTAAGTTGGAAAAATGCGCCTTTCACGAGGGCTCCACCACGTTCCTGGGTTTTGTCATCTCGCCCCAGGGTGTGGCCATGGACCCGCAGAAACTGGAAGTTGTGCGTCATTGGCCCCTACCCAAGACCCTCAAGCAACTTCAACGGTTTCTCGGGTTTACGACCTTCGTCGCTTTATCCGGGACTACAGTATGGTTTCCGCCCCTTTAACCGCTCTGACTCGACCCTCTTCTCATCACTTCAGCCTCAACCCCGCCACCATCACCGCTTTTCATGACCTATGCCAACGGTTCACCAACGCCCCAATTCTACTGCACCCAGACGCAAGTAAACCATTCGTTGTGGAGGTGGACGCTTCGGATGTGGGTGCCGGGGCTGTTCTCTCTCAACGAGGTCCAGACCAGAAGCTACATCCCTGTAGTTTCTTTTCCCAAAAATTTGACCCCACTCAGCAGCGATATGGGGTAGGGGACCGCGAGCTGCTGGCCATAAACTGGGCTTTGGAGGAATGGCGACACTGGAGCGCTACCTGAGATGCTTTGTTGCCGATCGCCAGCGCTCCTGGGCCCACTACCTCCTATGGGCTGAGTTATCTCACAATCTCCATGTCTCTTCAGCCACCAATCTCAGTCCATTTGAGGTATGCCACAGTTTCCAACCTTCGATGTTCGATCATCAAGAACCGGAGGTTGAGGTGCCATCAGCCCAACAGTTGGTTCACCAGTGTCGACGGCTGTGGAACCAAGCAAATGCCGCCATCCAACAGGCCAACAACCGCTACGCCACTCAACATCGCCGTCGACACCTGCCGGGACGATTGTACAATGTAGATTGTACAAAGTATGGCTTTCCACCAGAAACCTTCACCTTCACACGGAATCCAAAATCACCCAGGTTCACCCAGGTTCATCGGTCCATACCATATCAATCCTGTCACCTACCGGCTCCAGCTGCCTGCGGTGCTCCGGATCCATCATTTCACACCTCCCAGCTCAAACCCTTCATCACTTCACCAATGGTTCCCCCCACCCCCCCTGCTCCTCCTCCCCGTATCATTGAGGGTGGTCCTGCCTACACCGTTCGCCGGATCCTAGATTCACGTCCTCGGGGCAGAGGGCTCCAGTACCTGGTCGATTGGGAAGGTTACGGTCCCGAGGTGCGATCTTGGATTCCGGCTCGGTTCGTCCTAGACCCCGAACTCATCCGGGACTACCGTCATCGGGTATCCTCCACCCCAGGACCGTTGAGAGTCGGTCCTGGACAGGGGGGTACTGTCATGCACACTCGTAACACGACCGGTACTAGGACCAGGAAGTAATACGGTCGCATTTCAGGAAGCATAAAAGGAAACAAGATGGTGCTTCACATTGCTCAGTCATTGAGTTCGCCCATGCCTTGTCTGACGCTTCGCCGACTATTCTGTGAGTACTCACCGATTTGGGTTGCTTCTTTGATTGAGTGTGTGTTGCTAGAATGCGGATTTATTTGTGTAGATCCTAGGTCTTCATTTAAGAGAGTTCTTAGACAAATTGCGTGGTTATCCTGCCTACTCGCGTTGCTTCCACATTTGGGTTTACCATCCACGCTACACGAGCTAACTGCTAAGGCTTCTGTGCTTACCCTCCGATAGCTCGTGACAGGAAGGGGAAATATAGCCATCGATTTGTCTGCTACATAGTGTCCATCACATATTAAGCTCCATTTACGCAAAATCAATAATGCCATGGTCCTCCTTCTCCTTCTTTTGCTACGGCCACCTGGGCTTTAAGCCTTTATTACACATTTAGTACTGTTTGTATTTATTCTTCTGTAACTGTAAACTGTAACATGTAATTTGTAGTCAACTTATTCAGTGTTACCTAGAAGAGGATGATTTCACGTTTATGTATGGTTTCCGTCAAGGTTTCATCCTCATGCCATCTTGAGGACTTTTCTTGACACATTGTCACCTCTAGTTTTTTCATTATGCACCTAAATTTTGGTTGTTGTTTATTACAAATGCTATACAAACGCAAAAACTATTTTAATTGAATTGAATGCACACTTGGAATTTTATTGTATATGATCTATCAACTTACAGCCCTTGTGGACTTTTGCAGGTTTGAACTCCTGTTTGCTGAGCTGGAAATGAACAGAGAGGAGTTGGGCATAGCGAGCTATGGAGCATCTGTTACCACCATGGAGGAAGTTTTTCTTAGGTACTTGGATAGGACCAAATCAATATACATTATTTTGCTAAAAGCTTTGGGCACCTGACTCGTGTGCTCGTTGAGCATCCCATTCCGGATTTAGCTTTTATAATAATCTTGACTCTTGGGGGATTCCACTAGGCTTTGGAGCATGGCTGTGTGTATTTATGATCATTCAGCCGCTAGAGCAATAGGGAGGCCAGACATGGGTGTGCAGTTTATAGATAAGACAGAATTCTTGTTCCAGATGATCCATATGGTGGGATTTGTTGGGTGAAAAATAGGAAATATAACTAACTCAGTACTAACTCAAGAGATTGATATTGTTTTTTTTTCATAATTGATTTGCAAAGAAATAAACTCTGGCCTTGTTACTTTGATGCCCTTTCCAATGTTGTGCATATGGCAAATACTGTGCAAGTAGTGTGACTCTGTCCATCACTGTCATTGCCAAATATCTATGTTTCTGAATCTATAAGCAAAATGAACACAAAACTGACCTATGTTTCTAAGACAAAACGCCATTACTTTAACGTATTGATGAAACCAGCAATGTTACATATTCTGCAAAATACTTAATATTAGAGGGCAAGGTAATGTATAGCTACGTAGGTTGTTTGTAATATTAGAGGGCAAGGTAATGCATAGCTACGTAGGTTGTTTGTTGACCTGTTTGTTTTATATCTGTGTGTGTATGTGCATGCATAGGGTCGGCAAGCTGGTGGACTCAAGTCTAGACATTCAGGCCATTCAGCTTCCAGCTCTACAGTACCAGCATGAGCGCAGATCACATGACTGGACATTTGATGACGCTAGCAGTATCAGTGGCATGACTGATGTGACTGACTTCACTGATAGTGGTACATTGATCTCAGAGGACTGCTCTAACACCAAACTCAACACACGGGTGAGTGTCTTAAGAGCATAAAATGAGATATGTTATTCCTTTATGTTATTAACTGAAATTCTTATATATTAGGCAAAGCTCTACATTCAGCAGTTCTATGCCATGTGCACTTATGCTGCAGTAGCCGCTGTACAGGCTCCTCGCTGGCCCTAATGCTTCTATCCGGACAGTAAACAAGCCCATGCCCCGAAACATGTCTGAGTCAGCCCAGAGCCAGCTCTCACAGTGAGTCTGAGTGGATTCCAGGTGTTGGTGATGGAATAGTTCCTATAAGAAAACAAATCCATCTGAGCATATGAACAAAAGGCGCTACAAATGATGGAACTAAATTTATGTTTTATTTCTGCCCCATTTGTCAAACAAGTATACATAGAACTACAGTGGAACCATAGGTTTCGAGCATAATTCGCTCCGGAAGCGGGCTCGTATTCCAAAATACTTGTAAACCAAATCAAATTTTGCCATAAACAGTAAAACTCCTCCTCTTTCCCCACACCTCGCTTTTTAAGTTTCACAACTAACACACACAATGCAAACACTTTTTTAAAGAGAAAAAAAAGAAATCTCTCTAACGATACTCGCGTGAGCATACTAACGGAATCACTGCTGTAAATTAAAAAATTAAAAATAACAAATGAACCAGCACCTTACCTTTGAAAAGAATTGCGACAGAGCTGAGTTTTCTGTGTAAGTCAAGCGCCGGGGAGATCTGTGTGTGTGTGTGTGCGTGTGTGTGTGTGTGTCGGTGTCAAATTGCGCACGCGCGCACACGCACACACAAAGTAAGGGTGTGTATGTGTGTGTGTGTCGGTGTGTGTGGGGCACAGTGTCAAATTACGTGCACGCAAACAGGAGAGGGAGATGTTGATTATAAGAGATGAGCACTAAGACGCAGCAGGGGTTTGCCCATACTGTAATTCGTTGCAGCAAGAGAGAGAAAAATCATTGGCTCAGTTGTGATCACTTGCCGCTCTGTGTCAAAATAAGAGTCGCATACGTGATACATGATACTCGGCGCTCGTAAACTAATACTTGCTCGGTTTCCAATGAAAAATTTGTTAAAAATCTTTGCTCAGTTTGCGGAACACTCGTAATCCACGTTACTCGCAATCTGAGGTTCCACTGTATATGTCATTGGCAAAAACAATTTGTGCTTGCAGTGTATTATGAGAATATAACCAATAATAACACTTTGAATTGGCGACTATCAAGAAGGACTGATTTTACGCATTTTTTAAATGACTAATATTTCCGTTTGTAGTATAGTTGTAACAAAAGATGTGATACAGAGTTACATAACTTTCAGTGTCCTCAGTTAACCAATAATTTCTTCCTTTAGCTCAAATCTAAATCTGTGTCATTTTACTTTCTTGTCCTTTTCATAGTTGTCCTTTCTTTTGCTTTTTTCTTTTGCTCAGGGGTCAGACTGGTTTTGCCATTGCTATTAACCTCATGTATGGAATGGCATCTTTGGCCAGCACCTTTGCACTACACCTGGTTGTTGAACGCTCTGTGAAGTCCAAGCACATACAGCGGGTCAGCGGTGTCTACATCTCCAACTTCTGGTTCTTTGCGTTGCTCTGGGACCTGATCAATTTTAATGCTGGTCAGTACCTCTCTATATCTTCTAAATACGTACTTTGTATGTGAAAATTTGTTAATATGCATGAATTAAATTCGGCTCCAATATATTGTGTTACAAAGCAAAAATAACATTACATTACATGTGCAAATCAGATATACAGTATGTACATGGATTCTTAGGTAACTGCTGTGTTTGAGTTGTGTGGCACCGGAATCGATGAACGCGGTACTTTAGACCCGTTTGTGGCCAAACTGGAAGGGTACTCGTACCATGAGACGGGAAACATTGGTCAGGGTGGTGGAGAGGTAGATGGAACCCGGTGAGCCACTCTCACTTCTGCCTGCGCATTTCCCGGACGCAGAGGGCAGATGGCTGAAATGGTATTCCCGTTCTGCAGCGGTTAAGGAGGTGCGCCCTAATTGCATGGGTTCCCCGGCTCTGGTGTCAACCACGGCGGGAGGTGGAGAACCGACGGGTCCAATGGGCGCAGTGGAGAGGGAGGAGCGAGCTTCAGCAACGGGTGTGTGGGAGAGAAAGTAGGAGGGTCGCGGCGTGAAATGGGGCAGTGGTGGCGAGGTGGGCGGCAGGGTTTGGGGAGCTTGCTTAGGACAGGTGAGCAGGCGGTCGATTCGGAGGGTGAGTTGGATTAATCCCTCCAAAGTCACGGGGAGCTCTCGTCCTGCAAGCTCGTCCTTGTGTTTCAGGATGCCAGTCCCTCGTAGTAAGCTCGTCCGGAGGGCGGAGTCTCTCCAGTCGGTCTACACGGCGAGGGTCCGAAATCGACCGTGTAGCGGCTCACAGACGACCCTCCCTGCCACAGATGATACAACTTGGAGTCTGTCTCCACCTCAGCAGCAGGATGTTCGAAGGTGAGTTTTAGCTGATGGGTGAATTCATTGTAGGAGTGGGCTACATCTGAATCTAAGTGAAGAACCGCCATGCCCCACTCAGCTGCCTGCCCGGATAGCAACGAGATGAGGAGAGCAATGCGCAACCGGTCCGTGGAGTATCTGGTAGAATTAAACTCAAACACGAGATCCAGTGCGGTTAGAAAAACACTACACTTCCCATCAAAAAAAAAGTCTTAAGTATTTATAACTACTATTTTTCTGATTCTGCTACTGTTTTTAGAGTTGCAGCTGCAGAACCTTTCTCGGGTCCTGGACAGATTATTTATGCTATTCCCTAACTACTGCCTCAGCATGTCCTTCTGCCAATTCTACCGAAACTACGAGACCATCAGTTTCTGCAACACCAACATCCTAACTAAGGAAATCTGCAGAATTTACAGTGAGTTTTATTTTTATATTGTTTAGTGCTAATCTGAGCAGGAAGATGCCATTATATGCTATTTAACCAACATATCTTTTGAGTGTTACTGTTTTTTATTTTCTGTGTTTGTACATTATGGCAAAAGGTGTTTGATATATAAGAAACACAGAGGGTACATTAGTGTAGACTCACCAAAAATAAGCAATTAAAGACTAGGGAGAACAGTTATGTTATTAATCATCTGGTAAGAACCATGCCATAGTCAAAGTCACAGGGATCACAGTTTTTATTTACTTTGATGTTTGGTGTTCTAAGTGACATGTCTGAATTTTATTGACGTATAATTTTTTTAATTTATCATTAAGCATTTTTGTCCCAGATGTTAAGGGAAAAAGTATTCATATCATTTACATCTTTGCTTTACACATTACATCTTTACAAGTTGTAGCTTTAATTTTTGTGGTTTTCCTCAGATATCACCTACCAACTAAACTAAACTACTGAATGAACCAGGAGTAGGCTGCTACCTGGTGGCCATGTCCCTCCAAGGTGTGGTTTTCCTTGTCCTTCTTTTTGTCATTGAGCTCCAGTGCATCAGCACTGTCTTCAACATCTGCAGGAGATGCAAAACGGTGTGGGAGCAGAGGAAAGAAAGCAGCAGTTATTTTTTTATTGTCGGCCATGTAATGTTTTGCTGTACAGAAGCTTAGACATGCATTTAGACAGAAAATGTACTAATCTTTAATACCCCTAAATGCATGTCAAATGTAAGGTGTTCTAAGCCTGAATTTATACATGGTACGTGAATTCACATAAATTTATTTTTATGTCCAAGGGCAAGCTGGTCAAAGATTAAGCCCTTCAACCTGAGGACAGAGACGTGACTGATGAGAGAAAGAGGGTTCTGGAATGCCAGCCTGTGGTGGAGTCCATGGTGGGCAGTGCTCTCATTCTACAAGAACTTACAAAGGTATCAGTTAACCTGCATTCTTCCTTATGTGTTAATATGTAAATGAGCATCAACAATCCTATAGAACTACAATAGAACAATTCCAAGGCCTTTAGGTAAAGGAGGCCATTGATGAGCATGGACTAAAATGTTTGGAACAAAAGCAGCACCTACTGTACACTGTTTCTACTGTAACTTCATTTTCTAACATGATTTATAGAACAAGCCATTTGATAATCAGAAAACGTACCTTTGGCTTTTGTTTTTCTCTCTTTTTTGCATATTTAGCAATTTTTTTAATTTAAAGAGTATCTAAACCAACTTAGGTGAGAAGATGATTTAAAAGTTTTTTTTTTTTTTTTAGCGGTGCTTGTGAAATGAAGGGACATCATTTTATTCTGTGAAGAAAGTTGACATTTAAAGGGTAAACTTGTGGTCATTGATTGCAGTGACACTGCCACCATCACCTGGGCATGAGGGCTCAAGTGTGGAAATAATGGAAATTATATACTCTGATTTACTCGGTAGATTTCAGTCCAGTTGAACACTGGCAGGAAATTTTGAACCAATGTCCAGACAGCTTTTAGACAGCCCCCTACACCGCCACAATCAAAACAGCACCTGAGGGTGCTGTTTTGAATAATTTAGTTTTTATATGACTGTTTAAATTTTTTTTGCATATTAGGATTCTCTTTTATTTTTCTTTTCTTTTTATTATCTATTTGTCTTCATTTTTTGCTTTCATATTTGTCACTTGCCTGCACCGGTACTGTGAAAATTCCATATTACCATGGTACACATTTTTTGGCCTTACCACCCACTACTATGACAGAGTGGTTTGTACAGGGTTCAAAATTTTATTCATTATTTAACCTTTAAAACTCTAGTGTCAGGGATAACCCCTAGAGGGCGCCATGCGCCCAGAGACTTTTTGTTTGTAGTTCTTTTTAGTTTGACTTCATTTCCCGGGTGCTCACCTGAACTGAGTTGGCTCATTTGTTTTATTATAAATAGGTTGTTTAAGGTTCAGTTGGGGTTTTGCCTCTGTTGAGTTAACCTAATAAATGTTAGTTAAATTTATTTCAGGTTTATTAGTTGAGATCCTTGTTTTGGTTTGTTTTTGCATGAAGTTTATCTGTTTGTTTGAGTTCTTTCGTTATTAAATAAAAAACATCAAAACATCTTCGCCTGTGCATTTATGCCTCGCCTGCAACACCTACAGCTCCGTGACATCTAGCATATACAGTACACGTTTGAATGAAAATAAGTTTGGCCACAAGTTACTTGCTGGTTACAACTCTCCAAAAATCTTGAGAGAGATGTTTCAGAGTGATGTTAGCCTCTGTCCATGGGCACATTTTCAACAGTTTAAATTTACGTTGTAATTTATTTACATTGTCATATTTAGATCGTCTTTTAGAGTAAGGTGTGTTATGGTGTGAATAGGTGTACACCGGGAGTCAGTCTCTGCTGGCAGTGGACTGCTTGTCCCTGGCTGTGGGAAAGGGTGAATGCTTTGGCCTGCTCGGTTTTAATGGTGCTGGAAAGACGATTACATTTAAAATGCTGATTGGGGATGAGACGGTGACTGCAGGAGACGCTTTCATAGATGGCTGCAGTATTCTTCGTGATGTAAAAAGGTCAGACATTGGTTCACAAATGTATATATAATCCAATTAAAAAAACATCGTCTCTAAAGAAAATTGGAATGCATTTTTAGACATGAAAAAAAAAGTTTAAGTACTAGTAGGTAAAGTATGTTTGTCAGAAGGAACTTCTTAATTGTTCTGCTTTTATTGTAACCATGACATACTGTACAGGTATAGCAGCAAATTGGCTACTGTCCTCAGTTTGCTGCTGTGCTGGATCACATGACTGGCCGGGAGACTCTCAGCATGTATGCAAGGCTTAGAGGAATTCCAGAGAAATATGTATGGAGAATGTGCACCGCTCATTGCTACTGGAGCTACATGCTGACAAACTTGTCCGCAGTTACAGGTATTAAGATAAAGCTGGAGCTTGCAAAGGAACATTGTAATTGTTGTTGTCAAAAGTTCATATACAATTATCATGGAAATATTAGGCTTATTATATATTTTTTTCTTTTTTGAAGCTTCTTTTCTTTCACCTTCATTTACTTACTTGTATTTATTTATTATGAAGGGAATGCTCCAACGAATATAATATTTATTATATTCAATGGAAATAGTTAGAAAAGGTTAGAAAAAGTTTAGTGAGGTACTATAGGTACCTCACTAAAGCCACTGTTACACTTATTTGTGGCATTAAATGCACCAAATAAGATAATTGTTTAGATTAACAATTGTTTAGATAAAGCACAAAGCCGGCCAGTTAAAACATTTGTAAAGTTATTTAGCATTCAGTTTGCGATGGATATTTAATTATTCAAGAGGAATACATTTGGAAAAATAAAAATAACCAATTTGAGAAGTATACTACCACATATTTTAAAATTGTACAGTTGTCATTGATTATAATTGGTAAAGATTTGTAAATATTTTTCCCACATTGAAGTGGGTTTTCTCTGGGTTCTGTAGTTTCTTCCTACCTGCCAAAAAATGTTCTGACAGGTGAGTTGGCTACTCGAAGTTGTCCTGCGCAGTATTATAGTGCACTATGATAGATTGGCATCTGGGCTGGTTTTCACATCCACTGTGACCCTGACCACAATAAAAATAACCATAACAATCAAAGAAAACAGACTGGTTAGACCGGTTTAAACTATAGAACATTTGCCACAGAATGGTCCAAAGATTGAATTTTTTGCAGCTTGTAAAAATGACAGGACACACCATCCCATTTATTAGGGGAATGTGTGGGGATGAAAATTGTACTGCAGCCAAACTCTAGAGGGCCTCGGATATTTTAGAGTCACTTTTGACTTGACGTTATTACATGCATCTATATTTATATACTTTACAGTCCATTTATTAGTCAGTACCAAGTGAGCTTTAATAAATCTCATTTGGCAAATGGATTAAGTGAAAAAGATTACTTAGAGTCATTTAACTAATCAGATTTAGTAAAAATACATTGATTACACAAGTTCATATCCAGCCTATTCAGAGAGTTATAATTATTACTGTTCATTATTATTTGGTTATTATGGTTTTGTTTCCTCCTACACTAACAGTTGCAGAGTAATTCAATATTTTGTATGATATTTAAAATTAAATATTTCTATTAAATAGAAATCATAGATAATAAATTAAAGCTCTTATTCCTGTTTGTTGCCGAGCGCCTGGCATACCATACAATGATGCAGTATGTCAGCATGCTCTCAAAGGCGCAACGGTACTAGGACCACAGTTTTTCCTGAGGATCATCAGGAAGTAGTGTCACTGTTGTGCCTTCTTTGCCAATACTGTGGTGTGGGAGAGATCATCAGTGATGTGTTTATCCAAGAATCTGAAAGTTTGGGCCCTTTTCACACACTCTCCATTGTACTGTATATAATTTTTAAAATAAAAGGATTTGTTATGAAGTCTTTAATCCAGTGGCAGGTGGGTTGGGGAAAGTCCAAGGTTTGGTGGCCGGTCTACTTGGGATGAGTACTCAAGGCAGAGCTGAAGTCTACATGGTTGTCTTCATTTGTTTCTGTATATCACCGTCTCTGAGTGAAAATAATATCATGCAAAAAATTTACTTATGGTATGTGCCGAAATATACAGTACTCAAATATACAGTGCAAGTGCTCATGGGAAGTCTGGTGTACCATCAGAGACAAGAAGCGAGGACACACTGCTGTGGGAACGGACAAGGAGCACCTGGAACATACTTTACAAATCCTGGTAAGTAATATGTTACTGAAATAATGACACTGTCTGCTTTCATACACAACTTTATAGTGTGTAAGTTACTGTTTTGCATCCTGTCACAGCCGCGCTCCGGAGCTAACGATAGCTACCTAGCAATAGGCCAGTCCTGGTGTTCACTGTGATTTTGCTCGTTTGTTCCAACCACCAAACTGCTCAGCTACAGCGCGGTTGATACAGATAATTTAAATCTGGTGTAAAAGGAGAGATTTATTCGTTTAACACCGAGCAGCGTGCGCATGCATGTCGTGCTTTCCTCCGGGTTTCTCGGTGTAGCCGCGGTTGTGCCGCATTATTTGAATTTCTCCCGTCAAATGCGGTGTTTTTGCCCAGCCTACCGCGACTGTGGCGAAGATATAAAACTAGCAAGTTCAAATAATTAACGCGTTTGTAGCGGTCCACCTCACACACTGAACCGCGAGTCTGCGTGTTTCACTCGGAACAGCAGAAATGATGCAGTGTGCGGGCTCTGGAAGTGTTTAGGCACCTGGTCCTGGCAGTGTTTTATCCGTTGCTCTATGCGAGTATTTAACATGATTAAACACTGAAGCACGCTGCTGTAGGAAACTGTTTGAAAAACGTAAATGCAGGGGCAGTAACACTGCAGAGAGCACCGCTCTGAGTCCAGCACAGCTCCAGTCACTGGAGGCAGGCAGTTTGATTAGCAGTACTACATAGCTTTGTTTAAACAAATAGAACTTCAAACATTTTACTCAAGTCATGAGTACATGATGTTCTAAAATGTGTTTGAAGTGCAAAAGTACTACAAGTACTTCACAAACAAAACAGTGTGCTTAAACATTATTGAATTTGCCGTTGACATAAATGTGCTGCGTTCTAGTAACTAAAGCTGTGAAATATAACAATTTAGTACAACATTTCTCTCAGAATTTTAATTGGGAAAAAGTAACATAAAAGTAAAATATTGAAGTGAAATATGTTGTGATATGTAAGTAAAAGAAACTGAATTTCAGTTGTTTTATTTTGTGTGTGAAACATGTTATATTTTCAATATCTCTTTCACAGCACCAACACCACTAAAGAAGTTGAATGGAGATGAAACAGGAGGTAAATGTCAGCCATTTGAATGTTACAGAAGTATTAAACGTGAATCAAAGATAGAAATTAATATTATATAAATATTTCACTTTATCTAGAATATACGAATTTTCCCCTAGAATATCCTGGATTTTCCATTAACTAAAGTAAAACTGAAATAGTTGATTGTAATGCATGAATAAAGTTGGGTATTATTTTTGTACATGGGACAAAGACATGTACAAGGCATGTTCAAGTCAAAGCAGGACCTTTGATTGTGCATGATAACAGAACACACTTATAAGAGTAAAAGCTTCCTATATTTCTCTCTACATTATTTCTCTATATATGAGGTTGTGCATGGTTTAAATGAGTCTACTCCGTCAGGATATTTCTATAAGCACGAACCCCGTCAAACTGGTCGTGGTGGTGGTGTCGCAACTATCTACAGTGATGTTCTCACTGTTACTCAGAAAACAAGGCCCAAGTTCAACTCGTTTGAAGTGCTTATCATTAATGTTGCACTCAGCGAAATACATAATAAACCCTTGCAACACTTCGTTCTGGCCACCGTGTACAGACCCCCAGGGCCATATGTCGATTTTCTTAAAGAGTTTGGACATCTGCTATCAGACCTATTGGTTAACTCTGACAAAGTGCTGATAGTAGGAGACTTTAACATTCATGTAGACGATGCTAACAACACTTCAGCACTCGCATTTATAGATTTGCTAAATTCCTTTGGGGTTAAACAAAATATAAATAGACCAACTCATCGCTTTAATCATACGCTAGATTTAATTATATCCCATGGTATAGATGTCTCTAATATAGACATTCTACCTCAAAGTGATGATATCACAGATCATCATCTCTTAGTATATACTCTACCTGTAGAACAACGTAGCTGTGCCTCCCCACGTTATCAATTCAGTAGAAATATTAATCCGACTACTAAAGACAAATTCACAAGTAATCTGCCGGATCTGTCCCAATTTCTTATCAGACCCCTAAGTGCAGACGATCTAGATGAAGTGACTAGCAGCATGGGCACTATTTTTACCAGTACATTAGACACTGTTGCTCCCATCAGATTAAAAAAAGTCAGAGATAAAACACTTGCACCATGGTACAATAGTCATACTTGCGCCCTAAAGAGAGCAACCCGTAACCTCGAACGAAAATGGAGAAAAACCAAATTAGAAGTTTTTAGAATCGCGTATAAAGGTAGTATGTGCAGCTATAGACGGGCTCTAAAAGCGGCTAGGGCCGAGCATCTGAGCCAACTCATAGCAAGAAACCAAAACAATCACAGGTTCCTATTTAGTACAGTGGCTAGCCTAACAAATCCTAAGATGCCTGCAGGGAGTATCCCATCACAGCTTAGAAGTGAAGACTTCATGAACTTCTTCAATGAAAAGATTGATAGTATCAGGAAGAAAATAATGGAAATTCAACCTCTAACATCTCATGATCCAGTCCAGTCTAAAGCTTCACAATTAGATTTTCAGTGCTTTACAGGTGTAGGACAGGAAGAGCTGTACAAACTTATCACCTCTGCTAAATCAACAACATGCTTGTTGGATCCAATCCCAACTAGACTTTTAAAAGAAGTGATAAGTATAACCGGAGCGCCACTTCTAAATATTATCAACTCTTCATTATGTCTAGGTCATGTCCCTAAACCTTTCAAGTTGGCAGTTATTAAGCCTCTTCTTAAAAAATCTAATTTAGACCCAAATGATATAATAAATTACAGACCGATTTCAAACCTTCCGTTTATATCAAAGATATTAGAAAAGATAGTATCAGCCCAAATATGCACATTCTTGCAGGAAAACGATATCCTCGAGGAATTTCAGTCAGGTTTCAGGCCCCATCATAGTACAGAAACTGCACTAGTTAAAATTGCAAATGACTTGTTTTTAGCTTCAGACCAAGGCTGCATCTCAATTCTTGTCTTACTTGATCTTAGTGCTGCATTCGACACTATAGATCATGATATTCTAATAGATCGCTTACAAAATCACATTGGTATTCAGGGACAGGCGTTAAAATGGTTTAGATCCTACCTGTCTGATCGATTCCATTTTGTAGATCTGAATGGAGAACAGTCTGGTGTAATGCCAGTGAAATATGGGGTGCCACAAGGGTCAGTTTTAGGACCTCTGTTGTTCTCAATATACATGCTTCCCTTGGGTAACATCATCAGAAGACATGGGATTAGTTTCCATTGTTATGCTGATGATACTCAGTTATACATTTCCACAAAACCAGATGAAATACCCAAATTGTCTAGACTAACTGAGTGTATTCAAGATATAAAAGACTGGATGACCGATAATTTTCTTTTACTAAATTCAGATAAGACAGAGATATTACTTATTGGCCCAAAAACCAGTACATACCAGCTCTCACAATTCAGCCTGCGTTTAGAAGGATGTTCTGTTACCACCAGCTCAACAGTGAAAGACCTGGGTGTGATATTAGACAGTAATTTATCCTTTGAAAATCATATCTCCAACATCACAAAAACAGCCTTTTTCCACCTTAGAAATATTGCCAAGCTTAGGAACATTTTATCTGTATCTGATGCAGAAAAGCTGGTTCATGCATTCATGACCTCCAGACTGGACTACTGTAATGCATTACTGGGTGGCTGTCCTGCATCCTCAATTAACAAGCTACAGTTAGTCCAAAATGCAGCCGCCAGGGTTCTCACTAGATCCAGAAAATATGATCATATAACCCCAATATTATCATCCTTGCACTGGCTACCTGTTCAGTTTAGAATTAATTACAAAATAGCATTACTTACGTACAAGGCTCTAAACGGTCTAGCTCCCACATACCTAACCAGTCTTCTGATACGTTACAATCCAGGACGCTCCTTAAGATCAGAAAACTCCGGACTACTGGTAGTTCCCAGAATATCAAAATCTACAAAAGGAGGTAGGGCTTTTTCATATTTAGCTCCAAAACTTTGGAATAGCCTTCCTGACAGTGTTCGGGGTTCAGACACAGTTTCCCAATTTCAACGTAGACTCAAGACGCATCTCTTTAATCTGGCATACACATAATTAATTTCTTTACCTGATACTCCAGTACATCTATCCTGAATGGCAACCACGCTAATTCTTTTCACCTGCTCTTTATTTTTCCACCCATCCCGAGGCATCTGGAGATCGTGCCAGCTTCAGTAGACAGAGGCCGACCCTGCGAGGACCCAAAGGCATCCAGAGAAGGACCAACTCCAACTGGATTCTTCTTCATTTTGGTTTGGATCTACACATGCTGCTCCTGAGCTCCCAGTGATCCAGACCCCCATCTGCCCTCTGCACCTATTGACTCATCCCTGTGCTGAACTGGACTTTGTGTTAATTTAAATTAACTTCTGTTATATGGAACTTTCATCTGCATAACACACATGATGTTATACAATTTCTGTTATCTGTTATCACCCAGATGAGGATGGGTTCCCTGTTGAGTCTGGTTCCTCTCAAGGTTTCTTCCTGTTGCCATCTCAGGGAGTTTTTCCTTGCCACTGTCGCCGTCACCCTTGGCTTGCTCATCAGGGACAATCTCATTATCTAGTCACATTTTTCTTACACATATATACATTTCCATAAGTCTTCTTTTCATTTCTGTGCAGCTGCTTTGAGACAATGACCATTGTTAAAAGCGCTATAGAAATAAAATTGAATTGAATTGAATTGGTTATGCAAGAGCAAAATGCCGTTGGTGTCCCGCTTTGACATGAACACCACTCGTAGATCAGTGTGATTTATTAGTCCAAAAAATATGTATTTGAACGGAATTACTATTTTACCAGTCTGCTAGACGTTACAGTAACAGTCACACTTCTACTTACTTGTACACTATTGTTTCTTTTTTAGGTGCCAGCTTATGGGATGGCAGTGTGAGCTCTGCACATTTGTCGCATCATCAAAAGGAACTTCCATCATTATGGAGTGAAGCATGGTACCGCTGGTCATGGATATTTACAGTAGTCCTGTCTTCGTTTAGACTGTCATTGCTTCTTTAAGACCTGAGAAGGTCTGCACACACATTTGTATGGATCCCACAGTTTGAAGTGTGAAGGTGTTCAGTGTTTCAGATTTAAAAAGTGACTCATTAGATTCTAATACAAAAGTCTACTTTCCACATATTAACTGTATAATACTTGTGGCAGAAGTATTGTTTGTGAGACTGAGTTTTCTAATAAGATCAATTCAGCTCATTGTTTATGATCTTGTTACCTGTCATTTGCAAAGACCCAACCAAGTTGTTTATGATCTTGTTACCTGTCATTTGCAGACCCCAACCAAGTTTTAGTGACATGAGTTTAGACTTCATGTCTTGTCAAATTTGTCAAATAAATATTTAATTAAAATGGTAATGTGTGTATCGATTATTTGTTTATAATGTGGTGTCATTAGATACATTGACCTGAATTAAAATACTCCTTGTGTAAAGGGTAAATATAGTTATAAATTTAAGTGCATTTTTATGCAACGCAAAGATGACTGCACGTGTTTCTTTGCAGGTCACCATGGTTAACAATGAAAGAACAATGATTTCAAGCATCACCCTCCTTTTAACATGTCAAGTCTGCCATTCTAATCCAATCAGCCTGACATAATGATCTCTAGCCTTGACTTGTGCTCGTCAACATTCTCACCTGAGTTAACAAGACGGTTACTGAAATGATCTCAGTAGGTCCTTTAATGACAGCAATAAAATGCAGTGGAAAGTTTTTTTTTTCGGGATTAAGTTCATGTTCATGGCAAAGAAGGACTATGCAATTCATCTGATCACTCTTCTTAACATTCTGGAGTGCTAACTGCTATTATAAAAACTTAAGCAACAACTTTTCCAATTTCCAATATTTATGCAATTCTCCAAATTTTTGGCAGTATAACATCTCAAAATATTAGAACATTTCTTCTAATATGTCAGAATGCTGGATTTTGGATTTTTGTGAGCTGTAAGCTGTAATCATTGAAAATAAAAACTAAATGGGCATGAAATATTTCATGACAAAGTAATGAATCAATATAACATGAGAGTTGCACATTTAAAATGAAATTATGGGAAAAATTCTTCTTACGCTAGCAGTGAGGGGTAGACAACACTGATTTTAGATTTGATTGTGCATTTGAAACACATCACCGTGACCCAACATGGCATAAACCATTATGATTTGAAATACACCATTAATAAGTTGCTGTTGGCTTTTGTTTGGTAAAGCCCTTAACATTTGTACATGATGTAGACACTCTGTTGGATTTAATGCACTACAAGTAATAATACAGAGAACATGGTTTAGAGCAGTGGCGGCCGGTCAATAGTTAGATTTTGGACAACACTACAAAAAAAGCTGACACCCATAGTTCACTATATGGTTAGAAAAAAACAATTTAGGCAGAGGTAGACATGTGAACACTGAAAGTGGTTTATTATTAAACTGACGCTAACTAGTCTGGTAAACATTAACAACTGTGTATTACTCCACTTGTATCTTTACAGGTAGTTTACTGAAGGATGAACACCGGGGAATGGTACATTTTCACTTAACGGACAAAACATTAACCTGGGCTCAGGTACTTTACCCAAACATGCTGTTCTTATTCTATACATTAACATCATATTTCCTTTAACAAATAATGTTCGTATGTTGGCTGTAATTTTGCACCATACACACGTGGACAAAATTGTTGGTACCCTTCGGTCAATGAAAGAAAAACTCACAATGGTCACAGAAATAACTTTAATCTGACAAAAGTAAGAATAAATAAGAATTCTATGAATGTTAACCAATGAAAGTCAGACATTGCTTTTCAACCATGCTTCAACGGAATTATAAAAAAAAATGAACTCATGGAACAGGCCTGGACAAAAATGATGGTACCCCTAACTTAATAGTTTGTTGCACAACCTTTTAAGGCAATCACTGCAATCAAACCATTCCTGTAACTGTCAATGAGACTTCTGCACCTCTCTGCAGGTATTTTGGCCCACTCCTCATGAGCAAGCTGCTCCAGTTGTTTCCGGTTTGAAGGGTGCCTTTTCCAGACAGCATGTTTCAGCTCCTTCCAAAGTTGCTCAATAGGATTGAGGTCAGGGCTCATAGAAGGCCACTTTAGAATAGTCCAATGTTTTCCTCTTAGCCATTCTTGGGTGTTTTTAGCTGTGTGTTTTGGGTCATTGTCCTGTTGCAAGACCCATGACCTGCGACTGAGACCCAGCTTTCTGACACTGGCCAGCAAATTTCTCTCTAGAATCCCTTTATAGTCTTGAGATTTCATTGTACCCTGCACAGATTCAAGACACCCTGTTCAGATTAAGCAAATCAGCCCCAGAACATAACAGAGCCTCCTCCATGTTTCACAGTAGGGACAGTGTTCTTTTCTTGATATGCTTCATTTTTCCATCTGTGAACATAGAGCTAATGTGCCTTGGCAAAAAGTTAAATTTTTGTCTCATCTGTCCATAGGACATTCTCCCAGAAGCTTTGTGGCTTGTCAACATGTAGTTTGGCATATCCCAGTCTGGCTTTTTTATGATTTGTTTTCAACAATGGTGTCCTCCTTGGTCGTCTCCCATGTAGTCCACTTTGGCTCAAACAACGACGGATGGTGTGGTCTGACACTGATGTTCCTTGAGCATGAAGTTGACCTTGGATCTCTTTAGAAGTCTTTCTGGGCTCTTTTGTTACCCTTTGGATTATCCATCTCTTTGATTTGTCATGAATTTTCCTCGTGCGGCCACAAACTACACAAACTACATGGCCTAAAATATATGGTCACCTGACCATCACACCGATATGTGCTTTTTGAAAATCTTATTCCAAAGTAGTTTAGCCCTTTGATGTTATGTTACAATAATCTACATCCTCTCAGGAAAGCTTTCCAATAAATTTTAGAATGTGGCTGTAAGGTCTTCACATTTAACCACTAGAGCATTAATGAGTATTTTAAATCAAGTTTTCGTCTTCTGCTTCAACCTTGGCAAACCAAGTCATTCTAGACAAATGTGTGCTTTCACCTTTGTGGCAACAGTTTAGGTTAAGGCATGATGGTCAGATGTCCAAAAACTTTGCCCCCCCCAAAATTAGTAAAATATTTTAATAACTTAAACTGGAATTAGGCAGTTTTAAGTGTTAAGCCTCTGTGTATTACATTGTGATCAAAAGACTAGTAAAACACAACCTCACCATTGTAACTCAACATAACAAACATGCAAAATTTTCCAATTCCAATTCAAACATCAAACACTCAAATGGCACAGTATATGTTAGCTTTTTATATGTTGTGTAAAGAGTAGTACCTAGTAGTCCTATTCACTATCAATTCCAAAGGAACACTACACTACTGTGTTGTTGCCCAGTTTATAAATATATATATATATATATATATATTTTTTTTTAGTTTACAACTATGCTTTATTTTACAGTCCTGGACAAATAACTGCATTACTGACCTGGGCCAATCATTTGTTTGTAAAAACTGATGTCAGTCTTCAGGAAAATATTAAGTAAAGAAAACTAGTAGTCATACTAGTGTACACTATGTTGTAATTGGTACATTCCAAATATCCTGGCTAACATTACATGTCATATTCACTTTGCTTTTATTGAGTTGATTGGTTTCCCACTAGTGCTTCCTCTACTGGTGCCGCTTAAAGGTCTAATTATGTACAGGGCTTCTTTTTTTTAGTTGTTTTCTTTCTTTTTTTTATTTAAACAATGATGAATAGAGTACTTATTATCTTAAATGGTTAAAAGGGAATTTAAATCAATATGTACTGTACCATTGAATTAATCTTTAATTTATTTTAATTAAATTTGCCTTAAGAAAAAAAAATTCTGTTTTATTTTCAAGATATTTTGTCACCCAAGGGGGTCACCCTGATCACGTACTGTTTATGGTTTTATATTTAAAGGTGTTTGTGCATAAATGAATTGTCATTGCTAGAAAGGGTAAAGGCTATAGCAAAGGCTAGACCCCTTAGATCCAGTGTTTCCCAATCACCAGCTGGATCTTTAGTGTGTTAATTCATCATTCCACTTCTTAACCTATTTTCTCATTGAATCTGTTCCAAGAACTCCTCCCCTGCTGTACTTGTGGCTTTGCCCTTCCCAGGTATGTTATGTTCAGTATTATCTGTACATCTGCATTTTAGGCGTTTTCTCGCTGGGAACGATTATCACGTTCTGTCCTCCTCCTTAATCCCCGCAGATTTGCGGGCACATTGGCTCCGATTGAGTTGTTTTCCGATGGAACAAACGGCGAAGGAAGAAGAAGCAGCCGCTCGGGTCACGAACTGTGTGGCACATGTTAATGTTTTTATTTTAGAAACACTGGTCAGAGAGCTAGACGTTTAGGATGGCTGTGGTGGAAGGTCTTTTTCTGCAGGCTACTGGTACTACCATATTACTTGGGTTTGTGGTTCTCCTGGTGGTTATTTATTTGTATTTATCAGGCTCTAGCTTTAAGGAAGAACCTAATGAACCTCCAGGACCGAAACCCCTGCCTCTTTTGGGAAACCTGCTTCAGATAGACTTGGCCAGACCCCATGAATCACTTTCTGAGGTAAGTTAGTGGCATCACATTTACATTTAGGCATTTGGCAGACGCCGTTATCCAGAGTGACTTAGAAAAGTGCTTTGTAGTATCCATCATTGGATAGAGCCTTACACTGGGTTTATCAGTCAAACAGTGTTGGGAAGTTGTTTTTGTTTTCTTCCTGAGGCGGGTGTTGGGGAGGGAATGAACCCAAATAGAGCCAGAAACAAATATGTCTTAAATAGTCATTTAAAGAATGCCAGACTCAGCTGTACGGACATCTATAGGAAGTAGAGGCTGAGTGGAAACTATTTTAAACAGGATATTATATAGGATGCTCAATCGTACTCCGTCTAACCCTGTGTATGAGGTGGACAGACTCGAATCGGCAAGTGTGAAGGAAACAGATACATAAGTATGAAACGCGTTTATTTGCATATCTGGTTGTGTGAACGCGCTTACGGTGGATTGAAAAAAAAAGCAAGTCGCCCGTAGAAACGGTGCCCAGATGCACATTTTTAAACTGTTTCACAATTGGCTCCTGAATTGACTTGAATGCCAGTAGTATACTTTCTAAATCTAATTACTGACCAGAGTTTCTAATGCTCTAGTGTTCCATACTGTAAACTCGAAAAAATTGAACAAACAAAAAAATTACGGTAATCAGTTACCTCAAATTTTTTAAGTAATGATGTTTCCAATCAGTTTTTGAGTTTGTTGAACTTGTTGCAAATCAAATGAATTGTTGTTGCTGTCTAGACACAAGCTTAGCCGATTCCCTTCCTGACACAACCCTCCCATTTTATCTGGGCTTGAGACAGGCACTTCATTCAGTTTTTGGGAATCGAACCCGGGCCTTCCGCATGGCAGGCGAAACACCACTGAGCCACCAGTGCTCTATAGATTTTAAGTTGGTTGAACTTTAAGGTGACAGTTACTGTTACTTAAGTACTTACAATTACTTAAAACATATCAAATTTGTTCAGCTATCTTGAAAAGTGTCATTTCTACAAACTCACAAATACCAAAAAGTTCTGAATACTCAAAAAAGTCTATTAATTTGGCCTAATTGCAATTATTTAAGTTAACAGTAATTAATGCGTTTAATTACTTTGAGCATTAGAGTTTACAGTGCAGAGGCAAGCATATAAAATCCATCAGAAAATCCATCAAAAGTACATCAGTGGAGGAGTTCTTTGAAAAGAGCCAATGAGAAAATTGGTTAAGGACAGTCTTAGCAAAAATAAATATACAGTGGAACCTTGGATTACGAGCACAATTCGTTTCGGAAGTAAACCAAATCATAATTTCCCATAGGAAACAATGAAAACTCAAATTATTCGTTCCACAGCCCCTAAAAATAAATACATAAAAATAATTAATGCAATCTATAAAATGAAAATAAAACAAATTAATCTGCACTTTACCTTAAAAATTGTGTAAAATTTAAGTTAATAGAATTCCTTTTCTTTATATGAAAAAATTATGTATTTTTCTTGATACTTTTCCTGTTACTTAATTTTTTTTACATTGCATTTTGTAGTGGTTGCATATTAGTGAGTGGGTAACAATGTAGCCTTGCACCTCCAGGGTCGAGAGCCACGGATCTGTGTGCATGGAGTTTATGTATATGATCTGTTTGGATTTGTAACAATACAGTATATATTTACAGTGTTATAAAATATTTGTGGTTATATTTAATGCAGGGTTTTAGACACATTTTTGTGCCAATAGTTTCACATAAAATAAACTTCGAAAGCAAAATATCATCAAGGCATATTTTTACAAATGTGTTCATTCAAAAAGTACTCTGAGTTTTTGGGATCTTTCACTTATCCCACTTTAAACCCTGGCTATAATAAAGGCTATGCCTAATTTATTTATTTTTGACAGTTAAACAGTCTATTACTACTAGTGCATCATAAATGTTCTCATAAATGTTCAATTCAATCTCTAAATATTCAATTAAATTCTTTCTTTCAGCTCGCCAAGACATATGGATCTGTGTTCAAAGTATATTTTGGTCCAAAGAAAGTCATTGTCTTAGTTGGGTACAAAACAGTCAAACAAGCACTTCTTAATTATGCAGAGGAATTCGGGGAAAGGGAAGTCAATCAAACATTTAAGATTTCTGAAGAACATAGTAAGCAATGCCTACAATATATTTACATCATATTTAGACCGATGAAGATTCAAGTCATTTCTCACTTGGTTCCTGTTGATCTTAAATTACAGATTATATAAACATTTCACATCTAAACGTTATTTGGTAGTCATATATTTATTATCCAACAAAACAAAATCTATCCTTATAGCTATGTATGAAACATTGAACTAAAGTGAAAAGAAATAAAAGATGACTGAATGAAGATTGAACACAGCCTCTGTTATCTTTAGGAATCCTGTTTTCTAATGGAGAGAACTGGAAAGAGATGAGACGTTTTGCTTTAACAAACCTTAGAGAATTTGGAATGGGCAAGAGAGGCAGTGAAGAAAAAATAATTGAGAAAATCCAATATCTTAAAGACGTATTTGAAAGCTTTGGAGGTACCCAGATAATTGAATTATACATAACCTCCTAATTTCAGCTTCCATAAAGTTCTTTGTAAAATTGAGACAATATACAGGTATGAGACAAATTATTGAAAAAAAATTATTATTATTGCAGGAATGCGGAAGCGCGAGGAGCCGGCGAGAGCGTGATCTTGGCAATGAAGCCAGTGAGCGCGCGGAGAACTTGTGCAGGTTGGTGGCTGATTCGCAGAGCTTATGCATGCACCTTAATGTTTTTTCCAGTTCCTGATTCATGCGTTCTGTTTGTCCATTAGTCTGGGGGTGAAAACCAGATGAGAGGCTGGGGGTGGCACCAATAAGACCGCAAAAAAGGCCTTCCAGAACTGTGCTGAGAATTGCGGTCCTCTGTCAGAGACAATGTCCAACGGAAGTCCATGTAGAAACATGATTGATGAGCAACTCGGCAGTTTCTTTGGCAGATGGATGTTTGGGTAGCGGAATAAAATGGGCTGATTTGGAGAACCGGTCTACAACGGTTAAGATGCAGGTGTTATTGTTCGATGGTGGTAGTCCAGTGACGAAATCTATGGAAATGTGAGACCATGGACGGTGGGGAATGGGAAGGGGTCTTAGGACACCCTCAGGGAGGCGGCTAGTTGTCTTGTTCCTTGAACAGACATCACAAGCAGCTACAAACTCCTTAATGTCTTCCTTCATGGTGGACCACCAGAACCGTTGCTGCAGGAGTGAAAGGGTGCGTGTCATCCCAGGGTGACAGGCCAATCTAGAGCTGTGGGCCCAGTCAAGCACTTGGGGTCTCACTGACGCAGGAACAAAGAGCATGCTCGGGGGAACATTACTTGGGCCTGGTTCCTGTTCGAGAGACTGTTGGACCAGATTTTCCACATCCAGTCATGTAACAGCCACAAGGCATGGAGGGGGGAGGATGGTTTCCATCGTGGGAGTTCGCTTGGAGGTGGAGAATTGCCTGGAAAGGGCGTCAGGTTTGACATTCTTAGATCCTGGCCGGTATGATAATGTGAAGTGAAAGCGGGCGAAGAAGAGTGACCACCGCGCCTGGCGAGAATTAAGTCTTTTGGCTGTCCTTAAGTACTTGAGATTCTTGTGATCTATCCATACAAGAAAAGGATGTTCTGCTCCCTCCAGCCAGTGCCTCCACTCCTCGAGGGTCAGTTTGACTGCCAATAATTCCCGGTCCCCAATGTCATAATTTTGTTCAGGGGCTGTGAGTTGGCGGGAGAAGTAGGAGCAAGGATGAAGCTTGTTGTCCTTGGGCGATCTTTGCGAAAGAACAGCCCCTACACCCGTCTCAGAAGCATCCACTTCTACGACAAACTGAAGGGAGGGGTCGGGGAAGGTGAGAATGGGTGCCGTGGTTAAACAGACGCTTGAGGTCCTGGAAAGGTGTTGTTTGCCAGGGGGCTCCAAAGGAACGGGCTCTTGGTCGAGGTGAGTGCTGTGAGTGGGGTAGCCACCATACTGAATCCCAGGAAGCGTTGTAGATCACGTCTGGACGATGGTTATGGCCAGTCAGTGACTGCCTTCACCTTGGTGGGGTTCATTTGGATGCTGGATGGTGAGATGACATAGCCTAGGAAGGAGGTGGAAGAGCAGTGAAATTCACATTTTTCTGCCTTGACATACAACTTGTTCTCCAGCAGGCGTTGCAGGACTTGGCGAACGTGGAGCTTGTGTTCCTTTTCAGAGCGTGAGAAGATTAAGATGTCATCTAGGTATGCGAACACTTATACGCTGAGAGAGTCTCTGAGGCACTTTATTGATGAGCACCTGGAAGACTGCTGGGGCATTAGTTAGACTGAACGGAACAACCAAGTACTCATAATGACCAGTGGGGGTATTGAAGGCGGTCTTCCACTCGTCACCCTCCCTTATTCTGACCAGATGGTAGGCGTTTCTTAGGTCAAGTTTGGTGAACATACTCGCATCCTGGAGCATTTCAAAGGCAGATGACATTAGTGGAAGTGGGTAGCGATTCTTGACCGTGGTCTTGTTTAATCTCCTGTAGTCAATGCAGGGTCTGAGGGACTTGTCTTTTTTCCTCACAAAAAAGAATCCTGCCCCTGCAGGTGAGGAGGATGGGCGAATTATCCCTGCTGCAAGCGACTCGTTAAAATATTGTTCCATAGCCTCTCTCTCAGGGCAGGAGAGAGAATATAGTTGGCCCTTGGGGGGGGAGGTGTCAGGGAGAAGATCAATAGCGCAATCATAGGGACAATGAGGTGGTAGCGAGACGGCCTGTGTTTTGCTAAAAACCTGTCGAAGATCATGGAGGTAGGGGTAGCTCAGTGGTTAAGGCATTGGACTACGACGAGAGAGCCTTGTGTACAGTGCGCCTCGTGCAGGAATGTGGAAGCGCGAGGAGCCGGCGAGAGCGTGATCTTCGGAATGAAGCCGGCGAGCGCGCGGAGAACTCGTGCAGGTTGGTGGCTGATTTGCAGAGCTTAATCGTTAATGGCCGGACAGGGTTCAAAGCCAGAAAGACAATGAGATATCCGTGATCCAAGCAAGTTCGTAGTCATCAAAACAGATCCGTTGGTCGGTAATACAAAGTCCGTGAGCGTGGGAATCCAAAACGTGAAGCGAGAGCGAGGTCGGGAAAAACAAAGCGTGGTCGGTATCAGGAAATCAAGGTCTAGGAAAACGCTGGAAAATTGGGCTATGGAAGGCTCTCAATAATCTGGCGACAAGGTGGTGTCAGTGTGTGGTTTAAATAGGTGAGGGAGATGATTAGTGATGGGGCACAGGTGTGTGGAGAGCGGAAGATGAGGCGGTGAGATATAAGGGGTGGAAGGGAACATGGAACAGGAGTGCTTAAGTGATTATGACAGAGCCGTGGCTTGGTGGGTCATGACAGTGAATCTTTTGAACAATAAGTAATATTTGTGACTGTTTGTTCCTGTTCATACTTAAAATGGACTTGAAATACTGTAGCTGCTGTTTTATGATCATACTGATCATATTAATGCTATTGCTCCCATTTATAAATTTTGTACTAAATGAGCATAGTGAAATGGTTGCGCAACAGTTGTTTGTTTTAACTAGTATGGAATGGATGTGTGTCTAAAATACAGAGTTAAAAAGGCTTTGTGGTCAGAAAATTTTCAATGCTCTAGCACCTCTGGTCAATGCTAGAATTAACTATTGCTCCCAAATACTGTATGAATATGCAATATTTTAACCATAACTAACCATTGTATGTCTACATTCTTCACATATATAATCTGTATATTTACTACACTTACTTTCCATCTAATTTCAAGGGATATATACTGTATATATATTGGAGTAATGTACTACTATTCCTAATGTAAGTATTTACATTACAGTTAATAATCAAAGAACTTGCTTTCCATAGTTTCAATTATCTGCATAATGATCTCTGACTACTGGGTGAATTGATTTCTCACCACAATGGGCTGTAGCTCTTGAGTGAGAATGACTTATTTGATTTAGATGAGAATACAGCTTCTCTTAAATTTGACACTAAGGTGACTAAATATTAGAAGTCAGATGGAGATCCTGAGCCATTTCCATACAGTAAGTTTATATTAATGGAAATCAGCAGTAAGACTTATGGAGACGCATACCTGGTGTTAGGAACTTTTTCCCTTGTTGAATCAGAGACCAGGAGACGTTGGGATATCTTTCCAGCAGAAGTGACACTTTACTGAGAACTTGCGGTGCGTCGCTGTAGTCATCCAAGTCTATACTAAAACTCAGGTCTGGAGAGTTGATACTTTACAAGGGGGAGGGATAGAGAGAGTAATGCATGGTGTAAAGTGTCAAAATGTCAAAATTTTGATTGATTGCTGATTGATTGCTTATAGGTCAAAGGTCATCATAAGATCATAATTATATTGACCTCTCAAGGTCAAAGGTGCCATATGGAAGGGTCATTAAGGTGTTTAATGTCTTCTAAAAGTCTTTTTGACCAATCAGATTAAAGTAACTGATATCCCGTAACACCCAGTTATACAAAATGTCAAATCTTGTTTGATTGCTGATAGGTCAAAGGTGGGTGTTGAGGGTAGGTGTCTCTTAATAGTTTTCACATGTTTAAGTCATTAAGGAAATTTGGTGTCTCCTTTCCCACGAGAGTAAAACCTAATTTTGACGGCTCAAGTCAACATATGGAAGGGTCATTAAGGTGTTTACAACTACCCCTGCCTTCTAAAAGTCTTTTTGACCAATCAAATTCAAGTAACTGATATCACGTAACACCCAGTTTCCTTTCCCGTGAAAGTAAAAGTTTACAAATGTTTAAGTCGTTAAGAAAGTTGATGTTTCCTTCCCCGTGAAAGTAAATGTTTGTCATTAAACACATTAACACAGTAACACACAATTAAATGTTTCCTAAACTTTCTATAAAAGCATAACAGAAAATTAAATTTATGTTAGAATAAACTACATTAATAATTTAATGACTGTAGGGGAATGAGAATAATCACTGTGTCTGGAATAGCATTTTCCTTATTCCTCTGACTTAAATATTGCGCAGTACAGTAATAATCAGTACAAATCGACAAAAATAATTTTTACCTGATTTGCTTGTTCCTGTTGTATTAAAGATAACTATTTTACAAAATGAACTTTCTAGAAAACTAAATTTTCTTCACTTCACACCCCAGGAGATACATGCGGGATGTACGCGGAGTTTGTTGAAACGGGTTTTCTCTCGGCATTGCGATTGGCCGGATCTGCGCGTGACGAAACCCCGCCTCCACCTCTTCTGGTTAGTCACAAAAGGCGTTTATTTTTTCAGAGTGTTCATCTAAATCTGTTGTTTTATCCACATTTTTAGGTAGGACTGTGACTATTTTGTTTTTTAAAAGTTCTCTAACACTAGAGCTTAGGTGACCGTGTGCGTAGTGATTAATAATAATGGAAGAAACAAAAGCTGCTCTGTGAATCGTCAGTGCACTTTGTGCCGTGATCATTTTGTCAGAAATGGCATGCTTAACTGATTCAACAGATCGGCTAAAAGTCTAGCTGGTTTTACATATGCTTATATATACGAGTACCATGTGTTAAAAAACAGGTACTGAAAAGAGTAAATTTGTTTTCTGTTTGTCATAGCAGCGTTGTAATGGCATAGGAGTGTTAGTTAACATCCATTATCAGATTAGGATGTAATAAAAGTTTAACCTGATATTTTTTCATGGGAAGATGAGGCTAATGTTTAATAGCATTGTTTAGAAAATGTTTAAGCCAAGTGTGTGTGTGTGCGCAAGCATATGTTTATGTCCATGCATGGGATTGTATTAATATCTGGGTAGGGAAACATTCACACTGGGATAGGAATAACTTACAGTTTTAATTTGATGTTTCACTAGACCCTAATATATAAGCTGAGTTAGCTCTCAATGCTAAGTTTAAAT
Source organism: Clarias magur (assembly GCA_013621035.1). NCBI lineage: Eukaryota > Metazoa > Chordata > Actinopteri > Siluriformes > Clariidae > Clarias > Clarias magur. The sequence goes on from QNUK01000254.1 coordinate 629,275, forward strand.
AACCGGTACCCCAATAATTTTTTTTAAAGAATCTACCAACATACTGTATCTGAGTCAGAAGTTGATACTGTTGAATGATTAGACTGGTTTCCTCTGTCATTAAACTTACATGTATGAAAGTTCTTTTAGGTTCTGTTAGTAAATGTTGTGAGCAATAATTTATTTTAGAAACTTAAAAAACATCTGGCAAAATGTAAAAGTAGAAGTTCTTGATTGTTTAGACTTGGTTTGTCTGCCGCTAAACCTTCATGTATGAACGATCTGTTAAGCATCAAGGCTATGTGTAAGTATAATGTCGTTTTAGAAACTTTTCTAAAGACTAGAGAGTTTCTATTAAACTCTTCTAAAGAGTTTCTATTAAACTCTTCAGAACCTACACTCTAAAAACTAACTCGGAGGACCTTTTACCGCTACTTGATTTAATACACGGATGCAAGTTAAAAATACTAATTAATTGATTTAGATGAACCTTCTAAGTTGCAGACTTTATTTTTATAAGTTGTGAACAAATAATAATGTTGGTAATTACATCAACTTAACTTTGCATGTAATTTAAACTCAAATTTAATTGTTAATGAGTTGAAAACAAAATTTCAGTTGTCTTAACTTAAAAAAGTTGGCATGATCCCTTGATTTAAGTTTCGTCCTACCCCACAGAACATGCCTTGACATGTTCCAGTGGTAAGATTGTGTGTTAGCAGACTTATATGCCAACCAAACTCTATATAACCAATATTTCATGGTGAGTAACATTTAATTTATATCTAATAATTCTACTAAAGCAATACATTTTTACTAACTATAACCTATGTTATAATGTTTTGTTTTACAAGGACAATGATGGGTTTGAAGCCAAGCTTGAAAGACAAGTAATGGAAATTGCTATCATTGGTGACTGATCTACCCCTGCATTTGACTACTGGATTGCTATTGTGGTGGAGGGAACAAAAGTCCTGGTGGGAAAGGATATCGCAAGGTGCTGTGCTTTGCTGATGGACATAATATATGCGCTCAACCTGAGCTACTGCAAGTGACTGATGTGGGCTTACCCATATAGAGCTTAGTCTCTTGGAATGTTCCATGACATGCTACTTGGCTTTTGACTGTTATATTTATGGAAATTTGCTTAACTTTGCTGTGATGGCATAATTTATTATGCTTTCTTATGCCTAATGAGGACCAGTTGAAATAAAAAAAAGTTGATTGCACAGAAATAATGGTTGAACTAATGTCTTTTTTCAATCTATTACATTAACCAAAAACAAAAAACCCTTTAAAAAAAAGAAACCTGAAAAGTTAATTTTAAACTTAATTTTTTAAATGGTTGCTATTTGAAATTTTGTATACATTGTTATAGTAATTAACTAGACAACATATACAACTGCTTTAAAATAATATGGTAAAGCCATTTGGAGTAACATAATTTTTATGAGTTATCAACTTAAAAACATGCCCTTTGTCTAACATTTAATAAGTAAGAGGAAATGAAAATAATCTTTGACTGAAGAGGAAAAGCTAATTCCCCCAACACAATCTAGCTTGTTAGTTCAATATAATTTCAAATGAAGTTGTCATAACTCAAAAAGACTAATGCAAAATATTGCATAATTCTTTTTTGTTGAGTCTAAAAATTTCTTTTTAGAGTGTAAAGCTACCATAGTGACACAGGGAAAACAAGACAAAACCCTAAATAATGTTGACTTTACCTTAGATTTTTGAGAAAACTTTCTAACAGAAGTTTAGCATCTCCTTTGAACTGAAAGTTGTCTGGCCAAGCTTTTACTACATCAGGCACAAGGATACTCGCCCCGTCGTAACTGCTTCTAAACCGATATCTTCAATTAACTATCACCCCTATGACCCCTGACAGAACTTCCATGCATTAGTGAAAGAGGAAACATGAAAAAACCAACAACAATTTCCTGAAATAAAGTATGTTGCTAAATGTTTATGAAAAAGACTGTGTAGTCAAAATTGCAACGCATATAAAGATTTAATAGTCACATTTAGTTACCCCAAAATTTCAAAAGTAAAGGCATAGCAACACAGGGCAAAACCATAAAGAACGTTGACTATAACTAAGATTTGAAACAGAAGTTTAACACCTCATTGTGCATTATTTTTTTAAAATCCACCCTCTTGTTACATCCCTACAAACATACATACATGTACGCAGACACATACACAAGAAAACAAGACAAAACCCTGAAAGACATCAGCTTTTTTTTTCCTCAGATACGTTGTTTGTTTTTATGAAAAAATAATTTGTGTAGCTAAAATTCTGGTTTTCATAGGTGAAGAAATAACGTAATCAAAGACAAAACCATCAAGAACAAAAACTGTTGCCTAAGATGTGTTAGAAGAGTTTAATAGAAACTCTCTAGTCTTTAGAAAAGTTTCTAAAACGACATTATACTTACACATAGCCTTGATGCTTAACAGATCGTTCATACATGAAGGTTTAGCGGCAGAGGAACCAAGTCTAAACAATCAAGAACTTCTACTTTTACATTTTGCCAGATGTTTTTTAAGTTTCTAAAATAAATTATTGCTCACAACATTTACTAACAGAACCTAAAAGAACTTTCATACGTGTAAGTTTAATGACAGAGGAAACCAGTCTAATCATTCAACAGTATCAACTTCTAACTCAGATATGTTGTTGCATTTTTATGAAAAATTATTTGTGTAACTAAAATTCCAGTCTAATTACTTTTTACTTATGTGAAGAAATATTGTAATGGAAGACAAAACCATCAAGAACAAAAACTGTTGCCTAAGATGTGTTAGAAGAGTTTAATTGGAACTCTCTAGTCTTTAGAAAAGTTTCTAAAACGACATTATACTTACACATAGCCTTGATGCTTAACAGATCTTTCATACATGAAGGTTTAGCGGCAGAGAAACCAAGTCTAAACAATCAAAAACTTCTACTTTTACATTTTGTCAGATGTTTTTTTTACGTTTCTAAAATAACATTATTGCTCACAACATTTACTAACAGAACCTAAAAGAAATTTAATACGTGTAAGTTTAATGACATAGGAAACAAGTCTAATCATTCAACAGTATCAACTTCTGACTCAGATACAGTATGTTGGTAGATTCTTTAAAAAAAATTATTGGGGTACCGGTTATTTAAACTTAGCATTGAGAGCTAACTCAGCTTATATGTTAGGGTCTAGTGAAACATCAAATTAAAACTGTAAGTTATTCCTATCCCAGTGTGAATGTTTCCCTACCCAGATATTAATACAATCCCATGCATGGACATAAACATATGCTTGCGCACACACACACCCACACACACACACACTTGGCTTAAACATTTTCTAAACAATGCTATTAAACATTAGCCTCATCTTCCCATGAAAAAATATCTGGTTAAACTTTTATTACATCCTAATCTGATAATGGATGTTAACTAACACTCCTATGCCATTACAACGCTGCTATGACAAACAGAAAACAAATTTACTCTTTTCAGTACCTGTTTTTTAACACATGGTACTCGTATATATAAGCATATGTAAAACCAGCTAGACTTTTAGCCGATCTGTTGAATCAGTTAAGCATGCCATTTCTGACAAAATGATCACGGCACAAAGTGCACTGACGATTCACAGAGCAGCTTTTGTTTCTTCCATTATTACTAATCACTACGCACACGGTCACCTTAGCTCTAGTGTTAGAGAACTTTTAAAAAACAAAATAGTCACAGTCCTACCTAAAAATGTGGATAAAACAACAGATTTAGATGAACACTCTGAAAAAATAAACGCCTTTTGTGACTATCCAGAAGAGGTGGAGGCGGGGTTTCGTCACGCGCAGATCCGGCCAATATTGACGCAATATTTAAGTCAGAGGAATAAGGAAAATGCTATTCCAGACACAGTGATTATTCTCATTCCCCTACAGTCATTAAATTATTAATGTAGTTTATTCTAACATAAATTTAATTTTCTGTTATGCTTTTATAGAAAGTTTAGGAAACATTTAATTGTGTGTTATTGTGTTAATGTGTTTAATGACTTAAACATTTACTTTCACGGGGAAGGAAACATCAACTTTCTTAACGACTTAAACATTTGTAAACTTTTACTTTCACGGGAAAGGAAACTGGGTGTTACGTGATATCAGTTACTTGAATTTGATTGGTCAAAAAGACTTTTAGAAGGCAGGGGTAGTTGTAAACACCTTAATGACCCTTCCATATGTTGACTTGAGCCGTCAAAATTAGGTTGACGTTTTGTATATCCCGGAGGAAATAAAAACATTTACTCTCGTGGGAAAGGAGACACCAAACTTCCTTAATGACTTAAACATGTGAAAACTATTAAGAGACACCTACCCTCAACACCCACCTTTGACCTATCAGCAATCAAACAAGATTTGACATTTTGTATATCCCGGAGGAAAGAACTAAAAAACATTTACTCTCGTGGGAAAGGAGACAACAAACTTCCTTAATGACTTAAACATTTGTAAACTTTTACTTTCACGGGAAAGGAAACTGGGTGTTACGGGATATCAGTTACTTTAATCTGATTGGTCAAAAAGACTTTTAGAAGACATTAAACACCTTAATGACCCTTCCATATGGCACCTTTGACCTTGAGAGGTCAATATAATTATGATCTTATGATGACCTTTGACCTATAAGCAATCAATCAGCAATCAATCAAAATTTTGACATTTTGACACTTTACACCATGCATTACTCTCTCTAGGGATACAAAGAGGTGGAGACAATCTAAACAAAACATAGTTTTAGGATAGTATAGGAATCAGCCTGGTACCAGAAGTTCCCTAGCCCTGATCTCATCAGCATAACAGTGCCTTTCAAATGCATAGGTGCTAATATAGTCTGCCTGACAGTATCTCCTGGACCTTCACATTATCTTAGAGACAAAGGCACAGCCTGGCCTTGAGATTAGCATTCACATTTACCTTGGGACCCTACCCAGTGGTCAGGAAGTACAAAAGGACAAAATAAAGACAAAACGTTACCTGGGCTACCAGACTTGATGTCCTTAGAATGTCATAATCTTTACCTCAAAATGTAAAAACCAATGTACGTCAGTTTATATACTATTTTGTTGGAACCTAGATTTAACATCTTATAAATTTGTAATCCTACACTGGGCAAAGAAGAACAGTTTGTCTGACAAACAATTAGACAAACTCCTCCTCATGATATATAATCACTGCTTATCAAATAACCTATCTAGTATAAATACATGCTGATAACTAAGCAAATTGATTGTGCTTTTAGTCTGTAAAATGCAGTTATTTTTGCAATTTTGTTTTAAGTTGGACACCATCTAGATAAGAATACAGCTTCTCTTCCATCTATTACTGTTAATTTTTATGAGTAACAACCCCAGAACTGCTTACTGGACATGTCTTTAATATGTTTAAGTAATATCAACTCACATGTACATAAAGTATAGCATATTACAAAAAAGAAAATCTACATAAATCACATAAAATCTTTGATGAACTGACGATAATAGCCTGACATACGCATCATGTGAATAATCATCATCCTCATCTCCATCATGAGACCAGGTGATGCGCTGGAGAACGACCTATATTGAAAGCAAAACCAAAATGATCAGGGCCTAAATCAAGTTGTCCTGAGACATTATATTCACACAAGTTCAACATAATTATATCTAGCTTTATAATAATATATACAGTGGTGGACAAAAAGTGAAAGTCACTGCTTTCATAATCTCAAACGTTTAAATAATGACTATTCAGAAAATAAGAATAACTTACTTTATGCTACTAAACTGCCACACAACTATCAGTATTTATCGGTATCGTCATTTTCTTCTAAACCTGAAGATTTTGTACAGAGGTGGACACCCAGGCTTCAGAAAGTAAAAGTCCTGCCACTTATTTTTTCCATCAATTAACTAAAGCAGCTGATTTTAATTAACACAACTCTTCACCCAGACCTGAACTAACTGGTGATATCACCTGTTCTGTGTAGAGAACTAATACATGCGTGTATCTCTCTCTCTCTCTCTCTCTCTCTCTTGTGTGTGTGTTTGTGTGTGTGTGTAACAAACATTCGTCTGGGTCTATTGCTCACTAGCCAAACTTTAACTAAACTTTGACTAAATTCCTTTATCACAGTAAAATGACTAACTTATCTGACAATATATGATTAGTGTAACACAGTGCAGGTGCACTTACTGAGCCGCTGCCCCTCGCCATCACAGTGAAGCACTTTCTCCTGCAGGTCTGTTCTGTCTTCTAGCCTAGACTCACTGGGAGCCGGTATGGAACACAAACGCTTCCATGGGTCACGTGACTGACGAACAGATTCTGTTCTGGCTCTATTGCTTTTCCTTTTTATCTGAATTTCACATCTTGAAATGGACTGTTGAGAAATTCATGTGACATTTAGAGCACTTAAATTCAAAGATGTTGCTTTTTAAAGCCAAATATTTCAGTTAAATTAATTCACCAGTATTTACCATTCAAAATAATCGATTCAACAATAATTAAATTTAAAAATGTGTTTTTCAAAGGATGATATAATTCAAATAATTATGATGGTAGATTTTCCTGTTTTACATCTAATTCTGCATGACTAAAGTTTCCTTGCTGTCCACATACATTCTTGTTGTTCCACAGCTCCGAACGACTGCTGCATTTCACATAATATTGTGTCGTTTTTTTATATACACTCTCAATTACGTTAGTTTGACCCAAAGTGTTCTCATGAATATAAATAGTGATAAACTGTTTTGCGTATCATCAAACTCTATGAAAATATTGTAAGTTTCTCTGTCCTGAATAATTTTACTGCCTTCACAGGCATCATGGGTGGGAGTGGGGGTGAGGGCTTGGGAAGGTGGGGTGATACTCCATGCATGTGTTGTAACGCTTCAAGGCTAAAATATACAGAACGTGTGGCATGCAGGGTAAGATGTATGGTTAGTGTTAGACAAAACAGCTGGGCATGTGCAGTGGGGATGTGTGCCTGTACATGCCGAACCAACCCCCACATATTCCAACCTTTCCGGCCACACATTCCATCCAAACTTATCGGAGAAGCTGAGAGCTCTGCTCATACCAATATTTATATACAACAAATCATCGTTTATCATCGAGTATGTTCATGGTATAATATGTAGGAAAAAAGTGACTTTACTGTAGCACTTTTAATAAATGAAGAAGGTTAATCACATTTAATAATTATTTTAATAATTTAATAAAGCTTTAAATGTATAAACCTATATGTTTCTTATTTTTTATTTATATCATGAATTTGTATATCTCCAACACTGCTTTGTGACAATGTTTATTGTTTAAATACACTATATAAATGAATTTGAATTGAATAAGTACATTCAATGCAAAATAATTCAAAAATAAATACTGAATTATTACTAGGCTATCAATTGAATTAAACTGTGAATCACTTTTACAATGCTATAATATGCTACAACAGCAGAATACATTTGAATACCAGAAGCTCCAAAATGTAGGAAAAAGCAACGTATCATTAAGATTCATATAGCAGGTAGGCAGATTGTGAATATAATGTTGAAATAATACAGTTGAAATTACTTTTATATGTTTAGTCTTATTTAACTTTGATCTTGTGTAGCAATGTTATTGATTGCAGGCAAGTTGGCTTATTATCATTAGCTTTTTTGCTCACTAATTGTCAGGCTCGGTAGAGGGCGTTGTGGATCCAAGTGCAGATGTTTGGAGTGTATGCCGATTGAAGTGACGTTACAGAGTGCTTGTGATTCACTTCGTGGTGCTTTGAAGCTGTATTGAGAATTCCGCGTTGAACAGGGAAAGTGTTGCTGTAATGCAAAAGCAAGTAGTTCCGGCAGGAGTGCGCCGAGGCGAGGGGCGATGTGTCTGACGGTCCTCTGGAGAATGCGGAAGTGCGCCGAGCCGGCGTGTAACCTGAGCCGTGTGCTGGCGCAAGAAGCCGGAAGCGCAGTGAAGCCGGAGTATGCAGCGCTCCTCTGGGGAATGCGGAAGTGTGCAGAGCCGGCGTGTGACCTGAGCTGTGTGCCGCCGTGAGAAGCTGGAAGCGTAGTGAAGCCGGAGTATGCAGCACTCCTCTGGGGAATGCGGAAGTGTGCAGAGCCGGCGTGTGACCTGAGCTGTGTGCCGGCGCAAGAAGGCTGAGGCGTAGAGTGAAACCGGAGCATGCAGAGCCGGCGTATGGATGACAGCGTGAGCTCAGCGGGGAGCGAGGATAAATCGTGGTCGTAGAGCAGACAATTACGTCAATGATAGACAACAGGTGTGGAGAACAGGAAGTGAGATAGTGAGATGAAAGGAATGCTCAGGTGATCATGACGGGGCTGTGGCTTGGCGTGACATGACAGTACCCTCCCTCCTACGAACGCCCCCAGGCGTTCTAGCAGGTGCTTCGGGGTGGAGTCTATGGAAGTCTGTGATCAGGGAATGGTCTAGAATGAATTTAGCGGGTACCCAAGTTCTCTCTTCAGGGCCGTAACCCTCCCTGTCTACTAAATATTGGATCCCCCGTCCGCGGCGGCGAGACTTGAGGAGGCTGCTGACAGTGAATACTTCGCCCCCATCAATGAGTCGGGGGGGTGGGGGAGGTTGGGGAGGTGTAGACAGTGGGCAAGAGACCAGGCGGCGAATCTGGGAGACGTGGAACGTGGGGTTGATTCGGCGCATGGAGAGAGGTAGAGACAGTCGGACGGAGCACGGGTTGATGATGCAGTTGATGGTGAAGGGGCCGATGAACCTTGGGGAGTGTTTCTTTGAGGTGGTCTTGAGGGGAAGGTCATGCGTAGATAGCATTACCCTTTGGCCGATCCGATACCTTGGAGCTGATGATCGGTGACGGTTAGCGTGACGCCGGAAGGAGCTAACGGTGCGCAAAAGATGGTTGCGGGCCCGCAGCCATGTCCTCTTGCAGCGACGGACAAATGTTAGGGCTGAGGGAACAGCCACCTCCTCCTCCTGGGCAGGAAAGAGGGGAGGTTGGTAGCCTAGGCAGCAGTGAAAGGGAGACATGCCTGTGGAGGAGGTCGGTAGTGAGTTGTGGGCGTACTCAACCCAGGGGAGGAAGCGGCTCCAAGAGGATGGGTCCTGGGAGGCCATGCACCTTAGGGACTTTTCTAGTTCTCGGTTCATCTGTTCGGTCTGGCCGTTAGTTTGAGGGTGAAATCCAGATGAGAGGCTCGGGGTAGCGCCGATGAGGTTACAAAAGGCTTTCCAGAACTGGGCCGAGAACTGGGGGCCCCTGTCCGAGAGGGGAGCCCATGAAGGCGAAAAACATGGTTGACCAGGAGCTCTGCTGTTTCTTTGGCTGACGGGAGTTTGGGTAGTGGGATGAAATGAGCTGATTTGGAAAAATGATCAACAATGGTAAAGATGCATGTATTGTCCTGTGATGGTGGTAATCCGGTGACAAAATCGATGGAGATGTGAGACCAGGGGCGGTGAGGGATGGGGAGAGGTCGAAGTAACCCTTCTGGTGGTCTGTTTGTGTTCTTGTTCCTAGAACAGACATCGCAGGAAGCCACAAAATTTTTAACATCCTCCTTGATGGTGGGCCACCAAAAGCGTTGGTGTAGGAGAAAGAGGGTGCGTGCCACTCCAGGATGGCAGGCCAGCCTGGAACTATGGGCCCAGTCCAACACTTGAGGGCGCACAGAGGCAGGGACAAAGAGTTTGTTGGGGGGAACGACACTTGGGCCTGGTTCTTGCTTGAGGGTCTGCTGAACGAGATGTTCCACATCCAGTTGGGTCGTTGCCACGAGACAGTGGGGGGGGGAGGATCGTTTCTGGCGAGGACGTGTCTTGGAAAGAGGAGAACTGTCGTGAGAGGGCATCAGGCTTGACATTCTTGGAACCCAGGCGATAAGATAATGTGAACAGAAAACGAGAGAAGAATAGTGACCATCGTGCCTGACGTGAATTTAGCCTCTTAGCAGTCTTTAGGTACTCTAGGTTTCGATGATCCGTCCAAACGAGGAAGGGATGTTCCTCCCCCTCCAACTAATGTCTCCATTCCTCAAGTGCCAGCTTGACTGCCAGAATTTCACGGTCTCCAATGCCATAGTTGCATTCAGGGGGTGTGAGACGACGGGAGAAAAAGGAGCAAGGGTGGAGTTTATTGTCCTTGGGGGACCTCTGTAAAAGGACGGCTCCAACTCCGGTCTCCGATGGATCTACCTCCACAACAAACTGAAGGGCGGGATCTGGGAAGATGAGGATGGGTGCTGTGGTGAAGTGGCGTTTGAGTTCCTTAAAGGCCTCCTCGGCCAGAGAGTTCCATCGGAAAGGAGTCTTGGGAGAGGTGAGTGCAGTAAGTGGAGCTGCCACCGTACTATAACTTTGGATGAAGCGACGATAAAAATTGGCGAACCCTAGGAAACGTTGCAGCTCACACCTTGAAAAAGGTACCAGCCAGTCCGTAACAGCTTTGACCTTGGTGGGGTCCATCTGGATGCCATCAGGGGAGATGAAGTAACCTAAAAAGGAGGTGGAGGTGACATGGAATTCACATTTTTCAGCTTTGATGTAGAGCTTATTTTCCAGCAGCCGCTGAAGGACCTGGCGTACATGGCATTCGTGTTCTTTTACAGAACATGGAAAAATTAGGATGTCATCCAGGTAAGCAAAGGCAAAAACATTGAGGAAATCCCTCAGGACGTCATTGATGAGGGCCTGGAACACGGCTGGCGCGTTGGTCAAACCGAACGGGACTACTAGGTATTCATAGTGGCCCGTGGGTGTGTTAAAAGCAATCTTCCACTCATCACCCTCCCGTATTCTAACCAGATGGTAGGCATTTTTTAAATCAAGTTTGGTGAATACATGGGCATCTTGAAGGAGTTCGAAGGCAGAAGACATCAGCGGGAGGGGATAGCGGTTCTTTATGGTGATCTCATTCAAGCCTCTGTAGTCAATACATGGTCTGAGGGACTTGTCTCTCTTTTCTACAAAGAAGAATCCTGCACCCGCCAGTGACAACGATGGACGGATAATCCCTGCTGCGAGTGATTCATTAATGTATTGTTCCATGGCCTCTCTCTCTGGGCGAGAAAGGGAGTATAGTCGTCCCTTGGGTGGAGAGGTTCCAGGAAGCAGGTCAATGGCGCAGTCATAGGGGCGGTGGGGTGGTAAGGAGATAGCCCGTGACTTACTGAACACTTGCCGTAAATCATGATATACAGTGGGAACCTTGGTTAAGTCGGGGATTTCCTCTCGTGGTACGGACAAGATTCGGCCCCTAGGGGCTGAGTGTAGACATGAGGAGAGGCAGGCAGGGCTCCAATCGAGGATGCTCCTTTTAACCCAATCGATATGAAGTCTTAGCCATGGGAGTCCCAGAACCAGAGGTGCATGAGCATTTTGGACGATAAGGAATGAAATGGTCTCGATGTGATTTCCAGAAAACTGTAGGGTGATGTGAGTGGTGCGATGGGTAATGGGGGTGAATCTGCTACCATCAAGGGCCTGAACGGTAAAGGGTTGGCTCAGAGGTGTGAGAGGGATTCGGAGGTCGGAGGCCGTAGAAGAAGAAATTAGATTCTGGTCAGCCCCGGAGTCCACTAAGGCATGAGTAATGTAAGACCGATCACCGTGAGTGATGGTTACTGAGAAACATGATTGCTGGTCCGGGGAAGAACAAGAAGCTGGGCCCCCCTGCATCCCCAGAACTACGGGGGGGCCTGACCTTTTAGTGGACAGGTTCGAACGACATGGCCGGTCTGACCGCAGTAGAAGCAGGCACCGACGTCTCTGTGACGCTGACGCTCCTTTGGAGAAATGCGTGTGTGACCTATCTGCATGGGTTCGGGGGGTGTTTCAGGAGTGACCAAGGCAGGCACCGAGGTGTGAGATGCAAGAGTTGGCTGACGTTCACTTCATTTCATCCATAAAGGTTTTAAATGTAAAACAACATGGAACTTGGGCATCCCATAATGCTGTCCCCCACTCTCTCGCCTTTCCAGTGAGAAGGGTGATAATGTAGGCAACCTTGGAGCGTTCAGTGGGAAATTATGTGGCCTGTTATTCTAGAACTAGGGAGCATTGAGACAAAAAAGAACGACACGTAGCTGGATTCCCATCATAAGTAGGTGGAGCAGGGAGGCATGGCTCCTGGGCAGGAGAAAATACTGGGCTCCTTGACTCTCTAATGCCCCCCTCAGGTGAGCTGCCTCTGCTGGATCCATTTCAATGGCCAGTTTATTCTGTCAGGCTCGGTAGAGGGCGTTGTGGATCCAAGTGCAGATGTTTGGAGTGTATGCCGATTGAAGTGACGTTACAGAGTGCTTGTGATTCACTTCGTGGTGCTTTGAAGCTGTATTGAGAATTCCGCGTTGAACAGGGAAAGCGTTGCTGTAATGCAAAAGCAAGTAGTTCCGGCAGGAGTGCGCCGAGGCGAGGGGCGATGTGTCTGACGGTCCTCTGGAGAATGCGGAAGTGCGCCGAGCCAGCGTGTAACCTGAGCCGTGTGCCGGCGCGAGAAGCCGGAAGTGTAGTGAAGCCGGAGTATGCAGCGCTCCTCTGGGGAATGCGGAAGTGTGCAGAGCCGGCGTGACCTGAGCTGTGTGTCGGCGCGAGAAGGCTGAGGCGTAGAGTGAAACCGGAGCATGCAGAACCGGCGTATGGATGACAGCGTGAGCTCAGCGGGGAGCGAGGACAAATCGTGGTCGTAGAGCTGGCGAAGGTCGTAGCCGGAGTGACGAGAGAAGAGTCCGTAATCCAAAATTGTGGTCGGGGAAGCAGGTAAGTGGTCGGCAATGGGAAATATCCAAATAACAAATCCAAATCGAGAGGCAGAGACATGGTCAGAAAAAACAAAGCGAGGTCAAAACTAGGCAGACAGCGACAGAAGAAAACGCTGGTGAATTGAGGCTGGTAAGGCGCACAATAAAATGGCGACATGACGGAGTCAGAGCATGGCTTAAATAGGATTGGCAATTACGTCAGTGATAGACAACAGGTGTGGAGAACAGGAAGTGAGATAGTGAGATGAAAGGAATGCTCAGGTGATCATGACGGGGCTGTGGCTTGGCGTAACATGACACTAATATGTTAGCCACTCTTGAATTAGTGTCAGAAATAGTTTATTGATATATTGCTTTCTCATTTACCCTGCTAATGGTAACAATTTTAATGAAATAAAAGGGAATGCAATTACTGCAACATTCATAGTGTCAGAAATACTACTGCTTTGCAGACTGTACCTAAGCTAGCAACTCCTGTAGGCATTGTACATCCAGTAATCACTAACAGTAAGATGTTAGATGTAAGAGATCTAATATTTAACAGTACTAGCTTCAAATCAGAGATGTATGAACATGCTGTTTCAATTTCTATGTAATGTATCTGTATAAGCTACTGCTGAGCCTTCCAGAGAATATGACCACTGAAGCAACAAGCCAAAGCAGGATTTCCCTTATATGTTATATTGCTTTCTCATTTACCTTGCTAATGGTAACAATTTTAATGAAATAAAAGGGAATGCAATTACTGCAACATTCTCTCTCTCTCTCTCTCTCTCTCTCTCTCTCTCTCTCTCTCACTCACACACACACACAAAACTGACAAAAAAATTGGACTTTGCATTGTTGTATTTAAAGTTATGGCAAAGTTTATAATTTACAAAAATGCCTGTGTTCAATAATTTGGTTTAAACAACAACTGACATATTCATCCAGGGCTTTTCCCCACAACTCTTCTGTTACTCCGTAGCTTTTTTGAGCAATAAAATATGATTGATTGCATTTCTACATTTACATTTAGGCATTTGGCAGACGCTCTTATCCAGAGCATCTTACTAAAAGTGCTTTGAAGTTTACGTCACTTGATAAATACTTACACCGGGTTACTAGGTTACTAACTAAGTGGTTTAGTTAGTTACTAGGATACAAACACCGCTGGGAAGAGTTTTTGGGGGAGGGGGGGCGGGGGGAACGGGGGGTATTGAAGAAACAAGATACGTCTTGAGTTGTTGTTTAAAGATTGAAAGACTCTGTTGTACAGACGTCTAGAGGAAGTTCGTTCCACCACCTAGGCATTTTATCTTTATATAAAAATACACTTCTTGCCATTGACTTCAGTGAGAACAAAGCATTGGTGCAGGGAAGAATGATGATGTATAAAAATGATAGGCCATTGTCTGTAAAATTAATACATAAAAAAAGCTCACCAGAGTTCTTTGATGTCTGACGGCCATGTTACTGCAAACTAAAATGTACAATGCTAGGTTTTATGGTTAGGAGAAGCTCTCAGGTAATCTTATATTGGTTAACTGAAAAAAAAAGCAACTTTTTGAGTATTTCTAAATTTTTGTTTAGTTCAGGGAATGCACAGTCTCAATAAGAGTTTTTCACTGTTTGTCTGCTCCATGGCCTGGCCTCTGGATTTCAGATTAACTAGATCTTTTCTGTTATTGTGAACTAAGTGATATATTAACACAGCACCTTCTCAAATGGAATGGAATTATTTACCATGATTCATGGAATACTCCATGGTAAAATTTACCCATTTTATTACCCATTACCCAGCAGCTTTCTTACAGGAGAGTTTGTGTTCAATAATTTACAAACGAATAATGTTCGTTTAAAAATAAGATCTACAAAAAATAGTCAGTGATTGACAAAAACTGAAATTTGATTTCCAAATAAACAATTAATTAAAATGAAATAAGATGCACAAATGGCTTAGTGTGATTCACAAAAAAAGTTTTGGGGGCTTTTGTTCTAGCTACCTCCAGCTCTTTTCATTGACCACTCCCAGAAAACTTGTTAATATTCCTATTCTTGAGTTTCATTTCAAGTTGTCTGTTTTTCAGTTTGCTGCTTTCTACACTCTGTTGCTTCAAGCAAAACAAATTGGTCTCAGATTACCTCTTTAGCAATGGTTCTGGTAGAGGATTGTTTTCTGCAACCTACAATCACAGGCATGTTGCTTGGGCTATTGATAATGTTATTGCTGATTATTTATCACCTTTCTTCTGATGTCAAATCTCAGAGAGAAAATAAGGAACCTCCAGGTCCTAAACCACTGCCTATCTTGGGAAACATGCTGCAGTTGAACCTAAAGAGACCCTATCTGACTCTATGTGAAGTAAGTGCTTTTATTGTTGTGATTGCGATGCACACTTGCACTGGATAATTATTCTTTAATTGTCAAAAACAGGTAGGGTTTCTTGCTCTTGATTTCAGGCTCTAAGATCTAGTTTGAGGTGAGAGCCATTTTCAAAGGTATTACATATGCTAAACATTTCTTGCTGAAACCTCCTCATTCCTGAAAAAAAGTGAATCAAAATAATATGCACTCTGGTTGTTAAACTTATTTTAATGATCTTTTAAAAAAGACAAATAAATAATTTTGCAACATAATTTCCTTGCTTTTGACAACACTTTGTCAAACTGTCAACAAGCTTTTATATTCTCCTGTTAAAAATGTTTGAGGCTAAGCTGAGAACCACAAATGCACTGCTGCATTTGACCGTGAAATTCTGGCAGTCAAGCTGGCACTTGAGGAATGGAGACATTAGTTGGAGGGGGAGGAACATCCCTTCCTCGTTTGGACGGATCATCGAAACCTAGAGTACCTAAAGACTGCTAAGAGGCTAAATTCACGTCAGGCACGATGGTCACTATTCTTCTCTCGTTTTCTGTTCACATTATCTTATCGCCTGGGTTCCAAGAATGTCAAGCCTGATGCCCTCTCACGACAGTTCTCCTCTTCCCAAGACACGTCCTCGCCAGAAACGATCCTCCCCCCCCCCCACTGTCTCGTGGCAACGACCCAACTGGATGTGGAACATCTCATTCAGCAGACCCTCAAGCAAGAACCAGGCCCAAGTGTCGTTCCCCCCAACAAACTCTTTGTCCCTGCCTCTGTGCGCCCTCACGTGTTGGACTGGGCCCATACTTCCAAGCTGGCCTGCCATCCTGGAGTGGCACGCACCCTCTTTCTCCTACACCAACGCTTTTGGTGGCCCACCATCAAGGAGGATGTTAAAAATTTTGTGGCTTCCTGCGATGTCTGTTCTAGGAACAAGAACACAAACAGTGTTCTTTCATCAGAAATTAATAGGGCTGAAACAATATACTTCTTATCTTGGCAATATTTCTGAAGTGAAATAATGCTATCCTAGTAATATGTAATATCATCTAAATGGGCTTCAGATGACAGACTGCTCCACACAATGAAACGGAAAGGTGATCCAGAGTTACTGTGTGATTAGAAAGCTTACGTCTAGCTATGTACATGTCCTATACTACTGTCCAATCCCATGTCTCATCACCACTAACGATTCTCTTTAACCTTCCTTACACTGTCGGTTCAAATATTGCTGGCAAAATTCTTCTGTTCATGCTCGTTCATGAGTTGTTTCGCCACCAAAAAAAAAGTCAGAACACGATGTTCTTCTTTCATCCAAAACACAAGTGTTTGCACTGCAGTTAGAAATGAACTGATGTAACATATTGACATCTGTAATGGAGAGACTGGAGTGACTGAGAGACCACATGATGTTGTTGCAATGTAGTCATGCAAGTTTTGAATGAGGTGGAGTGTTGGCCTGTTATTCAGGAAGAACTCTCTTAAGACTTTGGAGGATCACAATTTAAGAAATTGTTTATAAAAAACTAAGGGTGTCATGATTTCCCCCCCTCATTAATTAATAGTAGAATCTTCCATTGTATAAGGGACAATAGGACTCATGAGCGTCTCATAAATACTGATGACCTGGATAATCTCTGCAATTAAACCAGTTGATTTTGAATTAGCACTACTCTTAGACTGCCTCAAACTAATCATTTAAATCTCTTTTGTGCACCAGGAGAACAATAATACATGCCATATGTTGACTTAATATGATTGGTCACACTGTATGCCACAAGCAATTCTGGTAAAGAGACAACAGTTGTGACCTGTGTGACCACACATTTTGTGTGAAAAATTTCTTAACTATTATTCCTTGCATAAAGGCTGGCTGACGTTAACACCCAAAACACACATTTTGGATGTTCATGTAAATTTACAAATATTTGCTTACTTTGCTTGTCACTAAACTCAAATCTCCACTGAGCCTCCATTTGATGTTAACATTGTGTCATTTAGCTTCTGGACACTATGCCATCAAGCCATAAAAATATTGTATCAGAAATAAGTTTTCTTACAATGAGTTTTCACTATGACTGTCGGGTAATTTGTCTGTAACTAGTGAAATCGATAAAGTAAAAAAAAAAAAGTTTTTTAATGGCTGTAAATCAGAGATAAATGCTGGATGTACAATCCTAATACTTCAGTCATTCTCACTTCAGTTAAAGTGGCTTCACACAGCTGACACTGTTACTTTGTTGATTTAGTAACTTAGTTGCAGTCTGCAAAGCAGTAGTATTTCTGACACCATGAATGCTGTAATAATTGCATTCCTTTTAACTTTATTCAAATCAAGTAAATGAGAACACAGTATAAAATTTAACTAATTTTAACAATTCAAGAGTGGCTAATATATTAGTGAGCAAAGAAGTTGATGATAAACTAATGTTCCTGCAATACATAACATTACTGAACAAGATCAAGGTTAAATAATACCATATTATTATAATAACAGAATAATAATACATTATTATTGTTATAACAGTAATGTTAACTGTATTAATGCAACACTGTGTTCACAATCTGCCCACCCGCTACACAAATCCTATCGTTAAATTACTTGTTTCTTATTTTTACTGAGCTAATTGTATTCAAAGGCCTCTTCATGGTTCTTGTGTTTTCCCAAAACTTATGGTTAAGTTTTGATTTCCATGGCTATGGAAAGTGGCAACAAAAGTCTATCTAATTCACATTACCATTCAGTTTTTATTGGCTGAAAAATATAAAACATTATAAAATATAAACATCGTGTATGAAATTAACACTGCTCGGGAGATATAAGTGGCACATGCAGTAGCACACAGCTCAACTTGAAGTGGATGAAGACGAACTTGATCAACAAATGTTCAAAACATGGCACACAATAAACCAAATTTTACTGTTTCTTTCTTTTACAGATGTCAAAAAAATATGGATCCGTATTCACTGTGTATTTTGGGCCTAAGAAAGTCGTCGTCTTGGCAGGATATCAAACTGTCAAACAAGCACTGGTAAATTATGCAGAGCAATTTGGAAACAGAGATATCACTCCCATTTTCTTTGACTTTAACAAAGGGCATGGTAAGAGAATTAACACTTTTCTTCAAACTCACATTAAAATATTTGTATTGTAAATGTGTATGATTTAAATATTTTGGAATTAAAACGAAATCTACATTTAAAAAGACTTCTTTAACAATTGTAACGTGCAACATTGCACTCTCAAGATGCAATGTGTAATTAGTTTCTTGATTTTCAGTTCATGTTGTCCTTGTTAGCACCACAAGGAGTAACTTGTGTTGTTTAAATTGATTGTACTGTAGATATGACACCTAGTGTGTGGGGACACAGAAATGTGACACGGATAACAACATATAGTTACTCAGTGACATTATTCCAGAATTGTTGAGGTGCAATGCCAGATGACGTGAAGATAGGTGTCTGTGCTGTTTTGTGTGTAATGTAATCAAAGTCCTGAATTGAATCCAATTTCAACAGTATAATTTAGGGAATACCGTATTATGAGTTGATCACTGATATAATTTGTAATTAAGTAGATGGTTTTACATATTTGTGTCCAGAAACACATGAGTCAATAAACTTTAGAATGTCATATTTTCTTTTTTAACATTTATTTCGACTTTAGGAATTCTGTTTAGCAATGGAGAAAACTGGAAAGAAATGAGACAATTTTCTCTCACCACACTTCGAGACTTTGGGATGGGCAAAAGAGGGAGTGAGGAGAAAATCATAGAAGAAGCACACTATTTAAGAAAAGTGCTTGAAGAAATTCAAGGTAAAATCTTATAGTAAAAGGACCTTAATTTAAAGTCAAAATGTAGCCACTGTTGCATTTCTTTTAGAATCAATTTATTTCAATTAGAACTTTTTTTTAGAACTCCTGCATTATCATATTTCTGCATAAAAGTAAAAAAAAAATTTAAGATAAACTTTCATCAATCTGTATCGTATATTATATAGCAGTTACTGAAAGTACATTTTACTTATTGTTAGTTTGAAATCAATTTAAATTTCTAAATGATTTTGGTCTCAAAAATTAAGCCACCCTTTCTTTGATACAAGTTTTAACTAAATTGAAAGTTTTCATTTTTTGTGCACTTTTATGCTGTTTCAAAGTTAGCAAACATAGTTTTGAGCAGCCCTGGACACAAGACACACAACTCTCTATGTACCGCTATCCTTTCATATTGGATAACAGTAGCTTGCTGCATAGAACTTTGATGTTATGCAATATAATGTACACTACATATTTACTGTAACTAAAATTGTTTTTATGCCATGCTTTGTGTACACATAAATACATGTTTTGTTTATGCAACTTTGATGTAAAAGGGAACAATGTATTTATTTATTTTTTACTGTTAAAAAACAGTATTAACTTTTGCTTGTAACTTAACAGGGAAACCATTTGATACCTCACAGCCTTTAAATTTTGCCACCTCAAATGTCATCTCAGCCATTGTGTATGGTAGCAGGTTCCAATACAGTGACCCTGAGTTCAAAGAAATGATTAGCCGGACCAATGAGAACATCAAACTCACTGGCTCACCTTCTATTCAGGTATGCTCATTATAAATGTCAACAGTTGATTGTCTCCTACTGCGGGGTTTGTCTTCATTGCTGGTTTCTCCTTCATTAAACTTCTATTGCTTTCTTCCTTGGCAAAATGGTAAGACCTCTGTGAATAAAGGGAGACTTTTAAAGACGATTTGATAGAGAATGCATTAATCATTATAGAGAATATGTTAGTAGTACCTTTTTGTGGAGTTTATTTCTCTCTCTCTCTCTCTCTCTCTCTCTCTCTCTCTCGCTCTCTCTCTCTCTCTCAATCTTCTCCCTTTTGCTTGGGGTGTAAAGTAATTCTGCATATAAAGGATTGTATTTGTCCTGTAGATGTATAACATGTTTCCATGGATTGGCTGCTGGCTAAAGAACTGGAGACTTATAATGGAAAACTGTAAGACAAATGTACAGCAAATAAAAAAGCTTTTGGACAATTTGGAGGGGACACTAAATGTTGAAGATACCAGAGGCTTGGTTGACTCTTTTCTTATCCGCAAAAAAAATGCAGAGGTAAATCATTCATGTGATGTATACAGAGATTTTCTGAACATTTTAGAATGCATTCTTTATTCAGATACCAGATGTGTGGCATACTGTATATTTTTACCCAGACTCTGACAGTTGATTTTCTAGTAGGATATTAAAATGTATATAGTGACCTCAACCTATTTAATGTCAAGTTTTACCAGAGATGGCAGATATGAAATGATATTGCCTTTGTAATGTTACCAAGCGATCAATGTCAATCATTAAAAAAAAAAAAAAACTTTGGAACTTAAGTGGTCTACAGGAGGTATAATAATACTAAATTCTCAGTTGTTTGAACTACCGTACTTGTTGGTGTGTTTAAGTCAAAAAACACATTTTTAACAAAGTAGTCAGCACTGTCTTAGAGTGACTTGGAGTTCTAGTAATCACAATAAAATGTCAGATAATAGCAAACTGTAATGTAAATTAACAGAAAATTCAACTTAATTTTATCGAATCATTAACAGAAATAAATACATACAAAAATATATTCTTTTATATATATATATATATATATATATATATATATATTAATCATTCAAATATTATAAGTATCATTTATGCACTATTGAACTGATTTCGACTTGCATGGACGAAGTACTGTACCAATAAACATGAACAAAACATTACAATTAGAAATTATAATTAGAAGATGATGTATATGATAAGTAATGCTGTATAGAACATTGTATTGGTGAGAACAGTTTGTAGTCTGAACAGATTTATGTAATGAGTTTCACGCTATGGTGGCACGTGGCTTAATGTTTAGCACTGTCACTTCGCCTAGCCAGGTTCCAGAAGTTGGTATGTTCTCACTGTGCTTGGTGGAATTCCTCTTGGTACGCCAGACACGAAAATTAGGCTACTTGGTGTTCCCAAATTGCATGTAATGTGTGTCTGTGTAATGGATTGGCATCCTGTCCAGGTTGTTTCCCTCCTTGTGCCCCAAGTATCCTGCGATAGGGTCCAGGTCCCCAGTGACCCTGTATACAGGACAGGCGGTATAGATGACAAGTGAGTGAGTTTCACATTGTCTAATGTTTATACATGTTTTTGTTGGACAGAAAGCTGGAGATAAAGACAGTTTGTTTCATGAACAAAATCTTATTAGAACGGTTTCCAACTTGTTTGCTGCTGGTACTGACACAACTAGCACGACACTGCGCTGGTGCCTCCTGCTAATGGCCAAGTATCCCCAGGTTCAGGGTAAGATTTCAAAATAGCAAATGTTTAAACTTGTACAAACATGGTCCACGGTTTTGTTTGTTTCTGTTTATAAATATTAAATGTGCCTCTGTTTCCCTGTAAAATTAAGTCAAAAGTTTTTCCTGGTTCTAGAACGTGTCCATAAAGAGATTGACAGTGTCATTGGAGCTCGTCAGCCGATGCTGGAGGACAGGAAGAATTTGCCTTACACAAATGCCGTGATCCATGAAACTCAGAGACTTGCTAACGTAGTACCCATGAGTATCCCCCACACCACAAGTTGTGATGTTAAATTTCAGGGATTCTTCATCAAAAAGGTCAGTTTGTGGTGCTAATTATTTATTAACTATTAACTGTAAGCAAACTGTAATTAGGGGAAAAAACAAATTTTCTGTATCAGAAATTGACTATAGAGATTGACAGGTAAAGTTTTTGTTTTTTTCAGGGCACATGTGTGTTTCCTCTCCTGACATCTGTGTTGTATGATGAGAGTGAGTGGGAGAGCCCACATACCTTTAACCCTGCACACTTCTTAGATGAGCAAGGCCGATTTGTTAAGAAAGATGCCTTCATGGTGTTTTCCGCAGGTAGATTAAAAAGCCTTTGTCTAGTGAAAGCGGTGGTTTATATTCAATTAGTTACAAAACAACTTTGCTGTTTGCAGGGCACAGGCAGTGTCTTGGAGAGAGTCTGGCCAAGATGGAGCTTTTCCTTTTTTTCACCTCCTTACTGCAGCACTTCTGTTTCACTCCTCCACCAGGGGAATCTGAGGAACAGCTGGACCTCACGCCAGCTGTGGGCTTCACATTGAGCCCCTCTCCCCACAAGCTGTGTGCAGTTAGCCGTACATCAAATATATATCCTTAAGACTAATAATTTACTAAAACCCCAAAATGTTTTTAGTTACAGTATTTTCAAACTATACTGAAATTCGTAAATTTACTCATAATTATGTAGGAATTTCTTGATTTGATCATGATTGCAAAAAAACTATGAAAGGTGATAACATATATTAACAAAAAAAAGTAATATTTTGCTTTAAACATTAATTTGCTTAGAGAAAAATGTAGGAACAATTTCCATACACAAGTAAAATAGAAATGTACTTTTTATGTATTTTTATTAATCTTAACCATGTAACTCATTACAATTAAACATTATCATTTCAAGTTTTGGTCACTAACACCTTTATGAAGAATGATATACAGTAGGTACATTTACTCACTGACCTGAACATTTTTGCATTTTACATTTGTAAAAAATAAAGACTGAACCATGTTGCTGATGCGTGTGCACCACACATCTGACAAACAAACACAAAACACATGAACAAAAAAAAATATTTCAAATAATTTTGTAATACATTAACCATAGGCATTTAAACACAAAGTTCTGTTAGCATATACATTATTATGCAAAAGTTTAGGCACCCCTTGATAAATAACAGCTTTTGGTGATTTTTTTTTATTGAAAAGATGTTAACATCTCTCTAGTCTCTCTTGGAAATGGAAAAAATACACAATATTTTCAGCAAACATTGATGCATAGTTACTTCTTATACCATAAATTGCACAAAAATACAAAATAAAAACATTACCATGGCACTGTGCAAAAGTTTGGGCACACTCAGTATACCAGAGTCTCAGATTCTTTTTACAAGGTTTCTGACCTTAATCAGCTCTTTAGATCTGATCCATGGCAACAGATGTCATTAATAAATGGCAATTTCAAAGCTTTATAAATACTTTGACTCTTCAAACCTTGTGCACACACTTGCAAACATTCAACAACGACGGGTTCCTCTAAGCAGCTTAGAGGAACCCATCTTACACAGAGCTGTGTGACTCTGTGTAAGACTCTGAAAATGAAAGTTATTGATGCCCACAATGCAGGAGAAGGCTACAAGAAGATAGCAAAGCATTGTCAGACTTGCAGTAATTAAGAGATAGCAGTTCAGGGGAACTGTGGAGGTCAAGATGAGATCTGGAAGACCAAGAAAACTCACAGACAAAACTGCTCATACGCTGGTTAGAAAGACAAATCAAAACCCCCATTTGACTGCAAAAAAACAGGAAGATTTAGCAGACCAAGGAGTGGTGGTGCACTGTTCCACTGTGTAGCGATGCTTGCACAGACAGGAACTTCATGGAAGAGTCAGCAGAAGAAAAGCTTACCTGTGTCCCCATCATAAAATACAATGGTCGAAATATGCAACAGAACATCTACAGAAGCCTGATGTGTTTTGGAAACAAGTGCTGTGGACTGATGAAGTTAAAATGGAACTCTTCGGGCACAATCAGCAAAGGCATGTTTGGAGAAAAAAAGGGGCAGCATTTCATGCGAAGAACACCTTGCCAACTATTAAGCATGGGGATGGATCTATCATGCTTTGGGGTTGTGTTGCAGCCAGTGGCACAGGAAACATTACATGGGTGGAGGGAAGAATGGATTCCACCAAATACCAGCTAATTCTGGAAGCAAAAATCACACCATCTGTAAAAAAAAAAAAAAAAAAGCTGAAGCTGAAAAGAGGATGGCCTCTACAACAGGACAATGATCCTAAACTTACTTCAAAATCCACTATGGAATACCTCAAGAGATGCAAGCTGAAGGTTTTGGAATGGCCATCACAGCCATTTAACCATCAGTGATATCTGCCAGAGGAGGCGTTACTAAGTACTGATTATGTAGGGTGCCTAAACTTTTGCACAGTTCACAGTGCTTCAATTTATGACAAAAAATAACTATGCACCAATGTTTGGTGAAATTGTGCAAATTTGTGCATTTTTTCCATTTCCAAGCGAGACTTTAACATTTTTTCAATAAAAAAATCACCAGAATCTGTTATTTATCGAGATGTGTAAACTTTTGCATAAGACTGTATGCCCATCAACCAATGTATTAATCAGTTAACATTACAGTACTACTTTTTCTAGTTTAGAAAACAATTGCAAAATAATAATAAATTGAACCCAATATATTAATTTAAATGCACACATTGGATTGTATTCATCCATTTAAATGTATAAAAATTAAAACAGAGAACTAAGTTTAATTAAGTTATTAAAGCAATTTTCTTCTTAATTTAAAACTCAATTGTTTTGGTATCTTTTTTTCTGTTTAGGTTAATTTAAAAATAAACTTGCTAGGTAAGTATATTCAAATACTTTTGATAATGTTTGGGTCATAAAACAATGATGCAAGAAACATACGTTTAATCTTTTACACATACTAAACAGTTTAACAATAAACATTTTTTCAGAGATTACTCAATTTTGCAGAACTATTGCAAACTGAAAGAAACCATGCACAAAATATTTTCAAAAGGGTTTTAAAGAGTACAAATGTGAAAATATTTTAAAATCTTTTGGTTATATATCAAATCATGTCTGAATGTTGTGTGATTTGTTTATGTATTTTAAAACTCCAACTTCAATAGTTGACACAATAGTTGACACAATAGTTGACACAATAGTTGACACAATAGTAGACACAATTGACAATTGATTATTTTTGCTTGAACAATGCGTAGCTTTAACAATGTGTTAAAGCTACGCATTGTTCCATATTCAAAAGGGTTAAACTTTTTCAAGATTTTTCAAGTAAATACATGATTGGAGTTATGTAAAAATAATCTTATAAAATCATGTGATTGCATCTCAGGGTAGGTAAGTAACTGGCTCAACTTAAAATTTTTTTTTTATTTAGTTGTTGTAGTTTATTTGTGTGTTGTGAAAGTTTTGAAAAACACAATGTTACCTGTTGTCTCAACAAATACCACTGTAAGAAATAGATTAAAAAATAAAAATATAAAAAAAATTATATATATACAATAGGCCTGTAGCTATTGAATATTTTACTAATATTCTACCAAATATTTAATTAATTAAACGAGTAATCGGATAAAATCTACTTTTGCTTAATTAAACAGCAATGTAAAATATATAAGAGAAACAAAGATTAATTGCTTTTCTTTTTAGAAAAATCTATTTGTATTTTTTAAATGCATACAGCATTTTTATCAAAAATAAACATCGTCATTATTCACAATACAAGAAATAGCTTAAAGTTGACTGAGGTGAAGTAAGTGCATTACAGTGCCATACATTCTTATTTTAAAGACTTTTCCCAGGTGCAAAAAAAAATGACTAAGGCACACTTTAAAATAAATTTATATATATTTTTATCGCTCCCTTCCATTTTGCTGCCCACAGCAGAATGCTCCCTCACATCAATACACAGCTAACTGTTTGCATCTCCTTCCGCTTTGTGGGTGACGTAAGCACTTCTTCTGGTGGCTTGCATCTGGCAGCGCTTTCACGCCAACAAAATAATTACGCTAGAACATAACGCAAGCTTTTAAAATTAATTAAAAGAAGCTTTGAGACAGAAGATTTTGCCTCTACCATTTTTTGTAATCGAATTACTCGAGATACTCGAGGAATTGTTTCAGCCCTAATATATACACATATATACAGTGGAACCTTAGATTATGAGCATAATTTGTTCCAGAAGCGGGCTCATATTCCAAAACACCCGTAAACCAAATCATTTTTTCCCATAGGAAATAATGGAAATGCAAATTATTCGTTCCACAGCCCCAAAAACTTAATACATAAAAATAATTCATACAAAATGTAAAGTAAACATAAAACAAATTAACCTGCACTTTACCTTAAAAAAAGTAACAATAAATCCCGACAGATGTGTTTCCATTTGTGCGCGCAGAGGCTGTGTATGTGTGTTTGTGTGTGTGGAATTAACCCCTCCCCTCTCCTCATTTTACACAGTAAACACCCCCCCCCCCCCAACACAGTGTGAGCGCGTTATTTGACACTGTGCACCTACACTCACAACAGAAACATACTTTTTACAGGAGAAAAAAGGAAATCTTACTAATGACACCCTACTAAGTATAGACTAACGGAATCACTGCTGTAAGGTACAAATAAAACAGATTAACATGCAATTTACCTTTTGAAAGAATCGCGACAGAGCAACGTTTCTGTGTAGAGAAACTGTGTAGTTCGGTGTGTGTGTGTGTGTTTAAGTGTGTGGTGTCAAATGACGAGCACACACTGTAGGCTGATACAGAGAAGGAGCAAATGGATCTTTAACCTCTATAATGAGACTTTCTTTTGCTTTATACGCGAGCACACGTGTTATAATAAACAGTATACACGCGCTGTACACACACGCTTACAAACGCAAAATAAAAGATGTTTTACATGCACACACATGGTCACGGTGCTATAGTAAACAGTACATGCGTGCAGAATGTTAATTATACCAGTGAAAGACGAGCACTAAGATGCAGCAGCGGAGACGATTACCCACAATTCTGCAGCGCAAGAGAGAGAAAAATTATGGGCTCAGTTGTGATCACGTGACGCTCGGTGTGTGTGTTTCTGCGTGAGACAGAGATGTGAACATTTTGATGTGTGATATACAAGAGTATGAGTGCGTCTGTGTGAGTGTGAGTTTGTGTGCGTGTGCGCTGTCCCAGGCCTGTTTAAGTTCCCGCGGCATAGACGCTGCTTTGTGTTTGCAGATGAGATAAGGTTAGTGGGATGGCGCCATTCAGCTTAGCAAGGAATTTGGGAATGTGATCAATTGATTGCTCTCTTTGTGGGCCTGTTCATCCCTACACCACCATGGCTCCCGTGGCGACATCATTAGAGTGTGCGTTTCCTGACTTTACCGCTAAGTGGCGCTATAACTATAGACTATAGACTTAGGTCATTCTTTCAAGGATCCACAGCTCACAGGACAGTAAGTAAATTCAAGTGAAACATTAAACAAATGTACAATCACAGTAGTAAAATTACAGTACAAATTTAAAATTTAAATTAAATATAGGCATTTCTTATTTGCATTGAATCTAAGCAAAGTAAATGTTAACACAGTTAGCCTTAAGATTTTATCATGTGTAACACTACAGATGTTACTCAACCAGAATTGGACTGCTACTGTTGCGGCACCCGGCGGCGACATTAGGGTTTTACTTTTGCCGGCTTTGCGTCAGTAAGTGGCGCTATAACCATAGACTCAGGCCTCGGGTCGTAAATCGCTCTCTCTCAAGCATTAATGAGCTCATCCACAGGCTGCACATGACACTGTAGCATATAAATTCAGGCCAAACAATGTAATTAAACAAATGCATAATCACAGTACTAAAATTACAGTACAAATTTAGAATTTAAATTAAATATAGTAATTTCATAATTTGGGTTATATGTCATCTTATACTTTGTGTTTAAAAAAAAAATTATAGTAGATGTATTAACAGAAATAAATGAAACTAAATGACCATAAAATTAAAACATAAACCGATATCAGTCAGCAGCACTGTTTTTGCATTCGTATTATAAGAATGAAATGCCGTATGCTGTTATGATCATCATAATTTTCTTTAATAAATAATGAAATATTTTTTTTATGTACAGTTCTACATTCTAGTAGCACATAGTGCATTGCACACAGTTTTAGTTAAAGCGCACGTGCGCTAATTTGAACTTGATGAATAAACAGACAGGATCACCTGACTTTTTTCCAAAAAGTTTATTTCCAAATAAATGTTTGTTATTAAATGAATGTTAAAAATAAAAAACAGATGTACAGTATGTCAGATTCACGTCTCCTCACGCGCCGGAGCCCTGCCCCTGCGCTTAGCACTTCATTCACATGCAAGTTTTAAGTCAACGACTGGAACTGCAGCAGATCTCGATGTCCTCATGTCTTAAGAATGAATATTATTGATCTTGGTCATTTTGAAATGCCTTTACTGTACGTGTGGATGGCCTGTATTTATCTACAGTAATTATGAGACTAGGAGACTTGCTGTGAGGCAAATATACATAGAGTTTCAGTTCATTTTTTCATGTGCCCAAGTTCACAGAAACCAGTACAGAATAGCGCTTTCATTATTTTACAAAATCATAACGTTTGGTTGACACACATGTATGCAGTGAGTGCTCACTACCGTTGAGCATAAACACTTAAACATAACCATTTTTCTAGATTATTGTTAGAGAAAGTGGCCATGTAAAGTTGCATGTTTCAGATGATTATCCATATTTGAGGTGGGTCAAAATATGAATATTATCAATTATCCCTGGTAAACTAAGAATGTCTTGAAACATAATGCAGTAACTAGTTCTATTTATTTATTTTTTAGAATCGCATAAAAATCATGGGTTGTGTTTAGAGTTTTTGTATGGGTTTTTGTTGTTTTTTCAATTTCAGTCATTAAAATAATTAGATATGATATTAATAAGTAGATATGATTAAAATACATAGACAAATATTGATTAAAATAGTTTGAGCTTAATTGAATTTAATTTAGTCAAAAAAAATATGTTTACAAATTTTTTTCTAGTTGAGTCAACATGAAAATTTTTCATTGGTCTTATCCAGATGTACTGTACATCATCAGCGGAAACGGATGAAGATCTGTTCAGCACGAAAACAACCGGTAGGTGGTACTTTTTTTCTATTACCATCCATGTACGTAATGAACAAATTACATTAAAATATGATTATTAATATCATGTTGCATGTCAGAAAATAATGGTATTTAAGAACTGTGTGATCATAGTGTGTTTAATAATAGTTGACGTTAGGTTTCAGGTTGCAGATTTTAATGTTTACTCATCCATTTTTACTAACAGCATAAAATAGTATGGTGAATTACACTGTGTAATTGGAACAGAGAGAACATTAAATCATATCAATATTTTCAGTACTATGAATTAATGAACGTCCCAGCGTTATAACCACCACGCCCCGATAATTCGAAAATTGTCCCCTCAATTTTTTAATTTTACTATGCTCTGCATTCTTTGGTTAAAACTTCTTCCCTGTTCTGATTTTCAGTTTTAGATTGTAGTAGACAGTCATCAAAGTATTGGAACTGCTTTTAAGTGACTACAGATAAGTGCAAATTCTTTATTTAATATTAGAGCATGTTAGCCATGTGCCAGCCTCTATAGTCTATACATTTTAGCATAATTAAATTTTTTGCATACATTTGCATTGGTGCCCCTCTCGAATAATAACATTCAGGATGTGTTGCACAGCCATTACGTTATTATTGTTCATAAAGCAGATATACAGGAAATTTCTTCCCCAGCCTCTGCTTCTTTGCTAAACATTGCATTTCATTCAGTAATTATATTAATTTGAGTTAATTTAAATGTTTTAGGATTTGTGTAATACAACCTAGTGTTATCAATCTGTTTTTATATTTAGGTTTGGTTATAATTTCCATTCTGTTCTGCTTTTCTATTTTAGGTTTTAGTACACAGTCATCATGTAAAGTGTTGGAATTGCTTTTAACTAGAAGTAGGTGCAAATTCATTGTGTAATATTGGTCCAGAAATTCTGAATCCCCCCACCCTAATTCTTTTCTTAATTTTTTGTCCCACAGTGCATGTGAAAGTGTGAAGAGTGTGGAATCCAGTAGGTTTGTTTGCTTAAACATTACAGACTAAAGCATAGACATTATAGCAGGCGCTATCCCAGAAGACGTACTGTAGGCATTGTGCTGGAAGGTATGAAGGTACTTTCTGGAGTGGGTAATGTAGCATTGGTTATGGCCATGCTAGTTGCCTAAT
This sequence comes from Clarias magur, assembly GCA_013621035.1. NCBI lineage: Eukaryota > Metazoa > Chordata > Actinopteri > Siluriformes > Clariidae > Clarias > Clarias magur. Next base: position 659,340 of record QNUK01000254.1, read on the forward strand.
ATGCTCTTTGAATCTTACGTATCCACAAGAGATCTGTTACACGTTTGAGGTGCTCCAGAAAATCAATCTGGAGCTTGACTCCTCACTAAAGCACAATCCTTGAAGACCAAACTCTTCACCTAAGACTTATGAGAATGCTTTAGTATCCCTTTCTGTTCGTGTTGTATGGGATTTCTCACTCTTGCACTTCACGTTACACATTCTTTTCTGAGAAGATGATGTTTTATTTTTCATTTTTATTGTATTTTTAAAAAATACATTTATCTCATGTTTTATTAAAAAACATTTTTAGTTCTGAAAAAAAAAAATATTTTTGTGATAAAAAAATTCCTTATGAAAAAATGTTTTCTTTCTGTGTACAAATATTTGAAGTTAATAAATTGCTCATTTAATTTTTTGTTAACACTTACAAGGTTAAATTCTGAAAATTGTTTTATTTTGTGGAATGCTTTTGTGCTGGAACTGGATATTTTTCACTTTGAAGTGAAATTGTTTATTATTATTTCTTGTTTGCTCATTAGCTTGAGCAGAGGTTACTGTTTATTATATTTTTTGTGTTTGATTTAAATCCAGATTTTCCTAAATATATTGATTTGTTCATTCTTATTTTTGTACTCTTTATTGTCATTATGAAAAAGAGTTTTTAATTTACTTAATTTAAAGTATCTCATTTGGAAGTAAGTAAGGCAGGTATAATTTTATCTTGTAAACAGGACACAAATTTTTGTAGTTGACATCATATGACAAAATTGGTTGCAGTTAATATGGCAGCATTTCATTTATTATGCATGGTGAAACTACATGTAGTTAATCTAACCAGAATCTTTCTATTAGGCATGGCAAAACTTTATCAATTTGGAATGACCAAATTTTGTTTTGATTAAATGAATGTATGTTCATATAACAAGATTACAACAAATGATTTCAAACTGGTTAGATTTTTAGAGAAACGCAATTTAATTGGGTGGAAAAGTTTTCCACAATTTAGTTACGTTCATTCAGCAACTTTTTTTTGAGTGTGATAAAAATTTTCGTGAAAGTATCTGATAAATTACAAAACAGTATTACACACAAATATATGATATGGTAGTATAGACATTGAAAAAGCTATTTAAACACGAGCGCACAAGTCTAAAGCGAATGCAATTATTAATTTATTGCGTAAATTTAACTTCATTCAGCTGTTTGTTATATGAAAAATAACGTGCCTTTCGGCTCACTATTATTTTCTGTTTAAATTTGCCCCCGCGGGTGTGCAAAAAGAGAAGTACAACAAAGAATACAAAAGTGTATAATAAGTTAGCCTAAAACTAACTTGTTTCCAATGCTGAAGCAAACATGATTTTGTTTCTGTTTTACAATAGATCTTTCATGATGAATATGTGTATGTGCTTTAAATATACACTAAAAAATAAACACTGCCTTTTGCAAAGTACTGTTGATCAAAAGGCTGATAAACACGCGTGCAGATATGAGCAGATTTATTGATAAAACTGCAGACATATACGATATCCCCCAGAAATGCAACAAACAAATATAGGCTTCTTGCTGAATACAACGCAACAGCGCGCTCCGAAGTGAACACCTGCAGATCCCCCAGTTACTGTAAACCCTCTTCTCACTTTAATGCGCAGTTTTGACATTTTGAGGGCAGACAAAGCACTCTGCGCGTGCTCCCTGTCTCTCCTGTCCGCTCAACGTGTTTTCCACGCTCACATTTGTCCAGTGTTACAAAATTGTCACTAAACTAGCACAGACTCACAGACCTCCACACACTACGTCTTATTGCCTTTTACGTCATCAGCAGCCACTATCGATCGCATAAAAGAAGCGTTTTTTTCATTATTAATTAAAGAAAATTATGATGATCATAACAGCATACTGCATTTCATTCTTATCATAAGAATGGAAAAACTCTAGCGCTGCTGACTGACATCGGTTTATGTTTGAATTTTATGGTTATTTTGTTTCATTTATTTCAGTTAATAAATCTACTATAAATAAAAAAGTATAAGATGACAAAACCCTTTTGTGGATTTTCTAATTACACATGATAAAATCTCACTGTGTTGACGTTTACTTTCGATGTAAACGTTTTAATTTAATTTAAATAAGAAATTACTATATTTAATTTCAATTTCAAATTTGTACTGTAATTTTAGTACTATGTAATTTTTAAAAATATGTATTTTTTTTTTGAGAACAGCACATTCAATATCACATCCTGATCAGTGATAGTTTCACTTAAGCTGTTAGATGTAAGATATCTAATATTCAACAGTCAGTCATAGCTTCAAATCAGAAATGCAGGCCATGCCTTCGATATGGTAATCTTGTGATTATGCGTTCGTTTAATTACAATATTTGGCTTGAATTTATATGCTACAGTATCATGTGCAGCTGCAGATGAGCTGCAGCTCATTAATGCTTGAGAGGATGAAAAAGACCTGGTCTCAGTCTATGGTTATAGTGCCACTTAGCGGCGTAAAGCTAGCAAACGCAAATCCCTAATGCCGCACAAGAGGTCCCCAAATTTGCCCCAATTGACATATACAGTAATGGGGAAAAAGCACTGAGACCAAATTTGACGAATTGAAGCGCAGAGGGAGAATTTGGTAGAAATCTCAAGTTTACCACATTTGAAGAGCCTTGCAAGCTGTGTCAGAACATACCCCGCAAGAGGGTACAAGTTTCACCTCTGGAGCACAAGAGGTGCCCAAATTTGACCCAGTGAATTATTATGGGGACTTGTCAAATTGTGCAGCTTATTCGGGAATGGGGACAGGTGGGCCAGGTGGGCGCCTCTGTCAGCTCTTACTCTTGCATGGGAACATTCTTAGCTATTTTATTTAATTCTGTCCCTTCCACTGCCATCACATGTGTTTTAAGGGAAGATACTGCACATCCTTTTTGTGTTCTTGACAAATGAGAAGTAAATGGTTATATAACTGTACAACTTTTACAACACTGCTGAAAAGGACAAGAAACCACCTTACCCTCTCTCATATGTAATTTAAAATGAGCTACTAAGTCAGACAAATCACTGCATCTAACACTGAAGAGCTCTACATTACATGGCACAGACTCAGAAGAAAGTCCCTGCTTTCTACTTCTGTATCATGGGTGATCCCTGTATATGTGCCGTTTTAAGGTCCTTATTTTTCTGAAAGAATGAGTTCAGTCAAAAAAAAGCACATTTAAACAAAACATTTGGGAGGCTTGAACGTATTTTCACATGTCTGATGAACGCAAGCTTGTACAGAAGCGATAAGCATTTGTGCTGCATTGACACGTGTGGTGAAAGTTTCTAAAATGAGTAATAATTTTCAAAAGTGTGCACCCTATCTAATTTACACTCCGAGTATGAGAATGTTGGACAAAAAAAATGGTTACTATACAAGATGATCATGGATCATGGAAATATATGATGAACAAAACAGCATAGCATTCCATATTCTAAGTGAAAATCCCAAAATAATTTGCGATTTACAATTAAACTGTAAATACAATATTGTAAAAATCACAATAATGCTGTTTCTTTTACAGTAATGTGCAGTATTTCGAAGAAAAAAAAACTGTAAAAAAAATCTGTAAAGTACATCAATTTGTTACAGTGTAGCTTAGCAATGTTGTCCACTTGTTCTATTTTCATAGTTTTTTTTTTTTTTTTTCATAAAGATACCGCACTATGATAGTGAATGAAAATAGATGCATTGGCCCAGAGTTCCCCACAGACTAAGAATTTTTTGGTTGTGGTAATCTACATAGTGAGGGGGTGGTGGTGTCAAGTTCAGATACGTAGCATCACATCAACAATTAAGAAGTACCAGCAGTACAAAGCAAGATCCATATACCAATTCTTTATTTACTGTTTATACTTTTACCTCCTTTTTTATTAAAATATATGAGCAAAAAGTTTCGTAATAAATTGCACAGCTTTTTTAAGTTTACTCAACAGCAAGAGAAATCTGCTGGCAAACTAAATATTTCACATTGCTGTTTAGTTGTACCCAGTTAAAAATTTTACTCAAATAGTCATTCAAATATTTATGTCAGCTTAAGTAGTATTGCTTGTGAGCTCAATTAATTATATTCGTCTAGGGTTGACTTAGCCCAACTTTTCATCTACTCGAAAGGGTAAGTTGTCTTCCATTGTAGCCCATTGATGTAGTTGGTTCAAGTGTTTGTTTTTCAATAAAAAACAGTTTGTTCAACAATACCCCAACTATTAAAACACTAACATTACTTAAAAAACTTTGTTATTCCAAAACTAGTCAAAGTTAAAACAGTGATCTGCAAAAAACAGGAGAATACAGATTCTATTTTGTTTAAAGGTCAATAAAATACCTGGATGGTTATCAGTATTTTACTGATTTTTTTTATAATACCATTTAATAGCATAACCATTTGAAAACAAAATGTTTTTAAATAGATATAACCAGTATCTTTCTCCAAAGAATAAGAGGTGTTACTACATAAAGAGTCAGGAAACGCAATGAGGTGCATGAGAATCTTCTCTTCATAGTATAAAACCTTACAGCTGGGTGAGGTGAGGTGTCTGTAATGTTATTATTTTGCTTTTATCAACATATACTAAATTTCCCGTTGGTTGCTGGGTACAATATGTTACAATTTAATATTTACTGTGAAGCATGAAATGTATTGTTGTCAGAGGTTTTATTGCTCCTGTTTGGAAAGTAGTTTAGGTTTTTGTTTTTTTATTGCATATACAAACTTTTTGCAAAGCACAATAAGTAGTCTGAGTGTATTACACATTTTAGTTGAGCCACTCTTGAGAAGTGCACCTTGAAATGTTGTTTCACTCAACACCTTCATTCTTCATTCTTTTCCACTAGAGTGAGAGAACCGGATTATCTGGTTTTGGTGGAAAATAGTTTTCCCACAAAGACGAGAGCCTGAAATGGCTTTGGAACACAACAGTGATTATGGAAATATATGCCTCTTTTTTTCCCCTTTTTTCCACAGGTTTCATATATAGCTTTTATAATTACAAAACAAGAAAAAGTGATGGCGCTCACATCTTGGAAAGTAGTTTTTCCAAGGTATTCCAACTAAAACAATCTAAAAATAGAGTAAAAAATATTTAAATCACATAACATTTTCATTGGTTTTATTGTTTTTTTTTATTGGTATTGTTAACTTGGCTGTTGGTTATGTTGCTATGTTGCTAGCTTACTTAGCATTGGATATAATTTTATATTCACACATGATAATGTCTGTAGCTTTCAGTAGAACAATTACAACCTAATCTAACATTTTTCTTTTTAACAGTTTACATTTTTGCAAGGGCACGGCTATACATGCGAGAACATCCACTGAACTCAAGTATTCATAGCAGTTTATATACAGAGCCACTGTTTCCACTGAGACCATAGGGGAAATAGATTTGCCTTGAGGCATGGACAAATGGACATCACCGTATTTTAATTTATAAAAGCACTGCAGTAATGCTGGTTATATTGTCTGTGTAATAGAGAATGTTCAAGCAAGTTCAATTTCATTTGTATAGAACTTTTAACAATGTACAATGTTACAAAGCAGCTTTACAAATAAAAGGAATAGGAAAAAGTATTTTTTTTTTTTAGAGAACAGCACATTCAATATCACATCCTGATCAGTGATAGTTTCACTTAAGCTGTTAGATGTAAGATATCTAATATTCAACAGTCAGTCATAGCTTCAAATCAGAAATGCAGGCCATGCCTTCGATATGGTAATCTTGTTATATTACTTTCAGAGACTTTCTGAGTATTTCTACATTTTTGTTTATCTCAGGGAATCAACAGCCTCACTTTGAGGTGTTGGTTCCCAGAGAGTCACGTGACCAATGACAAATGAAGCCTCGCTTTTGCCGGACTCACATGACTGACTTGTTTGGCGCTTAGATAAAGGTCAGTGCACTTCAGTTAATTTTCAAGGATTCAGAGATGTTGAATATGTGCATAAACATTTCCTTGAACAGTGCAGCTACATGTACATATTAAATGTGCCCTTTGCAATATTACTATCTAGTTGCTACACAAAATGTGCCTACTAGATAATAGGTAACATGAGCCCTTGAATGAAACTTCATGGATAAAACTCAATACCTTTAAGAGGTTGGCCTTCACTGGCCATCACTACCTACTGTAGCTTTTAGACAATTTTGTTTAAAATAAATATATATAAGGCTCAGGATTGTGCAGTATAGAGTGATGCATGAAGTCATGTGCTTATTTTCAGCACAAACATTTTATTTTGTTTTAAACAACTACAAGCATGAAGCAAAAAACAAATATTGGGTCACATAGGCAAAGAAAAGCACAGATACAGTACACATGATCACATGTTTTTCTGTTTGCTTTCGATAGTTTCCAAAACCAAAAATAACACTAATTTTGAGAGTTCCACAGGTTTAATAGTAATGATGACCTTCGTTCTACCTGATATCTGAAAACTCAAATGCACAGTTTGAAGTCTGAAGCCTCCTCATTAACATAATCTAGCAAGATTTCCATATAAACACACTTTTTTAATGGTCATTGACCTATGCTGTGTTGCCAGTACAAATCTTTGCCACTTGGGTTTTAAGGGTTTTTAAATTAAATAAGATGAACAAAGGTTTGTGGCTTTTATTCTAACTCTTCCAACTCTGTTCATTGACCACTCCCAGAAAACTGTTAAGATTCCACCGGAGTTGCAACTCAAGCAACCTGTTTTTTAGTCTGCTGCTTCAAGCAAAAAAAATATTCCTTTACCTCTTTAGGAATGCTGGAGCTTCTTCTGCAACCTATAAGCACAGGCATGTTGCTTGGGCTATTGATTATGTTATTGCTGGTTGTCTATCATCTTTCATCTGGTGCCAAATCTCAGGGACAAAACAAGGAACCTCCAGGACCTAAACCACTGCCTATCTTGGGAAACATGCTACAACTGAACCTCAAAAGACCCTACCTGACTCTATGTGAAGTAAGTGCCTTTAATATTGTAATAGCCATGCACACTTGCAAAGGCAAATTATTGTTTAATTGTTTACATTTATTGTTTAAATATTTTAACATTTAGTAAACACGAATAATTTCTCCTTGCTAATCTCCTTGCTTTTCAATATACTGTCCAACTGTCAAACCTTCATATTCCCCGTGACAATAGTAACGAAGGTAAACAAATGCTGGTGTAGAATACCGTTGCTTTATTTAATCAATATCAGACGAGCCAAACAATCAAAGTCAGAAATATGCAAGAGTCGGGGAATGCGCAACCAGAACACGCAAAGTCAAAATATCACAGGCAAAACAACGGCTTTTTAATGTCAGACTAGAGCTTGAAATACTTCGCAGTGAACTATATATCAACGTTTTTTAATTAGGTGCAGTCTGACTGAACACAGCTGTAGCAGGTGAGTAATCAGGAAAGCCTGAACGAAGAAAAATGTGTTGTTGGGAGCCTTCCTGCTACAATAAAATATAACGTACAAAAACAAAGACTCGTCTCAGTCAAAAAGGTCGAACCTCTGATTCTATAATTATAAACTATTTACAATGAAATGCACTCCAATTTTACTGCGTTTCTTGCTGTCACTAATTTTCACATTTTCCAGCGTTTCGTCTGTTCTCTCGTTCCCCTTCTTCCTGCTTCTCAAGCTGCGTTCCATTCCAAAGTGTTCTTCACAGGGTGCTCCCTACTCCGTTTGCAGTGAATGTCAGTGAAGAGAACATCTCTTGACAAAACTCCACCATTCGGAACACACTAAGGACATTAAATATTGAATATTCATTGAAACGAAAAAACTGAGACCGTTATAAAACATGTACTATTGAAACGTGTATAATTTGTAAATAAAGCATTGATTAATAATGTGAGGGCGTTTGAGGACGTAGAAACCCAAGCTTTCACCCAAATGATAATTTTAATCAATCAGAAAATGTAGTTTAACTTAAACAATATGTAAAGTTCTAATCAAATAAACTACTCTAGAAAGGCCAGAAACTCAAAGTTAAATTCTAAGAAAGAAAGAAAAAAAAAAGTTAGAAAAAAACTTAATTGAATCCACCAGACCCCAATAGGAAGAGCTTAAACCAAACAATACATGGGGAAAAAAAAACTACCCTTCAACCCCCCAAATATTCCTAGGGAACATTTAAATGGACGGACCAGTCCATTTTTAAACACATGGGCAGCCACAAAATAACAACCAAACTAACAAACATGGGATAGTTAAATAAATCATTTAAATTAAACAGATATAGAAAAAAATAAACCAATTATAAAAAGAAAGAATCAAACCTATATATACAAACACAAAAATAAAATGGCAGACAACCATTTCCCTCCCACGGCTAGTCTACATGTTTGTACGGCCGGTGGAACCATAGTTGCGGTCGATGCGGCATGCCGGACTTTAATAGCTGACGGACCGCAGTGAGTTCTGCACGAGCACAGCGCACCAGCTGCAGGCATTCACCCCTCACTGGTAACTTAACCCAAAGAAAAACAATATTAACTAGGACGTGTGCACTCCACCCTGATATGATGGACTTAAAAGAAATAAATATCTAACTTAACTGAATTGTGTTGGTGTTTGTTTAATATAAATGAATAATACATGAGAAGTGAATGGATCTGTGCACATGTTCATGTAGATCTGTGTGTGAATGCTTGTACATATTACCCCTCAATGTGTGGCCGATGGTGGGCCATCACAAATAATAATCATTGATTAAAGATATACAGAGATTTTTTTTAAGATCACTACCCTATATAATACTAAAGATTTCTTGATTAAATTAAAATTTAAAATTATTGTGTCCCATTAATATGATGTCATCTTTGACAATAATGATAAATATATAAATCCTTTTTCACGCTTTAGATCAGGGGTGGTCAATTATTTTTCCACAGGGGCCAAATGAGAAGCAGAAAATATTGTAGAGGGCCGGATGCTTCGTCTCGTAATGCCAACTCACGTTGTTCTCCATAAACACGACGACCTGCTCACCACAAACTAAACACACGGGTTTACCCCCGACTTCAGTAAATAAATATTTCTTGAAACCACGGCCTTCAGCGTCCACCTTTCTTTTTTAGGCATGTGCAAACATTTTGAAGAGTTACCATTACAATGACTTGTTGCTAATCACATGCACTCGGACTTGTTTCAGAGTACCTGTACGTAAACGATGCCCGCACACTATAAACAGGTTTTAAAGTAAAAGCACTACTGCTTTAGTCCATGCATTATGCAAAATTTTGAAAGTAGGTTTTATTCTCTTAATTCCAAGCAACCTTTCGCGGGCCAGTAAGAATCGGGCCGCGGGCCGTATTTGGCCCCCGGGCCTTAAAATACCCGGGTCTGCTTTAGATGATTTGAAATAAAATGTTTCATTCCCTTTTGCGGTGAAGTGAAGACCTGTTGTTCACTTGTTCCCTACAGCGTTCGCAGTTCCCTTTTAACTGAAAGGTCCCTTTTTTTGCTTCCTGCGGTTTGGAATCACACTTAACATCACAATCACAACACACCACTAATTTCTAGGGCATCCTCTTGGGCGGGGGGAACTGGGTGTTCTGGATATTTTGCATCATATTCTTGACAAAGAGCAGAATCGAGAGCGTCCCATGCAGGAATCCATAAATTCTCAGGTCTGTTTCCCTCCCATTCAATTATGTACTCAAATTTACCTTCCCTTTTTCTTGATGCAGCTGACTGTTCTGGATAAAGTGATCAAGACAGATGTTCATCTCATTGAGTGAGTCAAGGCATACTTGACCATCACGGCAAGCCAGTTCAGCTTGTAAATATGGATTCAAACCTTGGCAAAAAGCTGCTTTTAATGCAGGTTCATTCTAACCACTTTCAGTCACTAACGTCAGGAATTCCAAACTATATTCTGTTTCAAAAACACATTGAAGTAGTTTAATAAAATGACTGTAGGACTTGGTGTGCTCAGCCCCCTTGGTTTCAGACGGTTGTGGCCCAGCATACAGTAGCACTTTACCGATAAGCAGGCTCAGAAGCAGGGCTTTCTTATGTTGTTCAGATAATCCTTCATGAAATGTGAGGAAAGAGCATTGTAGCAGAAAGACATTGTAGACCGCACCCTTACATTGTGCTGTCTCTCCAGAATATCAATCAGGTTTGATGATAAGTGTGTTGAATATATCCATGTGGGTTTTTCCAGAAGTCACAAAGGAAGAAACCGAGTAAGAAGCTCCACATGGGCACTTATCTCCTCTAAACGCTGAGAGATTGCTCAATTGCAATTCAGCATTGGCTTATTTATCAATATCAGACAATCGAAAATGCTGATTCAAAGTCAAAACATGCAGAGTCAGGCGAGGCGCAACCAGAATGGCAAAACCAATAATCTGAGTCAAAATCAAACATTACAGGCAAAGCATTGGCTTGGTAATGTCAGACTGGAGCTTAAATACTTTGCACTTAACTAGGTTCTGAGTCTTTTTACTTACAGTAGATTCTGTCTGAACACAGGTGTTGCAGGTTAGTAATTAATGAAATGAAATTCTATTTTTGAGCTATTGAGCGACAGCAGTCCTCAATGTACAACTGCAGCCACAGCTAACAGTAAAAAATAAATATTAACTGTATTAATGCATATTTGATTCTATAAACAGCCTAATGTTACCCTGCCTTTCCTTGATATTCAAATGCCTCTGCACATTTGCTGTTTTTATTTGTTGGCGTTATTATAGATCTGCTGAGGCTACATGGTAATTTTTTCAAGAGGTTGCCCAGGCAATAAGGCACACAACAACATAGCACACAACAATTTTGTACTTTTTCTTTACTTTTACAGATGTCAAAAAAATATGGATCCGTATTCACTGTGTATTTTGGACCCAAGAAAGTCGTCGTCTTGGCAGGATATCAAACTGTCAAACAAGCACTTGTAAATTATGCAGAGGAATTTGGAAATAGAGATATCAGTCCCATTTTCTTCGATGTTGACACAGGACATGGTAAGAGAATTAAAACTGTTCTTATATTTTTCGATAAAATTTTTTTGTTTTAGTTATTTATTTTTGTCAAAGTTTCAACCAAACCTGATTGGGTGCTAATAAATGTATACACTTAAGGATCCTTGTAGGACTGCTTGTAGGGGGGTCTGTATGCAACTTTGAATGAAGCAATTTGTGCTTTGCTGTCCAACGATTCAGATTTTACCATGTGATTCTTCAGCCAGTTTTGTTTCAAAGGCGTTGAGAGGCTTAATAATGTGACTGGGGGTGTGTTGTCTCTAAGTGTCTTGCTAATTTGCTGGGTCTCATGCTGTCTGCAGCCAGCGGTTTAGGACACAAAACACATAAGGGTCTCTACTCTGCCCCCACCATTCCCACCATGAATCAAGCGCAAGATAGGCTTCATCATATTTTCTTTTTGGCTGGCTTTTTGGTTGATTAGGCTGATAGTGCTGAATCACCTGCTTTTTTGTGGTCCATGTAACAAATTTATCCATTGATGTTATTATGCTCACTACGTACACTACTGACCTGGTTTGTGACAGCGGTAAAGTTAGTTTTATATTCGCATCTCCGGCTTCTATAGCTGTGCTTTGGCCAATCAACTCTCTCTAGGTTCTCAGCTGCGAGAGGCTATAACATCACCCGGGAATCTAACTTGTGATCTCACTTTACCACTGTGCCACTCAGGGGCCGCTATATTTTTTTATTAAAAAAAAAAAAAAAAAATATATATATATATATATTAGTATATAAAATAATTTTAAATGTATAAAACTAAATGGTGTAGTATAGTAGATGAGAGGGAACTGTCTATGGTACTATGAATAGAATTTCTCCATTTATACAAAAAAAAATGGGTAAAAAATAATAATGAGTAAACCCTAAAAATAGTAAGTAGAGTTAAAAAAAAAAAAAACTCTACTTAGTATGAGTATAGTAGTATGAGTAAAACAAAAAGATTTTCTTTATGTAAACATGTAATGAATTACATAAAGGAGAGTAAGTAAGTAGATGAGGGGGAACTGTCCACTGTGGTATATGTGGCATTTCTCTATCTCTTTTGATTAAGAAGCTATAATAAAAAAAGATCATTTAAAAATTGCATATATTCTTGTTTTAGAGTCATTGAATCTGAAATAATAAAAAAAAAATCAAGAAAATGAGTGTAATAAATAAATAAAGAAATAAAGAAATAAAGCAGCAATGAGAACTTGAAATCATGGTACTATTGGAATTTTATTTTTTTATTCTGGTTTAGAACATTAAATTTGCAATAAGTTATGCAGAAAATGTATTTCTAAAAAAAATTATGCATGTATGTACTGTATATGGGTGGTCTCCCTTTATCTATGATAAAAATGAACTGTAACTCTCTTGCAGTTATAAAAACACATAGAAAAGTTAAAACTTTTAAATGGTTCATTTTAATAGACCCATCTGCACAATTATTAAATTATTTTGATTGTTAGAGCACTATAGTTCACTATAGTGATATATTTATCATTCATTCCAATGTGTATGCTGATGTTGCAAAAACGATGTTGCCGTATTTTTGTCAAAAATTTATATTTTATCAGGCAATATTAGTCTGGCATTTTTAGTTTCCAGTATGGCAACATAGTTGCTTTTTGATCCTTCAGGCGCGGAACAAAAGAGAAGATCAATATCGTTCTACGCTTTCTGTTGGTGTGCGGAATTTTGCGATGATCAGTGCATTACACAGGAAACAGAATTGTGCGGTCAAGTGAGTCTTTTGGTCTGAATTGTTCGTTCTTTTGTCACGTGACTCTCATAGACGCTAATACCGTAAAGGAATGAATGATTCAAACCAGATGATATGAGAGGTGAGCTGCTCATTCTGTTTATCATATGTCCATAGCTATAGAACTATAGCCAAAATTTGTGTATGTAGATGTAACATTTTAATTTATTTCTCATCAAATGAACAAGATGGACTAAATGACTCAAAAAAAGGTTTCAAGACTATTCAAAGAACCAAGTCACTAAAACTATCCAAACATCCCATCACTAATAATGATGGATCGTTCATGAGCGATTCGTTCTTTTTAAACGAGTGAGCATTATACAGATTTGTGCTGAACATTGGAGAGAGGCTTGAGTTTATCTACCAAGCAGGATATAAAAACAAACAGAGAAACTGTTTTACAATTGGTTCTCTTTGGAAAATAGTAAGCTTAGGGAGAGGAACAGAAAAGGTCAAGATATTTTCTGAAATAAAGCTAAGCATAGCAAAAATTTTTTAGTCTTGGCTATTTGCTCCATAACAACACTTTCAAAAGTCTGAAGGCTATTCCTTGGAGTCAGATAATCATTAAATGTTATATTATATTGTCCAACAGTTTTGATATAGAACAGGAAATAAACTCTGGCACATTCATGTGTGCTTTTAATTAAAAAACAAAATATTTGCCAGCATAATGTACTTTAAAACAAGTGTCTACATGGATTATAGCAGAAATTTTGAAACTCAGAACACTGATTAGGCAGGTTGATGATTGAAGAGGTGTGAGTTCAACCAGGAAAATATCCATATAACAAATATTACATGACCATGAAAAATACTGTAGCTGCAAAGCGTTATACCAGGAGACACATACTCAGTTTCATGATCAACTCATTAAATCAGCCGAAGAAAGACAATATGTTAAAATCTGAGATAGAACATTCAAAGGTCTAACATGATTAATAACACACTTAATTTTTTTTAAATGAATGAATTAAAAGATTTTTGATGTTTGTTTATTACAGATGTATTCAAATCTTCTATAGTAAATTGCAAATATACTAACAAAAAAAAGAGTACAATTAGTTATATCATAAAAAGTATACTAATCATGCTGTTACTGATTTTTGGAATTAAACTTTAAACATACTTCAAAATGATTGTATTATAGTACACTTTCCAAAATATATATTATAGGAAATTTAACAGAAAGGTCAGTATAATTTCCAAAGCACACTTGGAGTGCATTTGGAAAATATTCACAGTGCTTCACTTTTCCCACATTTTGCTATGTTACAGGCTCAAAATGGATTAAATTCATTATTTTTTCCAAAATTCTACAAACAATAGCACATAATGACATGAAGTATGTTTGTTTGAAATTTTGGCAAATTTATACATAAAATAAATCACATATACATAAGTGTTCACAGCCTTTGCCATGAAACTCAAAATTGAGCTCAGATGCTTCCTGTTTCCACTGATCATGCTTGAACTGTTTCTACAACTCGTAATCCATCTAATAGTAAATTCAGTTGTTTGGAGATTATTTCAAAAGAAACAACACGTGTCTATATAAGGTCTCACAGTTAACAGTGGATGTCAGAGCACAAACCAAGTCCAAGGAATTGTCTATAGACCTCTCAGACAGGATTGCATCGAGGCAAAGGTCTGGGGAAGGGTACAGAAATAAATCTGCAGCATTGGTCGAGATGAGCACAGGCCATCATTCATAAGTTAGGAATCACCAGGACTCTTCCTAGAGCGGGCTGTCTGCCAAAGTGAGCAATCGGGGTAGAAGGGCCTTAGCCAGGGAGGTGACCAAGAACTGGATGGTTAGTCTGAAAGAGCTCCAGTGTTTATTATTATTTTTAACCTTGTTCAAATTAAATCTGTTGAACTCATGAATAAATTCTGCCTCATCCCTACTTATGAAACGTGTTTCAAAAACAACATTGCATGAAAAGTATCCGGATAAATATGGTATGGGAAATCCCCGCTATGAGGCAGAGTGCTTGTGAAGGTAGAATGCAAAGGAAATTTTGTGAAACGACCAGATACCTCATGTATGTGGATGTATATGGGAATCAGTGAAACTTTCTAGGAGTCCTAACAGCTAGCAGTGACAGATGATGGCTGTGAGGTGTAAAGGCCCTTTTGTATGTTAATGACTAGCAGAAAGAGGTGCTGTCCTTCTTATCATAGCCGGGTGGGGGGCTTGGCCATGGTGTGCCTTTGTCTCTTCAACTTGAGAGTGTGAAGGAGAAGCAAGCTGCAAACACTGCTCTTCTTAAAGAGGTTATCCAGCATCTAGATGCACTTGAGAGCAAGTTTGATGAGAGAAGACCGCAGGAAGAGTCCAGCCATGTGCATAGAAGAGTTAAGAGCATAACGTGGGCATTGCGGTAAGTTAAGCTTTATGTTAGCTGTCAATACAGTAGTAAATTATACCTTGCCAAGTTAGCCTAAGCACTTGGCTACACAACTACTTTTTGTTACTTGCATTGTTGTAGGTGCCCAGCATATTTAACCGTTTGTCACGTCCAAATTATATAATGTTGTTTACAAATGTATGTATTAAAGCATTTTTAATTCAACATTACAGGAAGCTGTAAGGAGCCTCCATTATTCAGAAAACAACCCACATAAATACGATCCACAACCTGGGTAAGAATGTTGTTTCTTTACCTGCTATGTATGGGGTTTTACATAATCATTTTAAATGTAATTAATGACACTATTTTCTTTCCACACAGAATAAGTTTCGAGCAGTGATGACATATCTGTTGGAGGAATTAAAGAAGACTTTTGCAGATGCAGACCCTGAGTGTATAAAGGGTAATCAGAAATTGTTATTGTCATTATTTTCATGTCCCTTTATTTTTGTCCCTTTTAATAATTTGAATTGTTTGTCACTTATCTGATTTTTTTTTCATCCAGCATATTACACATTGCAGAGGAAATACTCTTTGTCTCGATCAGGAAAGTCTCAGCTAAGAGATTCCATTAAGACAGGGGCTAAAAACAGACAAAGATAAGTAAGTGTACAAATTCATCTATATATTAAGTTTGGTACTTTTCTGAGTGTTTTTTCGGGGTTAACGTATTGTATGTTTTGCAATTGCTGGAGTCCAGGTGTAGGGTTATTCGAACAGATGCAGAGAGAGAACTTTGGCAGAGTGCAATGCTAGAGCTGATGTCCATTGAGGAAGATGCCTTTGCGTGCCATGCCGTCAGTGTGTAATATCTAATGGCACAGAGCGTGGACATTTATTTTTAACATCTAACAAGCACTGGTGTATGTTTGTTTTAGTATTTCTTTAAATTTTATTCCACATTCATAAATGTACATTTGTTCATTTTCCCCCCATATTTTATGATTTTTTCCCTTATTCTTACTTTGCTTTGTATATTTATTAGTGTTTGGTTTGATTTTAATAATAAAAATATATATATTCTCTTAAATTCTATTGTCATTTTTAAAATGATGTGGGGAATGTATAATACTGTTGGTGGGGGTGGATAGGGTCTATCTACATATCTGCCCAATAACCAATTCACTAAGTTATGAGGGCTTGGATTGGGATAAATAAAAATGAGTGACTGGGTACAGTATACCCAATAGATGTCAGGGTTTTGGGAGTGTTTCTTTTAAAACAACCAATCAATGTTGGGATAAAAAAACAATAGGGAAGAGCAGAGTTGTGCAAAAGTGTAAAATGCAAATGGGGCTTGAGATGTGAATGTCCCCAGACAAAATCCTTGAGTGGATTATTTGTCATGGCAACAAATGGCTGTACCATGGAAGGATACCTCAGTGAGATACATCCGAATTGGTATCAATCCGGAAGTATCCTAGCTTGTTGGAATTTGATGTATACACTCAGTGGTACTTGTAGATACTTCCGAAAAATCAGTGGTGTATACGGGAGTTTCCTAGTACAGATACACCTCTTTTCATGCAGTTAGAGTGGAAAATGCATTCAGCATTTGTAAATGGTACAGTAGTATACACTCACCTAAAGGATTATTAGGAACACCAATTCTTATGCCTTAATTGCCTCAATGCCTTAATTCTACATGGCATTGATTCAAGGTGCTGAAAGCATTCTTTAGAAACGTTGGCCCATATTGACAGGATAGCATCTTGCAGTTGATGGAGATTTGTGGGATGCACATCCAGGGCACAAAGCTCCCGTTCCACCACATCCCAAAGATGCTCTATTGGGTTGACATCTGGTGACTGTGGGGGCCATTTTAGTACAGTGAACTCATTGTCATGTTCAAGAAACCAATTTGAAATGATTCGAGCTTTGTGACCTGGTGCATTATCCTGCTTGAAGTAATCATCAGAGGATGGGTACATGGTGGTCATAAAGGCATGGACATGGTCAGAAACAATGCTCAGGTAGGCCGTGGCATTTAAACGATGCCCAATTGGCACTAAGGGGCTTAAAGTGTGCCAAGAAAAAGATCCCCCACACCATTACACCACCACCACAGTGGTAACAAGGCATGATGGATCCATGTTCTCATTCTGTTTACGCCAAATTCTGACTCTACCATTTGAATGTCTCAACAGAAGTCGAGACTCATCAGACCAGGCAACATTTTTCCAGTCTTCAACTGTCCAATTTTGGTGCGATCATGCGAGGCCAGAACCGTCTTCCTAGTAGAGTGAAACCGGCCCCAGACATCGGACGCATCCCACAGAGACACACGGGGCATCCATTTGACAAGATCTCCAATCAGAAGCGGGGCACCAGGATGAGTCAGGCAGGTCCAGAGGGCAGAGGGAGTCTGGATCAATGGCAGCTCAGGAACAACAAATGTAGCTCGACAGAGAGAAGGAAAGAGAGAGGAGGGGGTGGGGACTGTGTCTGAGTCCCGAACACTGTTTGGAAGGCTATTCCATAACTTTGGGGTTTTCTAAGAAAAAGCTCTTCCCCCTGCTGTAGTTTTTATAATATGCGGTACTGACAAGCAGCCTGCATCCTTTGATCAAAGTAGTAAGACACCAACAGTTCACTCAGATACTGTGGCGCGAGACCATTTAATGCTTTATATGTCAAAAGTAGTATTTTAAAATCAATGCAAAATTTCACCGGGAGCCAATGATAAGATAGGGGTGACGTGCTCATATCTTCTGGTTCTAGTGAGGAATCTGGCTGCTGCATTCTGAACTAATTGAAGCTTGCTTATGCACCTAGTTGAACAACCAGGCAGTAAAGCGTTGCAATAGTCCAACCTTGAGGTGATAAAAGCATGAACTAGTTTTTTCTGCATCGTTTAGTATCAATATATTCCTTTACTTGGCAATATTTCTGAGGTGAAAGTATGCTATGCTGGTGATAATGTCTACATAAGCTTCAAATGAAAGACTGGAATCTATAATTACACCAAGGTCTTTTACTGTTGTACTAGATAGAACAGAAAGGCCATCTAAAATTACAGCGTAATCTAAAATCTTGCTTCTAGCTGCATGCGGTCCAATGTCCTATCTGTCTTATCAGGATTAAGCAGAAGGAGGTTAGTTAGCATCCGGTCTGTTACATCCTTTATACATCGCTCAACTTTAGCAAGATGGTTTCTCTCATCTGGTTTTGCTGAGACGTATAACTGTGTGTCGTCAGCATTACAGTGAAAATTAATATCATGCTTACGGATTATGTTGCCCAAAGGAAGCATGTAAAGGGGAAAAAAGCAGTGGGCCTAAAACCAAACCCTGTGGGACACCAAACTCCACTAGTGAACATGCAGAATAATCACCATTTAAATCTACATACTGATAACGATCAGTCAAATAGGATCTGAGCCAGGAATAACGATCAGTCAAATAGCATCTGAGCCATTATTAACGTTTTTATGAGTAATTTATTTTCAAATTCATGTTCTTTCATTCTATAAAGTATAGAGATTATTTGTTTTTTGTTTGATGAATTATAGACATGATTTGATTTTGATAAATAAGTATTTTCCATATGGAGTATTAATTTTGGACTTGCCAATAACTTACAACAGGTTTATTCTTAAATCATAAAGATATTTCATATTTAAGAATAAGGAATAGTTATTGAGATTGTGATTGTTTTTGTCAACCTGTGCTTATTTTATGATTAATTATTGATCATGCTAGTAAATTATTATGTATACAATGTGTTATCATTATATTTACAGCATTTCTGCCCCTCCCCATAAAACTTCAGAATGTCAGTTTTTCATTTCCTTTTTTTTACCTTTCCTTTTAACTTCAGGAATCCTGTTTAGCAATGGTAAAACCTGGAAAGAATTGAGACGATTTTCGATCACCACACTTCGAGACTTTGGGATGGGTAAAAGAGGCAGTGAGGAGAAAATCATAGAAGAAATACACTATTTAAAGGAAGTGTTTGAAGATTTTCAAGGTAAAAATCTTACAGTAAAATACTTTGAATTACACTCAAAATGTAACCACTAGTTAATTTCTTTTTTTTTTTACAATTAGTTGTTGTAAGTATAGTGCAGTAATGTCAGAAACCAATTTCAATTTTTAAATGATTTTGGCCTCTGACATACTTGATGGTCAATACATTCCTATAATACATCATTAATTTTAGAAAACAAAAAGAATAGTGAATGAATCCTTAGCTACTTAAAACTTAGATTCATAAATACACTACTTTCTTTAATACAAATTAAACTGTTTGAAAACTGATGTTACTAAATGTAAAGTTTGCATTTTGTATGCACCTTTCTGCTGTTTCAATGATTATAAAAGTTTTTCGCCACCTTCAACACAAGTATTTAGTTTCCCAGAAATAAATTTTCCAGAATTCCTGGAATCTCCTCTCCCAGTATTTCGTTCCTTTCATATTGGAGTTTCCTTTCATGTTGTACAATATAATGTACACTACAGATTTGTTGTAACTAAAATTGTTTCTATGCTGCACTTTCCCATGCTATACTTTGCAACCAAATACAAATTTTTGTTTAAAAAAGTTTCAAGACAGTTAAAGTACATTATTATTATTATTAACTAGGAGTCCATCTAAATTTATTTTAATGTATTTACTTGCAGTTTTCATTAATGTTTTTAGATAGTATTTCTACAAATGAAATGTTTGCAATATTAACTGTTGCTTGTTACTTAACAGGGAAACCATTTGATACCTCACAGCCTTTAAATTATGCCACCTCAAATGTCATCTCGGCCATTGTGTATGGTAGCAGGTTTCAATACAGTGATCCTCAGTTCAAAGAAATGGTTAACCGGACCAATGACAACATCAAATATATTGGCTCACCTTCTATTCAGGTACCATGCTCATTATAAAAGTCAATGTATAGAGAATGAATAATATAATTTGCATTACTTTATTATAAATGTATGCTGTTGTACTGAATATCAGCCCCGCTATGATGTATTCAGTATCTGTAGTGGTCAGCACTGTTGCCTTGCACTTCCAGGGACCGGGTTTAATTCCCAGCCCATCTCTAATTCCGTCTCTGTGTGCATTGAGTTTGCATGTTATCCCCATGCTTGGTGGGTTTCCTCCAGGTACTCTGGTTTCCTACCACAGTTCAAAGACATACAGTACACATTAGGCTAGTTGGCATTCCCAAATTGCCCAAAAGGTGTGAATGAGTGTATGTGTGTGCCATGCGATGGATTGGCACCCTGTTCAGGGTGTACCTTGCTTTGTGCCCTAAGTTTCCTAAGATAGGCTTCAGGCCCCCCGTGACCCTGAATACAGGATTAAGCGGTATAGAAGATGAGTGAGGTGAGAACTGCAGACTGGTAGAACTTTTTGCGGCTGGTAGGAAATTCTGACACAGTGGGTAAAAAATATGATAGAACAGCAGGATTTCTGTTAAGCTGGCAACTAACAATTGGTGTAATTAACACCTATTAGAAAAATAGATGTTTTGAGGGTGTATAATTCCATGGCATTGTCATCTAAAATTTGTAAACATTTGACAAATAAAATAACTTAAAGATTGCAAAGGACAACAATCTAACTTTACCGCTAATGTTAGTCGCAATTTACAAACTAAAATTCTGTTAGTAGCTTGCACATTTACCAAAGTCATACTGTTGTCATGATCCGAGAACTCAGTGATGTTATCTCCATAAGCATTCTGTAGGTAGTAGGACACCATCAACTCTGCCAAAGGGCAATTTTCAAAGGTGATTCGAAAGAGAATCAATCACTTATAATGAAGAATATGTTGAGCAGTAGCTTTTGTATATACATTATTTTTTTTTCTCTCTCTCTTGCTTGGGGCCTAAAGTAATTTTTCATATGAAGGACTGTATTTGTATGTTCTTGTAGATTTATAATGTGTTTCCATGGATTGGCTGCTGGGTAAAGGACCGGAGGCTTGTAATGGAAAACCATAAGATGAATTTAAAGCAAATAAAAAAGCTTTTGGACAATTTGGAGGAGACACTAAATGTTGAGGATACCCGGGGCTTGGTTGACTCTTTTCTTATCCGCAAAAAGAATGCAGAGGTAAATCTTTCATGTGATGTACAGTATATAGAAAATTTTAATATGTAAAGATTTGACACTTTTATTTCCACTTTATGCATTCATTATTCAGAGACCAGATGTGTGTGTTTTACATGTGCAAGCTGGAGACCAATATGTGATTCATACTGTATATTTTTACTCAGATTGTGGGATGCGCGTAAAGTGTATATGGTTTCTATAACTGGGATCGATATACATTAGTCATTTTTGAGAACTAGGACAAACATGTTTTTCATTTAGGAAAAACAAAACTTTATTATTTCTAAAAACTTTATATATTTTGTTAAACAGGTTTTGTTGATCAGGTTTTGGAACAATCTCCCAGTTTTGTAACCATTTCAGTGCATTACGGAATTTTTGTCAACACCATCAGATATTAAATGATTTAACTGTATTTAATTGTACTGTATTTAATTTATATTTATTTTCTTGAAAGCATAGTTTTGTCCAATAACCAAATTTGTTTTAGTTTTTTTTGGTAACTCTTATGACAAAAAAAATCTAACCTTGTTTTTATGTAAAAAACAGTGAAGTAGTAATCATATTAATAAGATGTTTCTTAATGTAAGGAAGTGTAATATTTCATTAGAAAAACTGTATTTTTTTGGGAAAATTTTACAAAAAAAAAAAATACATGAACACCAAAAAATCCTACCTGATGGAGGTGACAATACATTAATGGTGATGACACACACCTGACAGTGCTGACCTACGTTATAAGAGAAGAGATTTTTAAAATATATGAAAGGTTTTATAGATTTAAAAAAAAGATTCACATCTTCAAAATGTTTTTTAATGTAAAATTTAAGCATTTTTAATTCAGCTTTCAAATTTTATAAATCACTGTATTGTGATTTAAGACTATTATGCAGCATCAAAATAAAACCACTGAATTTCATTCAATTGATGGCACAGTGGCTTAGTGGTTAGCATTGTCGCCTTTCACCGCAAGGGTCCGGGTTTAATTCCTGGCAGGGTTCGATTCCATCCTCGGTGAGCATGGAGTTTGCATGTTCTCCCTGTGCTTGGTGAGTTTTGTTCAGGTACTCCAGTTTCCTGCCACAGTCCAAAGACATGTGTATTAGGCTAGTTGGCGTAAATTGTTGGCGTAAATTGCTCATAGTGTGTGAATGGGTGCCAGAAATGCCTGTAGTGCATGAATGGCTGAGTAAGCCGATGAGTATGTGTGCGCCCTATGACGGATTGGCACTCTGTCCAGGGTGTACCACGTCTCGCGCCAGACGAAGTCAGATGATGAGTGAGTGAGTGAATTTGTACTTTTAAAAAAAAAAAAACAATATGGAAAACCACTATTTCTTTGAGACTTCTCTTTCTTTTTTGCTTCTTTGGAAAGATTAAGGAACTTTTTTGTAGAGAGCTTCAGTTGACCACAAGATTCCCTAACTGTATTTATTTTTTAATAAATACCATTTGCTGGTGTTGACAGAACCTTAGGACACAAATTCAGCAAATTAAAATTAGAGATAAAACCTTTTAACAATTAAAAATTTAACAGCCTTTAATTAATTCAGTATGTACTTATTTTACTTAGCACACAATAAGTTAATTTCTTTATTATACTGTATTTTAAAAATAAATATTTTAAGCAAGATTGGAAAAAAAAAATTTATTTGTTATTTTGCTAGAGTTGATTCAGCTTATAAAACTTATCATATTCAAAATATGAATTTTTACAGAAAAGCAATCATGTGCTGGACATGTTTTGTCCTTTTCAAGAATTAATGAAATCTGTATTTGATTTTCTCAAAGTTGGATTTAAAACTGATGTCCTTTAATCCCAAAGTTTTATTTAGGGATAATTAATTGCCTTTCTAATGTACCTGAACAGTCATTGTCAGTTATCAAAAAAAAAAAAAAACTCTTTCAGACTTTGTTGAAAAACTTTATTTCTTGTCTCAATTTGGACCAGTAGTAGAACACGGGTAGTCTGTGTATAAAATATGAAATCCTCAGTTGTTAGATACAGTCACTGAACTACTGTACTTGTTGGTGTGTTAAAGTCCAAAAACACATCTTCAACATTTATAAAAGAAATCTGATGTACAGTATCTCACAGTATCATTTTTACTCTGCCCAGCAAATAAAATGCAATGTAAATGATTAGAAAATTCAAATAATGTTTTAAATCTAATTATTAGCATTATAAAATAAATGCATAAATAAATAAATGTATAAAAAAGTAATAATGAAATAAGTGACATTGAACTGATTTGAACCATGGGATCTCGAGCTTTTAGCTACGCTGCCCCCTACCTGTGGAACCTACTACCTTCCGAAATATATCCGTAACAGTAACTCTATCACTGTTTTTAAATCCCGTTTGAAAACACATCTATTCAGGCAGACATATCTTTAACACTATTGTGTGAATATTGTTTTTTATTTTATTTATTTATTTTTTCCATGTTTGTATGTTGTTTTTTACGGTATGTAAGGTGTCCTTGAGTGTCATGAAAGGCGCCTACAAATAAAATTTATTATTATTTATTATTTAACTTGCATGGAAGAAGTACCAACAAACATGTACAAAAATCTCTACAACAAATATATGATATGTATATGATACGTAATGCTTCATAGAACATTGTATTGATGAGAACATAATCTAATGAGATTTACCTTAATGACTTTCACACTGGCTAATGATTATACATGCTGTTTTTGTTGGACAGAAAGCTGGAGATAAAGACAATTTGTTTCATGAACAGAATCTTATTATAACAGTTTCCAACTTGTTTGCTGCTGGTACTGACACAACTAGCACGACACTGCGCTGGTGCCTCCTGCTAATGGCCAAGTATCCCCAGGTTCAGGGTAAGATTTCAAAATAGCAAATATTTAAACTTGTACAAACATGGTCCACAGGATGATTTTTGTTTCTGTTTATAAAAATCAAATGTGTAAAAAAAAATAAATAAATAAATAAAGTTTTTCCTGGTTCTAGAACGTGTCCATAAAGAGATTGACAGTGTCATTGGAGCTCGTCAGCCGATGCTGGAGGACAGGAAGAATTTGCCTTACACAGATGCCGTGATCCATGAAACCCAGAGATTTGCTAACATAGTACCCATGAGTATCCCCCACACCACAAGTTGTGATGTTACATTTCAAGGATTCTTTATTAAAAAGGTCAGTTTGTGGTGCTAATTAGAAACTGTGATTTGGGATAAAAACTAATAAGCTTTACATGTCAATCTTTATAATAATTTTTTTATATCCATGATAGACATAATGTTCTTTGCAGGGTACATGTGTGTTTCCTCTCCTGACATCTGTGTTGTGTGATGAGAGTCAGTGGGAAAGCCCACATACCTTTAACCCTGCACACTTCCTAGATGAGCAAGGCCGATTTGTTAAGAAAGATGCCTTCATGCCTTTTTCTGCAGGTAGATTAAAAAGCCTTTGTCTACTGAATATGATGCTTTATATTCAATTAGTTTCAAAACAACTTCTCTGTTTGCAGGGCGCAGATTGTGTCTCGGAGAGAGTCTGGCCAAGATGGAGCTCTTCCTCTTTTTCACCTCCTTACTGCAGCACTTCCGTTTCACTCCTCCACCAGGGGTGTCTGAGGAACAGCTGGACCTCACGCCAGCTGTGGGCTTCACGCTGAACCCCTCTCCCCACAAGCTCTGTGCAGTTAGCCGTACATCAAATATATACCCTTAAGACATGATTTACTAAAACTACAAATACGTTTCCTGTTGAGGAAAAAGAAGAGTTTAATAATGAAAAACAATTCAGCAACTTGACAATTTTACATTTTTTATGTTTTGAAAACAAGTTATTTTTTCGAAGGATGCAGGAACTATTGCAAACTGTTAAAAATCATGCACAAAATATTTTCTTTTAAGCTAAAATGGTTTTTAAGAAAGTACAGATGTCTGAATATTTTGTTCATGTATTAATCTCAATGTTGTGTGATGATTTTTTCCCCCCATCCATGACAATTGTTTTGTCACAATTAATAAATCAACCTGCAATTTGTATGTGGTCTTTTAAGCATGCAATTTAGTATCAATAATATTTTTGGTTGAGTTTGAAAAAAAAAAATTGGTACACTCACGCTAATACAGTATTCACAATAAACAGCAAATAGTGAGAGCAAATAAGAAAGTTTAGTTGCACACAAACTTTTTAATTACAAAGATTGTTGAAGATCATGAGAAACATTATACAGTTGTGTTCATAATTTTTTTTTTATGACTCAAGTTCATATGTAAGGCACAATTATTAAATAAACAGGACAATAAGGAAAATTAGGAGTTGACCTTTGAACAACCCCTGTTCAAAGGTGTGCATACCTTTAGTTATTAATATTGTGTATTGCCCCCCATCAATGATGGCATACAGTCTTTTGTAATAATTGTGCATGAGGTCTTTAATTCTCTCAGGTAGTAGAGTTGCCCATTCTTCTTGGCAAAATGCCTCCAGTTCCTGTAAATATTTTGGTTATCAGAACCTTAGTACCTGAACGTGGCTTAGTGTCAATAGAACCTCTTATTGTCCAGCTCATTATCAGAGTTTGAACAGTACTGATTGCCATTTTCAAGTATTGAGGTATCTTTTTATATACTTTTCCTGCTTTATAAAGTTAAATATGCAGGTCCATGGGCAGTTTTTTTTTGTCTTGCCAATAGTGCAGTATCCAGCCAAGTCAATACATCATTTCATGACGTCACTCACTGATTATTTATGCACAGACACTAATTACAATTATAATACCAGGTGTAGATACTGTTGTAAAGCTGCTTTGTGAAAAATGTGTAAAAGTGCAAAACAAATAAAACTGAATTGAATTGAAAGTTTCCTTTCCAAGCCATTTAAACCTGTGTGTCAACCTGTGTGTTTATAAACAATGGAAGTATTAATGACTTCATGTGACCACTATCCTTCAATAAGAAAAAATAATTTTGCATTATCGGTCATATTTTCCCAATAAATATCAATGTTTAACTATTTCTTCTAGGGTATGCAAACTTTTGAGCAGAACTGTAAATAAAACAAAAACTTATTTTACAGCATTGTCAGTCTCTTCTAGCAGTTTACAATCCCCACGCACAGCACAAACATCAGCTTTCCACACAAAATGTGTGCATCTCTTGTACACAAATCTATTAAGCATATTGAAATTTTTGTTAGATTTTTTTCTCTGCTTTAAGTCCTTGAGTATCCCATAGTTTTGTTAAGTATTTATTCGTTTACCCCGTTTGTCTGCTTTATGGCTTGGCCCCTGGATTGTCACTGATCAACTAGGGCTTGTCTGTGACTGTTAGCTGTGTTATATATGAGAGCATTACCTTCCAGCTTGAATTAGCAGAATCCTGCACCTGAACTTTATTTTATGAGAGACAATGAGCCTGATTCACTGTTATGCTAAGAGGTGTAACAATGTGTGTGTGTGTGTTTTTTTTTATGTGGATGAAGATTTATTTAAAAACAAAGGATGAAAATATATGTTTTAAGAAATAACTGTGGCCTAAGTAAAATAGCCTAAGTTCATTTCAATGGAACACCACTTCTGTTAGCATGATATATGGAATACTTCTACATGACAATACAGTATACAGGTGAAGTCCTCTTCACCCATATAATGAGCAGCTTTCTTAGAGGAGAATGTGTGTCCCATAACTTACAAACAAATAATGTTTAAAAAAAAAAAAAAGATTCAAGGCAAAAAAAAAAAGAAAAAACCTCTGTGATTTAAAAACTGCAACATCATTCCCAAATAAATTAAACAAACAAACAAAAATTAATAAAATGAGATAGAATAAAAGTCACAGAGATGTATTGTTGTTTTGTGGCTTTTATTCTATCTCACCTCCTCCACTGTTCTCTGACCACTCCCAGATAACTGTTGTTAAGATGCAACACAAGCTGGCTGTTTTCTAGTCTCCTGCTTTCTACTTCCTTTAAGAAACAGTAAAGAAATTAGTCTCAGGTTACATCTTTAGCAATGGTTCTGGTGGAGGAGCTTCTCATGCAACCTACTAGCTCAGGCATGTTGCTTGGGCTATTGATTGTCTTATTGCTGATTATTTATCGCCTTTCATCTGATGTCAAATCTCGGGAAGAAAACAAGGAACCTCCAGGTCCTAAACCACTGCCTATCTTGGGAAACATGCTGCAACTGAACCTCAAGAGACCCTACCTGACTCTATGTGAAGTAAGTGCTTTTATTGTTGGTATAGCCATGCACCCTTGCACTGAATAATTATTGTTTAATTGTTAAAATAATAGTTTGTGGCAGCTCTTGATTTCTGGCTCTAAGATTTAGTCTGAGGTGAGAGCCATTTCAAAGGTATTGCCACGAACTGGTATGACAGGTAGTTCGGGCGGATGTTATTGCCAGAGAAGGCAAGCACAGACGCAGAGGGGTATTTTTTAAACATAACATTCTTTAAATAACAAACAGGAATGAACAAAATACACACATACACACAGTCTCTTCAGGCCTCAACAGGACCGTAGCAAGCATTTCAGACCACATCAACCAAAAAAAAAAAAACTTCTTATCATAGTAAAAACTAGCGGTTAAATGAAGCAACACGTGATATATTTTTTTCAAGCCATCACTGTTGAGGTATCTGCCTGTTGGTGTACAGGAGTGTTGTTTGTATTACAGTGAACATTTAGGAATAGAGAATGGAAAGATTTTTTGCAATAACATGCATTAGATAGGGAATCGAATGATGCTAGAATGAAGAAAGGATCAACATAAAACTTGATAATGCAGCAAGATATGAACTACAATGGTGGACAAAAGTACTGCGACAGAAGTGAAATTTTATGTTTTAATGACATTCTTTCTTTTATAATGACTGTAAGGGACTGCCCCTAGAGGGCACTGCGGACAGGTGTGTTTTTTAGTTTTTGTAGTTCTGTTTGTAGACTCAGTTTCCCAGAAGGCACCTCGGTCAGGTAATGACTAAGCTCACCTGAACCGGGGATGCTCATTAGAGTAGTTATAAATAGCTGGTTGTTCTGGGAAACTGAGTCGAGCATTAATTATGTTATGAGGGCATTACGTGTTTTAGTTTTCGTTTTGTGTGTTATTTTGGTTGGGTTTGGTGTCATGTTTTGAAGGCT
This sequence comes from Clarias magur, assembly GCA_013621035.1. Classification (NCBI taxonomy): domain Eukaryota; kingdom Metazoa; phylum Chordata; class Actinopteri; order Siluriformes; family Clariidae; genus Clarias; species Clarias magur. The sequence goes on from QNUK01000254.1 coordinate 687,684, forward strand.
CTATATGATTTGAAAGTGTCTGTGTGTTTCAGCCTGTGTGTGAATGGGCTTCAGCCTGTGAGTGTGAGGGCGTTTCAGATTGTGTGTGGGCTCTCCATTGGTGCCTACTCTAAGCCCGGGTACGCTTCTGGAGTGTGTGTTTGCCGCTCGTATGAGCGCGGAGTGTGTGTTTGCCGCTCGTAGTGTGTGTTTGCCGCTCGTAGGAGCGCGGAGTGTGTGTTTGCCGCTCATAAGAGCTGGTGCCCTATTAGAGGCGCGAGTGTGTGTGTGGTTCGCTCATAGGAGCTGGTGCGCTATTAGAGGCGCGAGTGTGTGTGGTTCGTTCACAGGAGCCTGTATGACTGTCTGGTGTGCTATTAGAAGCACGAGCGTGTGGGGAGTTGCCCATAGGGGCGCGAGTGTGAGCGTGTCGCCCATAGGGGCGCCAGTGGGTCATGATTGGTAGAGCCTGTGTGTTTTGTGTGATCTTTGTTTGTTTTGTAAAGTCTATGTGTTTAATTTAAAGAAGAGACCGTGTCTTTCGTTATGTGGGTTTTTGTGTTTTACCTTCTGTTCATCTTCTGTTTGATTAGATTATTAAAAGACCTTTTTTGAATTAAACAACTCTCTGCGTCTATGCCCGCCTTATTTAAGCCCTTGGCATTAACAACAACCTGGACTACCCTATAGTTCATGACAATGACAAACATGATAATAGAAAAATATTTTATATAATAAAATAGCTATAAAACAATAAATATTTAGTATGACATCCTTTATTATTCAAAATCTGCTCCAGTTGCTCAACCCACAGCTGTTTGATTGTTTTCTGGACTTACTGGCTTCAGAAAGTACAGCAACATATTCCTGTAACATATGTCTTTCACCCATTAACAAAACCAGTGGATTCTAATTAGCATAATGTTTTAGCCAGGCTAAGACTAATTATTGAAATCACTTTTGTGCACAGGAAGAAGTGTAAAAAAATGGTAATTATCGCAAATGTGTGAGAAAAAATGTATAAACCATAATTATCGGATTGTCCCTAACAGGGGCGCCACTAGCAATTTTGGGCCCTATGACAAAATATGCGGTTGGGCCCCCCTACCACACCCACTAGTAGTGTTATTACTAATAAAGCAGATCTCTGGGGGCCCCTAAAGGGCGTGGGCCCTTAGAATCGTCCTAACCCCCCCCCCCCCCTTAGTGGCGCCCCTGGTCCCTGATGAGCAACCCGTGCGTGATGGTGACAAGGATTTGATTTGCAGTCATACTGTGTGTTAGGCAGCTAGAAGTTCAGTGTAACAGGAGATGTGTTTAAATTATATGCAGTCTACTTTTATTATTGAAGGCTCAGGTATAAATCCGTTTGTAGAAATTTCCTGAATTACAATATAGAGTGAATGCAGTCACAAGTCATTAACATCAGCCAAGGCCAAGACCATCTTCATGGTAAAGTGGAACTGTCCCCAGTCAGCAAGCATATTACAAGCAGGCCACACAGGGCCTCCATGTATATTATTATTACTATTATTATTATATTATTATTATTAATAATAATAATAATAATAATAAAAAATGATAGTAGTAATAATAATAATAAGCAATACTACTACTACTACTAATAATAAATTAATTCTATTATTTTAATAATTTTTATTTTCACATATTGTTAGGTCACTTTTTAAATGTAAATATTTCAATTTCCAATGAAATCTTTACTAAAATTGCTTGTGATTTGTCTAATTGTAATATTTACAATAGTAAAATTGCCAAAAAACATCACAAGAACAACAAGAGGCTATTGGAGCATTATAAAACAGGAAATTTACGGATTTATGCACAATGCTAATACTTCAGTCATTCCTGCTTGAGTAGGTTTGCACAGCTGATATCATTTTGTGCTTTTTTGTGCATCAAATTGTGGCCACTATCATGGTTTACCATTAGCAAGGTAAATGATAAAGCAGTATAACATTAAACTAATGTTACCAATTTAAGAAAGGCTAACATGTTAGTAAGTAAAGAAGCTAATTATGATAAGCTAATGTGCCTGCACTTGATCTACACAAGATCAAGGTTAAATAATGCTGCACATAAAACAGTAATGTTAACTCTATTAATGCAACATTGTATTCACATATAAAGTAAGTAGTACATCACATATTTACATATAGCGTCTTCCTACTTATTATATGAATCCTAATGTTAATTTACCTTTTTTTTTGTTTGTTTGTTTTGAGAAAGGAGAGCCATGCCACATAATGAATTATGTTTTTGATGTCAATAGACAGGACATTTTTTCAAACCATCAATCATAAGGTGTACTACTGCAGTTTGTAAAGTAAATGCCAGGAGATTATTAGATAGAAAGACATGTTGATTTAAAAATTATTTCTCCATTTATCCGTTATACACTTTAACAGTTAGATATTTTATTCACAGATTTAAAATATAAAACATTTTGCTATATTTTTTCAGAGATTACTTTGTTTTAGGCTGTGTCATAAAGAAATAGGACATCAGTTGACATTTTTCGTCATTATTTTCTTTGATGAAATTAACACTGCTGACGAGATTATGAGGTGACCTCTTGAAAATCGGTAACAAAAAATGGATGAAGAAGAACTCTAACTATCCTAGCTAAAATTAATCAACACATATGCATAACATAGAACACAACAATACATCTTTTACTTTTTCTTTCTTTTTACAGATGTCAAAAAAATATGGATCCGTATTCACTGTGTATTTTGGGCCTAAGAAAGTCGTTGTCTTGGCAGGATTTCAAACGGTCAAACAAGCACTTGTAAATTATGCAGAGGAATTTGGAAACAGAGATATCACTCCCATTTTCTTTGACTTAAACGAAGGACATGGTAAGAGAATGATACAGATGTGTTTGAACTGATCTAAACACCAGATCATTGTCTTTGGCTCTCCATCACTAGTAACAGGAAAAGAACAGATTATTTTTTTCACTTTATATTGTACAGCTACAGTTTTGATACATTACAGACAATAACACATTCATGTGTGTATTAATTAAAAACAAAATGTTTGACATATAACATTCATTAAAATGGCTGTCGACTAATTATTGCCTCAGATGGAGCAGAATATTTGAAACTTAAAACACTGATTAAGCAGACTGTAGAGGTGTGAGTTCAATTAGTAAAATGGCCATATCAATAAAAATCACATGACAATGTGACATACAGTACAGACCAAAAGTTTGGACACACCTTCTCATTCAAAGAGTTTTCTTTATTGTGTTCTTTAGCCCAAACAAGTCTCTTCTGCTTGTTGCCGGTTATTAGCAGTGGTTTCCTAGCAGATATTCTACCATGAAGGCCTGATTCACACAGTCTCCTCTTAACAGTTGTTCTAGAGATGTGTCTGCTGCTAGAACTCTGTGTGGCATTGACCTGCTCTCTGATCTGAGCTGCTGTTAACTTGCGATTTCTGAGGCTGGTGACTCGGATGAACTTACCCTTCGCAGCAGAGGTGACTCTTGGTCTTCCTTTCCTGGGGAGGTCCGCATGTGAGCCAGTTTCTTTGTAGCGCTTGATGGTTTTTGTGACTGCACTTGGGGACACTTTCAAAGTTTTCCCAATTTTTCAGACTGACTGACCTTCATTTCTTAAAGTAGTTATGGCCACTAGTTTTTCTTTACTTAGCTGCTTTTTTCTTGCCATAGTACAAATTCAACCTCTTTGAATGAGAAGGTGTGTCCAAACTTTTGGTCTGTACTGTACATAGTGATACCAAATAAAGTTTTTACATAGTGATACCAAGTTTTTAACAGATCGGCTTAATTTTAACAGAAATTCTTTGATAAATATGGGAAGCCATTGGGGTAAAATTTTGTCACATTATTACTTTGCATTAAAAAAAATGTAACTTAGTGTTCAGACGTTGATGTTGTAGCACTAGAATTGAGCATTTATTATGATATTTACGTTTTTAGAAGTTTTCCTGTCCCTCATTAATACATTTTAAAATGTCAGATTTTCTTTTTTAACTTTTATTTCAACTTCAGGAATTCTGTTTAGCAATGGTGAAACCTGGAAAGAAATGAGACGATTTTCCCTCACCACACTTCGAGACTTTGGGATGGGCAAAAAAGGGAGTGAGGAGAAAATCATAGAAGAAACTCGCTATTTAAGAGAAGTGTTTGAAGAATTTCAAGGTAAAAGTTTGCAGTAAAATTATTTTGATTTACAGTCAAAATGTAGCCACTATTTGTTGTTTTTAGAACTGCTGCATCATATTTCTGCATAAAATTCAAAATGATCTTTTTAGCAACTTTCATCAATCTGTATTACATATTATATTACACAGTTACTGTAGAAAATACATTTTACCTGTTAATGTTCAAAACCAATTTAAATTTCAACAATGATTTTGGCCTAAAAAATACACAGTATAATGGTCAATATACTCTACACAAGATACAATTTACTACATATTAATTAATGATTAATTAATTCATGATCTTTTTCTTTGATATAAATAAAACCAGATGTTACTGAATTTAAAGTTTTAATTTTGTATGCATTTTTATGCTGTTTCAAAGAAAGCAAAAAGAAAGCTTTAGCAGCCGTGGACAAAAATACTTAGCTTGTCATCTCCTCTCCATGTACTTTGTAATGTTTTGATGATGTACAATATATTGTATACAACTGGCTTGCTGTAACCAAAATTGTTTCTATGCTACACTTTGCGTACAGTCAAATACATGCTTTTGTTCATGCAACTTTGATATAAAGTGAGACAATGTGTTTTTAAAGACAGTTACAGTACATTAACAGTAACTATTAGTACCTTTAAATTTATTTTAGTATCTTTACTTACGATATCTTGACTTATGATTCCTGCTTTGAGTCTGTGTGCATAGAGTTTGCATGTTTTACCGGTGCTTCGTGGGTTTCCTTCGGGTACTCCAGTTTTCTCCTACAGTCCATAGACATGCAGAATAGGCTGTGTGTGAATGTGTCTGTCCTGCGATGGATTGGCACCCCATCCAGGGTGTACCTTACCTCATGCCCTATGGGCATGGATTTCTGCGACACTGTATACAGGATAAAGCCGTATAGATGATGAGCGACAATCTCTACTCACAGTTTACCCTAACCTTTTTACATAGTATTTCTACAAATGAAATGTTTGCAATATTAACAGTTACTTATTACTTAACAGGGAAACCATTTGATACCTCACAGCCCTTAAATTATGCCACCTCAAATGTCATCTCAGCCATTGTGTATGGTAGCAGGTTTCAGTACAGTGACCCTAAGTTCAAAGAAATGGTTAACCGGACCAATGAGAACATCAAACTTATTGGCTCACCTTCTATTCAGGTACCATACTTATTATATATTGCTTGCTTGTTTAATTTGCTATGTGGTAACTAATTGGTTCCACCAACACACATCCTTCTTGCAACCGGCATTGTTCTATAAAATTGTCCTATTGCTTATTCTGTCCTTTCTAAAAATATTTACACTGACAAAAATGTTAAAATGTAATTTGCTAAGGAAAAAATTGTTTACAATTGCCACACACATAAAATCACAGACAATTTTAAGTAAGCCTTATACATCAACTATGGTTATGCTTTAAAAAATAAGTACATTTAGCTCAATCATGTCTTAATCAATCAAGTCTTAATCATGTAAGAAATCCATTAGACTTAAACATTATCACTACTACTTTTGGTCATTAACACCTTAATTTTTTATTTAAAATAACATATACTGTATGCAAATTGAATTAGGAAAAAAAAAATCAACCCATCTCAATATATTAATCAGTTATGTTAACATTGCGACATTTTTTTATTTAGTAAGCACTTACACAATAATAATAAATTTAACCCAGTAAAGTAAATCAAACGTACACTTTGGATTTTAGTCACATATTTACATAAATTAATTCAGCAGAGAACTACATTTAATTGAGTTATTAAGCGATTATTTAAAATGGTTTATAAAGATTTTTTTTTTATGTAAAAATCGCAGAAATGTTTTGGTCACATTTATGGAAATTCAAAATTTTTTCTGTTTAATTTATTTAAAAATAAACTTTCTAGATAAGTATATTCAACGTTTTATGAGGCTTGTGTGCTAAAACAATAATGTTAGAAATCGATGTTCAATATTATTCACTTATAACAGTTTAATAATGAACAGCTTTTCAGCAAATTAAGATTCCATTTTTGAAATTTTAAGTTTTTTTTTTTTTTGCAAAAAACTATTGCAAACTGCTAGAAAGCATGCACAAAATGTTTTCGTTATGTGAAAAGGGATTTAAAGGGTACATAGAAATAGCATACACAAACTGTATCAGTTAGGATTTAAGCCTCATCACAAGAAAGAGATAGCACTTGTTAAAGTAGGAAATGACCACCTATTGGCCTATTATCAGGGTTTCAATCGTAATATTTATATGAATTATCTAGCATATTTAGATTTTTATTCTTTTAAGAAAATTATTATAATTATTTATGAGTATAATAATGCACAGTATTATTGCACAGTATGTTTACAGTATATAGAGTATATATACACAGTATATTATAATTATATTATGTATAATTATAATAATTATATATGCTAACATTGCAACATTCAACGAAATAGCTAAACTTTCCACAGCATGTTTCCTCAGGTTAGAAGTCAAGTCTTTATATGCCGAAGTGTCTGTCTGTTGTGGCAGACAGAGAACACACCGCAGTATAAAGCTGTTCTTTTGCACTGTGTAAGCGGTTGTTACTGCGGTTGTGCATACAAGCTTTATTCCCTGGCCATAAATCTGCTGAGTATTGAAAGGCCGTTATATTGTTTGTAAGAATTTAGGCCACTTGTGAATTGATGGATAATGATACATCAATGTGTGATTAACTGGCCTCTATTAGAATAAGAGGTGTTAAGCATTTTTTGAGGGGGTTCAATTCCTTGCAATTGCCACCTAAACGTTTGACAAATTTGTCAAATAACAAATTAATGATAGCAAAGAACATAAAGCTAACTTAAAAGCTAACATTAATTGTAATGTTAATTACTTATTGCTGCTAAAGATAATTTACAAACGGAAATTTTGAAGGTACAGTTGATGGTGTCCCACTGCAGGGTTTGTCTTCATTGCTGGTTTCCCTTTCTTTAAACTGCTATTTTCATCTATGTACATTTCTTTCATCAATTGTGTTATCCTCATAAGCATTCATTAGATAGAGACCATCAACTGGGACATTAAAAGGTTATTCGATAGTGAATTCATCACATAAGATGGAGAATATGTTGAATAGTGCCTTTGTGTAGTTTTCTCTCTCTCTCTCTTGCTTGCTTAAGGCATAAAATAATTCTGAATATGAAGTCTTATGCGCTTGTAGATCTACAATATGTTTCCATGGATTGGCTACTGGCTAAAGAACTGGAGGCTTGTAATGGAAAACTATAAGACAAATATAAAGCAAATAAAAAACGTTTTGGACAAATTGGAGGAGACAATAAATGTTGAGGATACCCGATGCTTTGTTGACTCTTTTCTTATCCGCAAAAACAATGCAGAGGTAAGTCTTTAATTGTGATGTGTATAGAAATTTTTAATATGTAATTTTTAATTCAAAACTTTTATTTTAGAGTGCATTCATTATTCAGAGACCAAATGTGTGTACGTTTGCATGAGCAGACTGAAAACCATTATGATATGCATTTTTTAACCAGTTTTTGTGCAGTATATGGATTTCTATAACTGGGATGGACCACCATATTTGATTTTTCTCAAAGTAGGATTTAAAAATGTACATAGTGTCCCCAACCTATTTAATCCCAACATTTTTTCCTGGTCCTAATTGTGACCTAATTGAGAACTCGGGTAGTCTAATAATAATAATAATAATAATAATAATAATAATAATAATATGAAATCCTCAGTTGTTTGATACAGTCAGTGACTTGGTGGTGTGTGTTTTCATTCCAAAAACACATTTTCAACATTAACAAAGAAATCAGCAACGTCTGGCTACGTTCTTATAATCACATTATATATAATGATATCAAATTGTAATATAACTGCGTAGAAAATTCAACAAAATTTTAAATAACCATTAAAAGTAATAAATACATAAACAAATGAAATTGAAAAAATTCTTATAAACAAATAATAATTAATTAATTGTTAACATATTAAAATATATATTATATTAAAAAGTGATATACTATTAATAATATAAATTATTAATTAATGAAAATATATAAATTTTTCAATATTCATGAATTGAAAAGAAATCATGAACTTTGCGCCATTGGACTGATTTGGACTTCCATGGAAAGAGTACAAAGAAACATGAACAAAACCTCATGATATGTATATGACACGTAATGCTGCATAAAACATTGGATTGATGAGAAAAAAGTATTCCCTAATATGATTTAATGTAATGAGTTTTACACCGGCTAATGGTTATATATGTTGTTTTTGTTGGACAGAAAGCTGGAGATAAAGTCAGTTTGTTTAATGAACAGAATCTCATTAAGACAGTTTCCAACTTGTTTGCTGCTGGTACTGACACAACTAGCACGACACTCCGCTGGTGCCTCCTTTTAATGGCCAAGTATCCCCAGGTTCAGGGTAAGATGTCAGAGGAGCAAATGTTTAAACTTGTACAAAGCTGGAGCACAGGATGATTTTTGTTTCTGTTAATAAATATCAATGTGCGCCTGTTTTCCTGTGGTATGAAGTCAAGATTTTCCTGGTTCTAGAATGTGTCTATAAAGAGATTGACAGTGTCATTGGAGCTCGTCAGCCTGTGCTGGAGGACAGGAAGAATTTGCCCTATGCAGATGCTGTAATTCATGAAACTCAGAGATTTGCTAACATAGTACCTATGAGTGTCCCCCATGCCACTAGTTGTGATGTTACATTTCAAGGATTCTTCATCAAAAAGGTCAGTTTGTGGTGCTAATTAGATCATTCTTCTCAACTGTTAACAAACTGTAATTAGGGATAAAAAACAAATTCTCTCTAACACAAATATAAGAAATTGATTATAAAGACATGTAAAGCTTTAGTTTTTTTCAGGGTACATGTGTGTTTCCTCTCCTGACATCTGTGTTGTATGATGAGAGTGAGTGGGAGAGCCCACATACCTTTAACCCTGCACACTTCTTAGATGAGCAAGGCCGATTTGTTAAGAAAGATGCCTTCATGCCGTTTTCTGCAGGTAGACTAACTTGCCTTCCTCTAGTGAATATAATGCTTTATATTCAATTAGTTACAAAACAACTTCTCTGTTTGCAGGGCGCAGGCAGTGTCTTGGAGAGAGTCTGGCCAAGATGGAGCTCTTCCTTTTTTTCACCACCTTACTGCAGCACTTCCGTTTCACTCCTCCACCAGGGGTGTCTGAGGAACAGCTGGACCTCACTCCAGCCGTGGGCTTCACGTTGAATCCCTCTCCTCACAAGCTGTGTGCAGTTAGCCGAACATCAAATATATACTATTAAGACATAATTGACTAAAATCCCCAAATGTTCTTAGTTATATTCAAAACGCACTGATATTTGTAAATGTACTTACAATTATGTAGCAATCTTATGCATTGATCATGTCTGCAAATAAACTTTGAAAGGTGATATCATAACATGTAAAAAAGTAAGATTTAATATTTACACTGACAAAAATGTTAAAATGTAATTTGCTAAGGAAAAAATTGTTTACAATTGCCACACACATAAAATCACAGACAATTTTAAGTAAGCCTTATACATCAACTATGGTTATGCTTTAAAAAATAAGTACATTTAGCTCAATCATGTCTTAATCAATCAAGTCTTAATCATGTAAGAAATCCATTAGACTTAAACATTATCACTACTACTTTTGGTCATTAACACCTTAATTTTTTATTTAAAATAACATATACTGTATGCAAATTGAATTAGGAAAAAAAAAAATCAACCCATCTCAATATATTAATCAGTTATGTTAACATTGCGACATTTTTTTATTTAGTAAGCACTTACACAATAATAATAAATTTAACCCAGTAAAGTAAATCAAACGTACACTTTGGATTTTAGTCACATATTTACATAAATTAATTCAGCAGAGAACTACATTTAATTGAGTTATTAAGCGATTATTTAAAATGGTTTATAAAGATTTTTTTTTTATGTAAAAATCGCAGAAATGTTTTGGTCACATTTATGGAAATTCAAAATTTTTTCTGTTTAATTTATTTAAAAATAAACTTTCTAGATAAGTATATTCAACGTTTTATGAGGCTTGTGTGCTAAAACAATAATGTTAGAAATCGATGTTCAATATTATTCACTTATAACAGTTTAATAATGAACAGCTTTTCAGCAAATTAAGATTCCATTTTTGAAATTTTAAGTTTTTTTTTTTTTTGCAAAAAACTATTGCAAACTGCTAGAAAGCATGCACAAAATGTTTTCGTTATGTGAAAAGGGATTTAAAGGGTACATAGAAATAGCATACACAAACTGTATCAGTTAGGATTTAAGCCTCATCACAAGAAAGAGATAGCACTTGTTAAAGTAGGAAATGACCACCTATTGGCCTATTATCAGGGTTTCAATCGTAATATTTATATGAATTATCTAGCATATTTAGATTTTTATTCTTTTAAGAAAATTAGAGAACACACCACAGTATAAAGCTGTTCTTTTGCACTGTGTAAGCGCAACATGCTTTGTACTGTATATGAGGCCAGCAGTGTTCATCCTCTTCTGTTGTTGCATTGGAGACAGATGCCTCTACTAATTTTGTTTTCATTCCCTGTCTACCACGGCTAAAGATTTTTTCCCCTGCTATGCCGCTTGTATGTAGTATGTAGTTAAGCAGTTTGTATGCGTTCATGTGACTACATCTTATTATTGTTACTGCGGCTGATTGTTCAACCAGAGTCATGTGATTATTGTTGCTACGTCTGATTGGTGAAAGACAGTCATGTGGTAGATCCACTGGCTGCATGTGTAGAATAAATGGTAGGAAAAGTAATGAGTCGAGGATACCCAAATGTAGCAGAGTAAGAGTAGCGTTTCTTTTTTCAAATCTACTCAAGTAAAAAGTATGGCAAGTAAATATATATATATTTAAAGTTACTCAAGTAAATGTAACAGAGTAAACGTAACTCGTTTCTACCCACCTCAGTTTGTAGATTTAAATGGTGACTATGCTGCATGTTCTCAAGTGGAGTTTGATGTTCCACAGGATTTGGTTTTTAGGCCCACTGCTATTTTCTCTTTACATGCTTTCTCTGGGCAGTAAAGCATGGTTGAGCAATGTGTGAAGGACATAAGAAACTGGATGTTAATTAACCAATTAAATAGGACCACATGTAGCTAGAAGCAAGCTTTTTGATTACACTGTATCTTTTGATGGCCTTTCTGTTCCATCAAGTGCTACAGTAAAAGACCTTGGTGTGATTAAAGATTCCAGTCTTTCATTTGAAACACATGTAGATACAGTGAAACCTTGGATTGCAAGTAACCGAGGCAGAGGGAGTCTGGATTACTGGCAGCTAAGGAACAACATGTGTAGCTCGACAGAGATGGGGGAGAGAGAACAGGAGAGCAGAAGAGGAGAGATAACAGTTAGGTATGGTCACAGTCGCATAATATATAAGGTGAATGTATATTTAGTGTAGAATTTAGTGTAGTACTCCGTCAGGACTAACTGCAACAGCATAACTAAAAAGGAGAGCCAGAAGGAAACAGACATGAGGGCTCCCTGAGATGTAAAGCAACCAATCACCTCACTGTCAACAAACCTGAGTGATCAATGAGTGTGGGGAAGACATCATCAAAACATACCAGTTCACCATAATACTCTATGAGTCCATGAGTCCCCCCAGATGTGCTCCTTTACGTAAGGCAAATCTATTTACAAAAATGCTTGGCTAAATAAATAGATTTTTAGCCAAGATATAGCAACGTGGCGCCCCGTAAAAGGAGTGGGACTAAACAATCAAGAAAAAAAGGCAAGGTTGCGGAATCAATAAACAACTATTTTTATTACATACAAGACATAAAAAAATATAAAAAAAAACCCACAGGTGGCCACAGGTTACCTATATTCGTGTACAGACACACGTGCTCACTAAAATCCAGCTCACAGCAAATCACACTGCAAACCTACAGAAAAAGAGAATAGAGTGACCAAGGCTTCACACCACGGCTATCCACCATAACGGTCAACCCTGCAGCCACCATGGGGTCAAGGAGATCTAAAACAAAAAAACCATAATATTAACAACAGGTAATACAATTGAATAGGTCAACTCCTGGTTTGCATATATAGTAATCCCAAAATTGGCCTGGGGAGAAACTGAGGCCACATTCAAATAAAGAAAATAAAAAATTCAACAAAAATACACAACACCAAATAAATACACAATACAACAACCAAAGTACACAAAGTAAAATAAACACCACAGTAAACACTGACCAACAAACAAAACACAAATAAACACTAAAAATAAACAAGAAAACTGCCAAAATAAACGGTAATCGTGCCTCCCTGTAAGGGAAAACACAACCCATTACTAACATGTTTAAATAACATTTAAAACTTACTTTTATGACCCCTTTAAAAAATAAAAACAAAATACCCCAACCATCCGTTATTCAGGTTTATAATACACAGGCGACCATCCAGACAGATTACTAAAAACAAACGAAATAACATTAATAAAAATATATTAAAACACATAACCACATGGTCAAAGAATAAAAGAACTACTACCTCCAAACGGATGCATCATATATACAACACCCAATACTCCATCAGGACTCTGCTTGCATATTGCTGCTATCCAAAAGACAAAGCTACCATGACCTTAAATCCACCGCAAAAACCAAAATGGAGGAAGAGGAAGTGCAAATCCCATCACTTCCTTTTAAAAACATTAAGGCTGATGGAAGTTGTACTTTCCCACATCCCACATTCAATACCACCTAATACTAGGGCTGATGGAATTTGTAGTTCCCCATATGCATCTCATTACATAGACTTAAACACTGAGACTGTGTTCGAGTCCCGAACACTATTTGGAAGGCTATTTCATAACTTTGGGGCTTTGTAAGAAAAAGCTCTGCCCCCTGCTGTAGTTTTTATAATACGCGGTAATCACAAACAGCCTGCATCCTTTGATCGAAGTAGGCGTGGCCGATCGTAAGGCACTAACAGTTTACTCAGCTCGAGACCATTTAATGCTTTATATGTCAAAAGTAGTATTTTAAAATCAATAAAAATTTCAGAGGGAGCCAGTGAAGTGAAGATAAGATCGGGGTGATGTGCTCGTATCTTCTGGTTCTAGTACAGAGTTGCATTCTGAACTAACTGAAGCTTGTTTATGCACCTAGTTGAATAAATGGACAGTAACTCTGCGTTCACACCGAACGCATCGAGAGCGTCAAAGCGGCCGGAAGTCATTCATTTTCAATGTGAACCGGCGGCGAAGGGTGGCGCGACGAGGCGAGAGCAGCAAAGGGAGTTCAAATCAGCTCAACTTTAGGGCAATGAACTATGACACGGTTGAGCGGCAACCAATTAAAAGTAGAGGTCCTCCGGGAGGAGAGGATTGAGAGGATTCCGAGGAATGCAGTCCTGTAACTTTTGTTCCGGCTATATTAGTTCCCAAACAAAATGGAGGTGAGGTTGATAATTGCGACGTGTCCCTGTTTGTGTACAGGGACATAAATAAAAAAATGATGCATAGACAAAGGTTTCTGAAATTGTTGGTGTTTCTGGTGAGTTGCTGACATATTTTTATATGAGTTATATTTTCTTCCCGAAAATAAGCGGGAATTTCATCCTAATTTTAGCACCAGATCACGCAAAATAGCTACGCATAAGGTTAAAAAAAAATACTACTGGAGAAATAAATAACGCTTTTTTAAAAATCTGATGAAGACACATTTACATTCAAAGCAATCATTTCTTTCTTTCATTCATTCACTCTTTCTTTCTTTTAATAAAGGAAAACAAACATGTTCTATAACTTGCCTCTTAGTTTTCGACACATTTTCTCAAGCAGATAGTACCAGCAATAACAGAACCCCTGTTGAAAGTAATTAACCATTCACTCAGCAGTGGGTATGCTCCCAAATCCTTTCAAGAAATCCAGTTTGTTCCTAGAGGCTCAAGTAGACTGTAGGAAATTCCAGTCCTGAGCTATCGAACGACTGAAGTCACAGGTCCCCAGAGAACAGCTGTCTGCATCAGTCGAGGACAGGATAGTCTTCATGGAAACCATCCCCAGCCACCACACGCATCCCAGGCAGACTACATGGGGCATCCATGCGACGAGATCTCCAACCAGAAGCAGGACTCCAGGACGAGTTAGACAGGTCCACGGCAGAGGGCAGAGGGGTCTGGATCACTGGCAACTCAGGAGTGACATGTATAGCTCGACAGAGAGACAGGGAGAGGGAAAGAGAGAGAGGAGGAGAGAGAGAAGAAAGAGCAAAAGAGGAGAGAGCAGAAGATAAGGAGAGATGGCACTTGGGTATGGTCACAGTCAAACATGTATAAGGTGAATGTATATTTAGTGCAAAGTGCAAAGGGCTCCCTGAGATGTAAAGCAACCAATCACTTCACCGTCAACAAACCGGAGTGATCAATGAGAGTGGGGAAGACAGCATCTAAAGATACCAGTTCAGCATAATACTCTACGTCCATGAGTTCTCCAGATCTGCTCCTTTACCTAAGACTGATCTATTTACAAAAATGCTTGGCTAAATAAATAGGTTTTTAGTCTAGACTTAAACACTGAGACTGTGTCTGAGTCCCGAACATTAATAGGAAGACTATTCCATAACTTTGGGGTTTTGTAAGAAAAAGCTCTGCCCACTGCTGTAGTTTTAATAATACGTGGTACTGACAAGCAGCCTGCATCCTTTGATCGAAGTAAGCGTGGCGGATCGTAAGACACTAGCAGTTCACTCAGATACTGAGGCGCGAGACCATTTAGTGCTTTATACATCAAAAGTAGTATCTTAAAATCAATGCGAAATTTTACAGGGAGCCAATGCAGTGTACGTAGATAAGATAGGGGTGATGTGCTCGTATATTCTGGTTTTAGTGAGGACTCCCGCTGCTGCATTCTGTACTAACTGAAGCTTGTTTATGCATCTAGTTGAACAACCAGACAGTAAAGCGTTACAATAGTCCAACCTAGAGGGGATAAAAGCATGAACTAGTTTTTTTGCATCATTTAGTGACAATATATTTCTTATCTTGGCAATATTTCTAAGGTGAAAGAGAGCTACCCTGGTAATATTATCTACATGTGCTTCAAATGAAAGGCTGGAATCTATAATCACACCAAGGTCTTTTATTGTTGCATTTGATGGAACAGAAAGGCCATCTAAAGTTACAGTGTGATCTAAAATGTTACGTCTAGCTACAGTACATGTAAAAATTAATATCATGCTTATGGATTATGTTGCCCAAAGGAAGCATATCGGGCCTAAAACCGAACCCTGTGGGACACCAAACTCCACTAGTGAACATGCAGAATAATCACCATTTAAATCTACATACTGATAACGATCAGTCAAATAGGCTCTGAGCCAGGAGAGGGCTGTTCCCTTAATTCCTACAACATTTTCTAATCTGTGAAGGAGAATGCTATGATCAATTGTGTCAAAAGCTGCACTGAGGTCGAGTAACACGAGCATAGTTACGCAACCCTGATCAGAGGCCAATAGGAGGTCAGTTTATGTACTGTATGTTATTTCTATGTAGATATGGGCATAGCTGCTCCGCAACTACCTTTTCCAGAATCTTAGAGATAAAGGGGAGGTTTGATATTGGCCTTTAATTGGACAGCTGACCGGGGTCGAGGTCGGACTTCTTAATTATCGGTTTAATAACTGCTAATTTAAAAGATTTTGGAACAAACCCAATGCTCATTGAAGAATTAATTATTTTGATCAGGGGTTCTGTTATTTCCGGCACTAGCTGTTTTGGAAAATGTGTTGGTATGGGTTGTAATATACAGGTTGATGAATTTGCAGAAGAGATGAGTGAAATTAATGCATTCTCTTCAAGGGGAGTAAAGTATTCTATGTTCCGATTTGACATGGTTAGTTTATCACTAACTAGTTTATCTGCATCAATTACATTGTCCGGTTTCAAAGTCTCAATTTTATGCCTAATGTTTACAATTTTATTATTAAAGAAGTTCATGAAGTCTTCACTACTGTGTGTTGTTGTTGTAGAGATTTCTGGAGTGGTCTTATTTCTGGTTAATTTGGCTACGGTATTAAATAAAAATCTAGGATTATTTTAGTTATTTTCTATAAGAGTGGAGAGATACGTTGATCTAGCTACACTAAGAACTTTTCTATAGTTCAGGATGCTCTCCTTCCATGCTATTTGAAATACTAACAATTTGGTTTGATATCATTTACATTCTAATTTCTGAGTGGTCTGTTTTAAACTGCGTGTGTGATCATTATACCATTATATCTCTAATCAATTTCCTTTTAACTGGAGCTACTTTATCTAAGCTATAACAAAGTGTTGGCTCTCAATATTCAGTCATTACTGATAAAGCTCTGTGTGGTATTTGATGTGAATATACGTTTAATACGGTAGCGCCACGCTGTGCATACATTATTACTATGACAAACATTAATTGAAACAAGATAGTGATCTGAGATAACTTCAGACAGTGGAATTGTGAATAAATTTCTTATACTTAATCCAAAAAATAATATTAAATCTAATGTGTGACCTGCTTTATGAGTGGGTCCTACTACACATTGATTTACTCCTACTAAGTCTACTATGGACATAAATGCTGTTCTCAGAGGGTTTTCTCGATTCTCAAAATGAATATTAAAATCTCCAGCAATTAAAGCTTTCTCTACAGAAATGACTAGGTTTGCGAGGAAATCTGCAAATTCACAGAGAAACTCCGAGTACGGCCCTGGGGGTTTGTAAATGATAATTATCGGGATCGACTGAGCAGACTTAATATTTATAGCTACACTTTTTATGTTACTATAGAGAATTTCAAATGCATTATATTTGTGTCTGTGTTTTTGTACGATAGACAGATTATAAATAACTCCACCTCTACCAGTTAGCCCGAGGCTGGTGTATGTAGCTGTATCCAGGAGGACTAGCTTCATTTAAAGCTACATACTCGTCCTGTTTAATCCAGGTTTCTGTTAAACATAATATATCAAACTCCTGATCTGTGATAATTTCATTAACAATAACTGCTTTAGATGCGAGAGATCTTATATTTAACAGTCGTAGCTTCAGATCAGAGGTGCCGGCTGCGCATTCAGTGTGTTCCCGAGTTTGTGGTATCTATGTTAATTAAATTACTAAAACAGACTTTGTGAGTCTTTCTGAATTTGTTACATATATTATACCCTTGCTTCATATTATTTCTAACATGAAAAAAACATGGCAAAAGTAGTCAGAATCCTTACTATTCTTTGTTGTATAAACTTATATTGATTTGCATTCATCATTAAAATAACATTTGGCATTGATAATTCTTGATTCTCAATCAGTTGTACTTTATGGTCATTAACAAAAATGACTGAAATACTAGCTGGTTCATCTGAATCATAAGCCAGACCTGAGGGAGTCAGTGTGGGAGATTCAGGGAGTCCAAGGATTCAGTGGATTCTAGGGATTCATTGAGCGCCCTCCAGTGGAGGGGCCATAGGAAAATGCAGTCAGAATCCTTACTGACTCAAGTGATTCAAAGGACTCATGAGATCCGTTCAGTGGAGTTCACTGTTCAGTGGAGTTCACTGTTCAGTGGAGTTCACTGTTGTTAATATTCTACCAGAGTTTCAACCTAAGCAGTCTGCTATTCAGTCTGCTGCTTTCTACTTGCTTTAAGCACAATAAATTAGTCTCAGGTTACCTTTAGCAATGGTTCTGGTCGAGGAGCTTCTCCTGCAACCAACGAGCACAGGCATGTTGCTTGGTCTATTTGTGATGTTATTGCTGATTATTTATCACCTTTCTTCTGATGTCAAATCTCAGGAGGAAAACGAGGAACCTCCAGGTCCTAAACCACTGCCTATCTTGGGAAACATGCTGCAGCTGAACCTCAAGAGACCCTACCTGACTCTATGTGAAGTAAGTGCATCTATTTTTGTAATTGTAACACTTGCACTGGATAATGTTTATTACTGCTCTTGAGTTTTCCCTCTAAGTCCTAGTTTATATGTAAAACATTTTTCTGAAACTTCTACATTTGTGAAAAAATTTACATATATCTAATTTGATAATGGCAATCTTGGCAGTGTGCTCAATAGTAATAGTAGAGCCAATATTGTCTGCACAGCTTCTCTGATAATACCAGATTTTAAAGATAGGGGCTGAAAGATAAATCTAGGTCAAAACACACACGCACATATATACATACATACATACAGTACACACACACACACACACACACACACACACACACACACACACACACACACACACAGGGGGTGGGGGACTGGTTGGGGGGGTTGGGGGAGGTATATAAAGAACATAAACCATTCGTCCAGAGACGGGGGGTGGGGGGGGGGTATATAAAGAACATAAAACCATTCGTCCAGAGACGAATCAGGAGAGAGGGAGAATCAGGCTCATGTTAGAGGGAGAGAGGGAAAGACACACAGAGAGAGAGAGAGAATGAGAATGTGAGCATGGGGGCATTAGCACCTTTAAGAAAAGATGCAAGAGGGGACTGGAGGATATCAACAGGGAAGATTTAACACATTAATATCAGATCTATGAGGAAGAGAGCAAAAGAGTTGAAATAACTCCTTATATATAAAAATAATTCATTTACAGTGGCCCTATAAAGGATGGTTAAAACAATAGAAGTTTGTAAGAATACACAATAATATAGTAAAAGTACACTGCAAAAGTAATATCCTATAATATCCTTATTGGAATGTACTTTACTCATACAAGGTCTAAATATGGTGATAAGATGTTGTGTGCTGTTATACAAGAAGAACTCTTTTAAGGCTTTGGAGGACTGAAAAGTTTTTTCTAGTAATTCCAAATTGTTTATAAAATACAAAGGGTGTCATAAAATTATTACATTAACTGATCTTAGAAGCTTACTATAAATCAGGTCTCTGCAGATGGAATGAAGAGTCTTTGACTGTTTAAGAGTATAAAAGAAAGTTTGGAAAAGAATAATGATTTTAAACTAAACACTTCACAATAAATGGACAAAAAAAGTTCTTATTATACTGTAGCAAAACCTAGGGGTTAAATGAGGCAACACATATGTTTTTTAAGCCATCACTGTTGAGGAGTCTGCCATGTTGGTATATAGGAGTATTGTGGTGAACATATAGAAATAGTGAATGGAAAAATTTTGCATTTATATCAGGAATCAGATGATGCCAGAATGAAGGAAGGATCAACATAAAACTTGAGAATGCAGCAAGCTGTTTTCAAGATATGGCCTTCAACAGTGGACAAAAATACTGAAACAGAAGTGAAATTTAATGTTTTAATAACACTCATTGTTTTTAATAATGAAAAACATAATAATAATTTGTTATTACATATAATAAAACTGCTATGCAATCAATATTTATTATTAAATCCTTCAAAAACCTTCAGAAATCCTACAGGATCTGACTGGGCATAGAGTCAAAAAGTCCAGTATTCTGGCGTCACTTGCTTAATCCATGCCTGCTTGATTGCTCTCTGAAGCTCTCTGATTGCAGGGCTTTCAACTCTGAAGTTGGAGTTGAAAGCCCTGCAACATATTTATTTTATCCATTAAATAAACTAACTGATTTTAATTAGCACAACTGTTTAGCCAGACTTAAACTTATTATTGAAATCACTTTTGTTTCCCAGGAGAACTATAATATATAGATATAGATAATATATGTTTTTTTGTGCCACTACTGTATACCAATATTTGTGGAGATTAATCACACACAGTCACAACGAATTTTGATTCAGTTGTGACCTGTGAAATTTTTTTTTAATGTTTCAGCTGTTTGTACTTGTATAAGGGCTGGCTGTTGTTAAAGCACAAAGCACACATTTTGGCTGTAAATGTAAATTCAAAAATATTTTCACCAGTACACTGCTTGTTAAAGTCACTAGACTAAATGTCTACTGAGCCACTGGTTGATGTTAAAATTGTGGCATTTAGCTTCTGGCCACATTGTCCATCCATTCGAAATTATTATATGATGTTTACTATAGATGTTTTACATAATAATAATTCAAATAATAATAATAATAATTATTATGTTCCACTGTTTTAATGATCGTTAGTTTCAGTCTATTTTTACTCCACAGAAATTAAAATAATTTTAGTCATGCATACTAATGTTCATAAACAATAATGTAACATTTATTTTGAAGTTAATTATACAATAATAATTACAGTGGAACCTTGGATTACGTGCACAATCCGTTCCGGAAGAGGGCTCGTATTCCAAAATACTCGTAAACCAAATTAAATTTTGCCATAAGAAATAATGAAAACTCAAATTATTCATTCTACAGCCCAAAACAATAAATACATAAAAATTATTAATACAACATATAAAGTAAAAATAAAACTAATTAACCTGCACTTAACATTAAAAAAAAAGCTAAAATAAATCCAGACAGTTAAGTTTTTTCTTTTATGCGCGCAGGCGCCATGTATTTGTGTGTGTGTGTGTTTGTGTGTATAATTAGCCCCTCGCCTCGTCTCAACATACACAATGCAAACACTGTTTTAATAGGAAAAAAAAGAAATCTCTCTAATGATACTCGCGTGAGCATACTAACGAAATCACTGCTGTAAAGTAAAAAATAAAAAAATAACAAATGAACCAGCACCTTACCTTTGAAAAGAATCGCGACAGAGCTGATTTTTCTGTGTAAGTAAAGCGCCGGGGAGATCTCTGTGTGTGTGTGGGTGTGTGTGTGTGTGTGTGTGTGTGTCTATGTCGGTGTCAAAATACGCGCGCACACACGCACACACAAAGTAAGTGTGTGTTGGTGTGTGTGGGGCACAGTGTCAAATTATGCGAGCAAACAGGAGAGGGAGATGTTGATTATAAGAGACGAGCACTAAGACGCAGCAGGGGACTCTTATTTTGACACAGGGGACGCAGAAGGGAGACAATCACCCATAATTCCTTGCAGCACAAGAAAAAGAAAAATCATTGGCTCAGTTGTGATCACTTGCTGCTCGGTGTCAAAATAAGCGTTGCATGCGTGATACATGATACTTGGCGCTCGTAAACTAATACTTGCTCGGTTTCCGATTAAAAATGTATTAAAAATCTTTGCTCGGTTTGCGGAACACTCGTAAACCACGTTACTCGCAATTCGAGGTTCCACTGTAAGTTGTATACTGTGAGGCCACTTTTTTTTAAATGAAATATTTTAATTTAAAATTTCCCCAATATGACTTGTGATTTGTAGCATGAGCAATTATAGTGCATTGGATAGGGCGTAGCTCGTGGCCCTCAGAAGAGATTTTTCTACCTAGCTCATACACACTTTCACGTAGGCACACGAAAGGTACACATTTCGAGCTCAATTGAGACTAACAACTTTCGCACTGCATGTCCTGGGCTCAACTCAACAGGAGGCCGGTTATTTTGGGTCGTTCACAAAAACACACTGGAGTTTGACTGATCGCTACTAAACCGGGCTGATGTGATCTAAAGACATTGTGAACGCAAAATTGCGGAGGGATTTTTGATATCTCAAACGGGTCAGCCGTGATACTGTAATGTCTTAAACTTACACCAAAAAATTATTAATAACTTTCTGTGTGGCATTATATTGAGTGAAACGTTCAGTGTCATCATGTTCAGTGACATCATAGTGTGATGCTGATTTTCCAGCATCAGCGGCCTATTGTACACACAAACATCACAAATGTTAACACACACTAACAAGTCACATGTCTCACACACACATCACTAATGTTAATACACAGACTCACACACCATACACACAAACATGCACAAACACAAGCCAATTTACTCATCACACACCTCTCTCCCTCACTCTCACACACACTAATGCACTCAACAAATATTTAGGACCCAAACTGGCCTTAGCCCTGTATAGTGTGTGACGTGTGCAAGCTGTGCGGTGCAACCGGGTGGTGATGGCTTTTTCGAGGTCTTAACACACTTTTAATAACACACAGGTTGTGCGGTGCCCCCAGGGTGGTGATGGTACAGGGTGCTTGAGCTCGTCCTCGTTGCTTGCAACTATATTGTTACCTTGGCTTCTCTTCCATTTCTTAGCCGGTTTTCAAATGCGTCTTCATGTTTGGTCTGTTTTTCCCACTGCTTTTTTTGGTCAGTTTTGTTTTCTGTAGCAGCACCAAACATACCAGTCAACAAGGGCAGTAGTATTAGTGTATAAGGTGAACCACTGCACATTTTAAGTAAATACTTGGAGATTATTCAATAGAAAGGTACACTGATTTAAAAATAATTTGTTCATTCATCATGTTCATTCATCATCACACTCATGTTTTTACAATAGAATTTTTATTCCCTGCTGAAAAAGATAAAATATTTGTTCATTTTCATTTGATCAAGTTTACTTTCAGTAAGTTTTAGTCTGTGTCATGAAAAATATGTCATCAACAAGTATTTTTCATCATTATTTTTATTGATGAAATTAACATTGTTGAGGAGATTATGAGGTGGCCTCTTGAAAATGGGTGAATCAAAATGGATAAAGAAGAATGCTAACTGACCTTGTAGCATGGCCACATAAGGGTTCTCTTTTTATAGATATATACACACGTGGACAAAATTGTTGGTACCCTTCGGTCAATGAAAGAGAAACTCACAATTCTCACAGAAATAACTTTAATCTGACAAAGTCATAATAAATACGAATTCTGTGAATGTTAACCAATGAAAGTCAGACATTGCTTTTCAACCATGCTTCAACGGAATTATAAAAAAAATGAACTCATGGAACAGGCCTGGACAAAAATGATGGTACCCCTAATTTAATATTTTGTTGCACAACCTTTTGAGGCAATCACTGCAATCAAACGATTCCTGTAACTGTTAATGAGACTTCTGCACCTCTGTGCAGGTATTTTGGCCCACTCCTCATGAGCAAGCTGCTCCAGTTGTTTCCGGTTTGAAGGGTGCCTTTTCCAGACAGCATGTTTCAGCTCCTTCCAAAGATGCTCAATAGGCTTGAGGTCAGGGCTCATAGAAGGCCACTTTAGAATAGTCCAATGTTTTCCTCTTAGCCATTCTTGGGTGTTTTTAGCTGTGTTTTGGGTCATTGTCCTGCTGCAAGACCCATGACCTGTGACTGAGACCCAGCTTTCTGACACTGGCCAGCACATTTCTCTCTAGAATCCCTTGATAGTCTTGAGATTTCATTGTACCCTTCACAGATTGAAGACACCCTGTGCCAGATGCAGCAAAGCAGCCCCAGAACATAAGAGAGCCTCCTCCATGTTTCACAGTAGGGACAGTGTTCTTTTCTTGATATGCTTCATTTTTCCATCCGTGAACATAGAGCTGATGTGCCTTGGCAGAAAGTTTCATTTTTGTCTCATCTGTCCATAGGACATTCTTCCAGAAGCTTTGTGGCTTGTCAACATGTAGTTTAGCATATTCCAGTCTGGCTTTTTTATGATTTGTTTTCAACAATGGTGTTGAAGTCGTCTCCCATGTAGTCCACTTTGGCTCAAACAACGACAGATGGTGCGATCTGACACTGATGTTCCTTGAGCATGAAGTTCACCTTAGATCTCTTTAGAAGTCTTTCTGGGCTCTTTTGTTACCATTGGGATTATCCATGTTTTTGATTCGTCCTCAATTTTCCTCGTGCGGCCACGTCCAGGGAGGTTGGCTACAGTCCCATGGATCTTAAATTTCTGAATAATATGTGCAACTGTAGTCACAGGAACATCTAGCTGCTTGGAAATGGTCTTATAGCCTTTACCTTTAACATGCTTGTCTATAATTTTCTTTAGAATCTCCTGAGACAACTCTTTCCTTCGCTTTCTCTGGTCCATGTTGAGTGTGATACATACCATGTCACCAAACAACACAGTGACTACCTGGAGCCCTATATATAGGCCCACTGACTGATTACAAGATTGTAGACACCTGTGATGCTAATTAGTGGACACACCTTGAATTAACATGTCCCTTTGGTCACATTATTTTCAGTATTTTCTAGTGGTACCATCATTTTTGTCCAGGCCTGTTCCATGAGTTAATTTTTTTAAATAATTCAGTTGAAGCATGGTTGAAGCATGAAAAGCAATGTCTGACTTTCATTGGTCAACATTCATAGAATTTTTATTTATTATTACTTTTGTCAGATTAAAGTTATTTCTGTGACCATTGAGTTTTTCTTTCATTGACCGAAGGGTACCAACAATTTTGTCCACGTGTGTAGGCATAAAAGATGTAGCTGATAAACTCAAAACAGCTGTGTCTGTTTAAAAAAGGACCCAATCGGTTATATATGTTGGTACCCGAAGCATGCTCTCGCGAGACGTTACTTCCTGGTCGCGAGAGGTCAGTGGTGACGCAGGAGGTCACTTGAGCCGGCTTTAAATGGCAACCGGGAAAAAAGCGAGAGAGAGTAAGGTGAATCCCCCTTCGTGGATTTTTCTAATATACGGATTATCACCGACTGGTCTGCTCACAGGACTTCGCAATATCCGTAATCGAGCTCCCGGATTGTTCATTAATCCCAAGGAGGCCGATCCGATTCTCCTCCTAAACACACACATAGTAACCCGGACTCTGGACATTTAATCCATCCATTTATGCTCACACACACACTCATTGTCACACGGACACAAACACTGTTGTATCTATTTTGTAAATATTGTTTGTTTGCTTGTTTTTGGTGCACCTTTTGTTTGCTTTATTTTTTATTTTTATTTTTTGTATAATACACCTTTGGTTTTGTTTAATTATTTGTGTGTTTGTCTGTTTTGCGCGTCTGATTTTAACACAACACCAAAATAGAGATACAGTAAAAAGCCTCTAGTTAGTGTAACTTCAGGTAAGAGTATTTTATCGTTACATATTGGTGCCAGGTGTGAGGACCTCTTACTTTAAGTGTTGAGTGTTGAGGTTGAGAAAAAAGAAGCAAAATGGACTTAAATGTACAGGAGGGCAATATGGCCGACCCTGATTCACTTAGAAGTGTACAAGAGGATGTTGTAGATTACACGGTAGGGCCATTTGTAACACATAATCCCGCGGAGGAAATAACATCTTTACTGAGTTCCTTGTGCATTTCTTTTGAACATTCTAATGATGATGATGATGATAATGATGGTATGTCTAATGTGGGAATTTTTCAATCAATGCAAGCAGATATATCACAGGTTAAAGAGGATTTTTTGGCTCTCGAAAATAAATACATTAGAACATGGTTTTAAAGAATCCCTTGATAGCACAATAATAGGCCGTGGACATTAGCTTAGCAGAGATGGAGAGCTACTTCCAGGGGGACAGACTGTTTTTTATGGAGCGATGCGTTGTGGGAGACTCCGATGAAGAAACTATGTCTCACTAGCACGTAGCAGTAGCATGACTACCTGTGTAGACTACAGGCCTGTACCCCGGCGTCATCACACCAGTCTGCACTGCCTTCACTCAGGACCCCGGTCGCTGCCTCTAGGGGAAATGTATCATGTCAAGTAAGCAGTACAAGCCATGATATTTCTCCATCAGTTAAAATGCAATCATCTAACACTAGATTTACTAACCCTGCGCAAATTTGCGTGAATTCCCTGGACCTAACACCTACTAGCAGCACCTGCTGCTCTATTGTTCTTCTGCTTTTGTTGTGCAAACACACCCATTACCTGTCCCACCCCGAGGTTTGACCTGCCTTGGATCTGAGCTACTTTGAGTAAGCTAATGCAATTGAGCCAGGCCTTACAGGTAATGGGTGGTTTGCACAACAAAAGCAGGAGGAGAATGAAGCTGAACAACTGTGAAAATCTCGGCAGGGGTGAATAACACCTCGGGACTTGCACCCGAAAATAAAAAAGTCAGTAATTCTAGTGTCTAATCAGCTTATCTCCTTTTGTGCACACCCACACATCCGCCTGGAATTTCCATCATTTGGAGATTAATCTGAGACAGCAGACATTTCAATTAAATTCAATTAAATTTTATTTAAATAGCGCTTTTAACAATTGAGATTGTCGCAAAGCAGCTTTACACAATCAAAAGAAGTAAGTTTGTATGAAATGAGAATGTGTATGAATCAAAATGATAAGATTGTCCCTGATGAACAAGCCGAGGGCAACGTTGGCAAGGAAAAACTCCCTGAGATGGTAATAGGAAGAAACCTGGAGAGGAACCAGACTCAACAGGGAACCTATCCTCATCTGAGTGATAACGGATAGCAGGGATTAATCAGCATAATAATGTGTAAGACTTGAAGTTGAATATAACAGGAGATGTGCTTAAATTAAATTAAAAGTAGTCCGGTTTGTTCCTGGAGGCTCAGGTAGACTGTAGGAAATTCCGGTCCTAAGCTATCGAACAACTGAAGTCACAGGTCCCCAGAGAACAGCTGTCTGCATCAGTCGAGGACAGGACAGTCTTCGTGAAAATCATCCCCAGCCACCACGCGCATCCAGGCAGACCACACGGGGTATCCATGCGACGAGATCTCGAACCAAAAGCAGGACTCCAGGGCCGGTTAGACAGGTCTAGAGGGCAGAGGGGTCTGGATCACTGGCGACTCAGGAGCGACATGTATAGCTCGACAAAGAGAGACAGGGAGAGGGAAAAGGAGAGAGGGAGAGAGAGAGAGTGAAGAGAGCAGAAAAGGAGAGAGCAGAAAATAAGGAGAGATGGCTGTTAGGTATGGTCACAGTCAACATGTATAAGGTGAATGTATATTTAGTGCAAAGTGCAAGCAGGGACTCCGGCAGGACTAACTATAACAGCATAACTAAAAGGGAGAGCCAGAAGGAAACACAAACATGAGGGCTCCCTGAGATGTAAAGCAACCAATCACCTCACCGTCAACAAACCTGAGTGAACAATGAGAGTGGGGAGGACAGCATCTAAACATACCAGTTCACCATAATACTCTATGTCTATGAGTCCCCCAGATCTGCTCCTTTACCTAAGGCTAACCTTTTTTGTTGGCTAACGAATTATGTTGTAACGAATCATAACGAATATGACGTATATAACGAATTATGTCGAAGGCTAACGAATTATGTTGTCCAGAGGAAGCATGTAAAGGGAAAAAAGCAGTGGGCCTAAAACTGAACCCTGTGGAACACCAAACTCCACTTGAGAACTGAGGAATGGTCACAATCTAAATCTACAAACTGATAACAATCAGTCAAATAGGATCTGAGCCACAAGAGGGCAGTTCCCTTAATTCCTAATACATTTTCTAATCTGTGAAGGAGAATGCAATGATCAATGGTGTCAAAAGCTGCACTGAGTAACACAAGTATAATGACGCAACCAAGCAACACAAGTATAGTGACACAACCCTAATCAGAGGCCAATAGAAGGTCATTTAATACTTTAACAAGTGCTGTCTCTGTGCTGTGATGACGCCTGAATCCTGACTGATACAGTTCATTTATGCTATTTCTGTGTAGATGTGAACATAGCTGCTGTGATACTACCTTTTCCAGAATTTTGGAGATAAAGGGAAGGTTTGATATCGGCCTGTAATTAGAAAGCTGACAGGGGTCAAGGTCAAGTTTCTTGATTAGCGGTTTAATAACTGCTAATTTAAAGGATTTGGGACCATACCCACTGCTGAGTGAATAGTTAATTACTTTCAACAGGGGTTCTATTATTGCTGGTTCTATCTGTTTGAGGAAATGTGTCGATATAGGATCTAATATACAGGTTGACGATTTTGAAGAAGAGATGAGTGAAATTAGTTCCCTCGCTTCAAGGGGAGTAAAGTGTTCTAAGTTCTGATGTGATGTGGTTAGTTTATCTGTATTACTTAAATTGTCTGGTTTCAAAAACTGAATTCTTTTGCCTAATATTTATGATTTTGTTATTGAAAAATTTTATGAAATTCTCATTACTGCATGATGTTGTTGTGGAGATTTCTGCAGTGGCCTTGTTTTTAGTTAATTTAGCTACGGTATTAAATAAAAATCTCAGGTTGTTTTTGTTATTTTCTATAAGAGTGGAGAGATACGTTGATATAGCATCACTGAGAGCTTTATTATAATTCAGGATGCTCTCCTTCCAAGCTATTTGGAATACTAACAATTTAGTTTGTCGCCATTTACGTTCAAATTTTCAAATGGTTTGTTTTAAAGTGCGTTTGTGGTCATTATACCACAAACGAGTTTCTTATCTCTAATAATTTTCCTTTTAACTGGAGCTACATTATCTAAGCTATAAGGAAGTGTTGACTCTAGATATTCAGTCGCCTGTTCGAGTTCTGTGAAGTCAGATGGCGATCCAATCAAGGTTGATAACTCTGGGAGATTATTGATAAAACTCTGTGTACGTTTAAGGTGGTAGCGCGGTGCTGTGCATACATTATTACTATGACATCGAGACAAGATAGTGATCTGAGATAACTTCAGACTGTGGAATTTTGGTTATATTTCCTATACTTAATCCGAAGGATAATATTAAATCTAAAGTATGAGCTGTTTTATGAGTGGGTCCTACTACACACTGATTTACTCCTACTGAGTCCAATATGGACAAGAATGCTGTTCTCAGAGGGTCTTCTGGATTCTCAAAATGAATATTAAAGTCTTCTGCAATTAACGCTTTCTCTACAGAAACAACAAGGTTTGAGAGGAAATCTGCAAATTCACAGAGAAACTCTGAGTACGGCCCTGGGGGTCTGTAAATGATGATTAGCGGGATTGACTGAGCTGACTTTATGTTACTATAGAGAACTTCAAATGCATTAAATTTAAATCTGTGTTTTTGTACAATAGACAGATTATCGTTATAAATAACTGCGACTCCTCCTCCTCTACCAGTTAGCCAAGGCTGGTGTATGTAGCTGTATCCAGGAGGACTAGCTTCATTTAGAGCTACATACTTGTCCTGTTTAATCCAGGTTTCTAATATATCAAACTCCTGATCTGTGATAGTTTCATTAACAATAACTGCTTTAGATGCGAGAGATCTAATATTTAACAATCCTAGCTTCAGATCAGAGGTGCCGGCTGCACATTCAGTGTGATCGGAGTTTGTGGTGTCTATGTTAATGAAATTACCAAAACAGACTTTCTGAGTCTTTCTGAATTTATGTTTATGTTTAACTCGGGGAACAGACACAGTCTCAATATGATGAACCCTGAGTGACGACTCTATGCAGCTAGCAGATGGTTGGTTTAGCCTGTCTGTCTGCTCCCTGGCCTGGGCTCTGGATTGTCACTGATTAATAGGCCTCTTCTGAGACCATGCGCTATACTGCAAGAAATGAGAGCAGCACCTTCCCAAGTGGGATGGACACCATCCCGCTCTAACAGGCCAGCTTTGCCCTCAAAGGTCTTCCAGTTATCTACTGTATAAAGCCCATGTTGTTTTCAGAGCACCACCTGGACATCCAGCGGTTCAGCGACCATAACCTGCTGTAAGCTATGTCGCCACGTCTCATTGGGATGGGGCCAGAGCAAACTACTTCATCAGACATCGCCTTCGCTATTTTAAACACCTCTGTAAAGTTACGCTTGCTAACCTCTGACTGACGAAGGTGTGTATCGTTATCTCCAGCATGTACAACTATCTTAGAGAACCTATGCTGACCTAGAGCCCTAAGATTACCTGCTATGTCCGGTGCTCTGGCTCCCGGGATACACCTGACCACTGCCGCCCCTAAAGGCCTCGCTAATTTCACACCTCACAGTATTGAGTCTCCTATAACCAGAGCTCTTTCAAGTTTCTCAGCGGGTGAATCATTGAGGAGAGCAAACCTGTTGGACGCGTGAGGTGTGCTCCGGTGGGCTAGCCTTAGCGTTAGATTTGGCTGAACGAGTATGCCGCCAAGTCGTCACCCACTCACCCCGCTGTGAGGGCTCTACTGCCGGAGTCGGGGGCTGATTATCTCCGCCTGTGGCACCCAGACTTTCCACTACAGGATTAACGCTGCTCTCGCGCTCTCTAACCCTCTCTAAAGTCTGGCTGCGCTCCTCTAATGCTAATATCTTCTCTGTCAGGGTGCTAACTAACACACACCCATCACAAATAAAATTATCACTAATGACGGAGGAAGAATGTCCAAACATCCTGCACTCCACACACTGAGCGAGCTGAATGGTAGACATAATAACGTACCTTTGTGCCGGAGTTGTGATTATTTGGTGATGGATTCGCTTGTTGTCGGTCAGATGATACGCGCGTTCTCCCAAAAAGTGCAAAAAACCAGATAAAGTCCAGTAGTATTAGAGTGTAAAAACTAGTTTGTTATTTAGCAAAAACGGGAAAAATATATTTAAAAAAAATAAATAATAATATAATCTAAAACGCTGTTACAACCAGACGAGGAACTTTCGCGGGAACAATACAAAAAACAGGAAGCTACGTCACCCAACAGGAAGTATAAAGTGCCTACCCAGGAATTTAACCATGCAATCCCCAATCATTCTGAACCCAGACTTTCCTGCTTCGTTAGCTAATATTGGCCTTCGGACCTGGGTGGAGAAAGGTATTTTTACTTTAGCTAGTTTATTTACAGATAATGTTGTCAAATCTTTCGAGACACTTAGAATGGATTATCAACTTCCTATAACAGATTTTTTCAAATTTCTCCAGCTACGTCATTTTATTCAATCTGAAATGAGACAGGGCAAAATTCGTTTTGAAATGTCTGATATTGAAAGTCGTCTCCTGCTTCCAGGGGCGTTGAAGGGTCAAATTTCTTATCTGTATGGCTCCCTTTTATCAGAAATCGCTTCACCTTTGAATCCTCCAAGAAAGGTTTGGGAAAAGGATATAGGCCAATCATTCACTGATGACGAATGGCTGTCTATATGTGAGGAGGTTTTTCAAATTCATATATAGAACATATCTCACCCCTGTACGCCTACATAAAATGTATCCAAATGTATCTTAGTTGTGTTTTAAATGTAAATCAGAAATGGGAACATTAATGCATTTATTCTGGGAGTGTAAGAAAATTAAAACCTTTTGGTATGATGTGCATGATCTGGTTGAGAAAATACTGGTTAGAAAATTCACTATGTCTCCAACTATATACCTGTTAAATTGTAAAATATCACTAGATCTTTCTTCTGATTTAAATTGTTTATTAAATTTTATTACGTACCTGGCAAAAGAATGTATACTTATATTATGGTCATCATCTGGTGTACCAACTTTAAAGATGTGTCTGGCACAAGTGGGTAATCTGGAAAAACTTACAATTTACAGAACAAATCTGAACTATTCTGGCGGATATGGGCCCCTTTGTGGGATCTACTTGAACAATCATGACTCTTTCTTTAATGTTTTTTTTTTTTACTGGACTGTTTTGCCCTTGTTTTCCATGTTCACTCTTATATTAACAGATTATTGTTTGTTTTTAAATGTTTGCTGTGGGTGTTGACTTTTTTGTTGTTGTTGTTAAATACCACCCCCCAAAAAAATATATATATATATATATATATTTGTTTTTTTTAATTTTTTTATTTATTGGTATTTAACAATATATATATATATATATATATATATATATATATATATATATATATTGGTATTTAACAGTATATATATATATATACAGTATATACAGGGTGGGCCATTTATATGGATACACCTTAATAAAATGGGAATGGTTGGTGATATTAACGTCCTGTTTGTGGCACATTAGTATATGTGAGGGGGCAAACTTTTCAAGATGGGTGATGACCATGGTGGCCTTTTAGAAGTCGGCCATCTTGGATCCAACTTTAGTTTTTTCAATAGGAAGAGGGTCATGTGACACATCAAACGTATTGGGAATTTCACAAGAAAAACAATGGTGTGCTTGGTTTTAACGTAACTAACAAACAGCACGTTAATATCACCAACCATTCCCATTTTATTAAGGTGTATCCACATAAATGGCCACCCTGTGTGTGTGTGTGTGTGTGTGTGTATATATATATATATATATATATATATAAAAACACCTGTGCTCGTGCAACCTGATCTCAACCTACCTTTTCAGTTGCACACGGACGCCAATGATGTGGGCCTGGGTGTCATACTCACCCAAGAATCAGCTGAAGCAGAAGGCGTGATTGTCTATGCTTCCCCGCAGGGCCGGAGCGGAATTATTCCACCTTGGAAAAAGACTGTTTGGCTGTAGTCTGGGCTACAGAAAAATGGAGGCAGTACCTCGAAGGCCGGGCTTCCGACGTCTTCACTGACCACGCTGCCCTGACATGGGCCTTCAACCGCCCAAAAACCAGCTCACACCTCACCTGGTGGACGCTAATACTACAGCGGTTCATATTTCTGGTCCATCAACAAAAGGGCTGCCTAAGCCCGAGTCCTGACTGTCCTGAGCACCACCACCGCTGAAAATTGGCACAGCTCCCTGTTTAATAATTTTAAGATGTTCTCCTACATACCCAGTAACCTGCACGAAATATCCCAAGCCCAACAGCAGGACAGTATGATAGCCTGTCCTGCTCACTACTCACGGAAGATCACTCGAGGAAGGGACAAGACCGAAAAATGTGTGACATATGGCAAAAATATAAACCAGAGAACACCAAACCCAGTGGGCTGTTACAAAGCATGGAAGTCCCACATCATCAGAACTGGGAACCAGGTCACACTTTGGGACTGAACATAATGGGTCCATTTCCTTTGAGCAAAAGGCAAAACGCTTTAGACTATTTCACTAAATGGTTGGAGATGTTTCTCCTGAGGGACGTGAAAACTCTAAAAATCGTGAAGGTGCTGAGGAAAGAAATCTTTACTAGATGAAGCTAACCACTAGCTACCATCCACAAATCAACTTGACTGAATGAATAAACTGGACTGTAAAAACCATGAGAGCATCATACGTCGGACAGCTTCATCAGAACTGGGACCAGTGGTTCCTGGAGTTCCTCTTCGCCATTAACTCAGCCCAACAAGAACCCACGGGAAAAAACACTGGCGGAGCTCACGCTCGGCCGACAACTCAAGGGACCACTGGAAAGGCTATTTAACAAACCACCAACAACTGATCAGTCAGCGTACACACTCCTAGAGAGACAGAGTTCCATGGCAGAGAAGGTGAAATTATGAGTGGAGTAACAGAAGCCACTTTTGATGCATTTCAACCAGGTGATCTGGTTTGGCTCAAGACTCTCCCACTTTCCTCCGCTCCACAAAGATTCTCTGCTAAGCTAGCGCCCAAGTGGGAGGGACCAGCGGAAATAGAAAATAGAAAAGGGCCACTAAATTACACTGTGTCTTGAGGCAACCCACAGAAAAATTATGTGTTTAATATGGTAAATTTGAAGCGCTATTATGGACGCTGTCCTCCGACGCTGGAAGCTGGGAGGGGGATGTATGTAGCGCAGCCACATAAGGGTTCTCTTTTTATAGCTATATAGGCATAAAAAGCATTAAAACAACTTGCCTGTTTTAAAAAATGACCCAATCGGTTATGTTTGCCTTTGACTGTGTGTTAGTTTCTGAAGCATGCTCTCATGAGACGTTACTTTCTGGTCACGAGAGGTCAGTGGTGACGCAGGAGGTCACCTGAGCTGGCTTTAAAGGTCAACCAGGAAAGAAGCGAGAAGAGAGAGAGCACGCTGTGAAAAAACTGATTATTAGCGGAGAGTGGCGAGAAAGTCATGAAACCTGTTCCTTCATGGATTTTCAACCATACGGATTATCACCTAACGGACCTGTTCACAGGATTTCACAATCTCCGTAATCGAGCTCCCGGACTGTTCCTCAATCCCAGTGAGACCGATCCAATTCTTCTCCTACACACACACTCATAATAACCTGGACTCTGGACATTTAATCCATCCATTTACGTTCACACACGCACAAACACTGTTGTAGGTATTTTGTAAATATTGTTTGTTTGCTTGTTTTTGGTGCACCTTTTGTTTGCTTTATTAATTTATTTTTTTTATTTTAACGCACCACCAAAACAGAGAAAAGGCCTGTAGTTAGTGTAACTTCAGTTAAGAGTATTTTATCTGATTGCTACAACCTAGTTAAAAATGAATCAATAAATGTTTATAACAGCACACAACAAACCAGTATTTACTTTTTCTTTTCTTTTACAGATGTCAAAAAAATATGGCTCAGTATTCACTGTGTATTTTGGGCCTAAGAAAGTTGTCGTCTTGGCAGGATATCAAACTGTCAAACAAGCACTGGTAAATTACGCAGAGGAATTTGGAAACAGAGATATCACACCCATTTTCTTTGACTTGAACAAAGGACATGGTAAGAGAATTAACACTGTTCTTCAGTGAACAATCTCAATTGAATGTACTTATATTGTAAATGTTAATGATTTAAATAATTTCTTACAGATATAATTTTTCTTTGTTTTAGTTATTTATTCATGTTTTCAGATTTTCCATCAAACCTGTTGGATGTCAATAAATATATACACTTAAGGATCCTTGAAGGACTGCATTTGTTCTTACTCCATTTGTGCTGTTGTCACAAACTTTAAAACAAATCTGCAGTATTGACAAGATTCACTTTTTAGTAATTTTTAGGCTTTCAGATGAGTATCCAGTCTGAACTTAGAGAAAACATTAGAAAAAAAACATTCCCTGATGTTTGCCCTTTTCCCATTGGCCATAGCATAAGCAAAAAACAAACAAACAAAAAATCTGATTTTCCTCCATTCTGCCCTCATATATAGCTTGTGCAAGTGACAACTAGTGATGTAACTTTGCTGATGCCGATATATTGCTGGTCTAGTATAAGTGAAAAAATATGCAGAGACTTGGGTGGTGGGCTACAAAATTCTAAGGCATGAAAAATAAGAACCAGTTTGTAAAACTGAGGAGATAAATATTTTCTGACACAAACAGTCTCTCACCTGTGGGTTCATAGGTAAATTTCTGTTATTCAAAACAATAAAAACCAAAAACACACTTGTATAGAAACTTCATGTCATCATAAATTTATGAGAATTTCCTATGGAAGCAAATTAGCATCATAATTACTTGAATTATATAAATCTTTGAAAAAATCTTTGAAAAATCTTTGGATTTTAAAATTTAATCACTGTTGAATTGTTAATTTTGAAATTTAAACATTACTGAATTTATTAAAATTAAAGTCATTTTCTTCTAAACCTAAAGATTTTGTAGAGATGGACACCCAAGCTTCAGAAAGTAAAAGTCCTGCCACTTATTTGTTCCATCTATTAACTAAAGCAGCTGATTTTAATTAACAAAACTCTTCACCCAGAACTGAACTAACTTGTGACATCACCTGTTCTGTGTACAGAGAGAATTAATACATGACACATGCTGTCTTAAATACTTTTGGCCACCACTGTGTACTGTATCTCTCTCTCGCTCCCGCACGTGTGTGTGTGTAACAAACGTCAGTCTGGGTCTCATGCTCACTAGCCCAACTTTAACTAAACTTTGACTAAATTTCTTTATCACAGTAAAATGACTTAAATATCTGACAATATATAATTAGTGTAACACAGTGCAGGTGCACTTACCGGGCCGCTGCCCTCCACCAAAACGGTGAAGCACTTTCTCTTGCAGGTCTGTTCTGTCTTCTAGTCTAGACTCCCTGGGAGCCGGTATCGAAGACGTCCACTTTCCTGGGTCACGTGACTGACGAACAGATTCCGTTGTGTCTCGATTGCTTTTCCTTTATTGAATTTGTCCTTGAATTTCCAGTCTTGAATTTTTCTATCTGAATGTCACAGCTTGAAATGGACTGTTGAAAATTTTGTGTGACATTCAGAGCACTTAAATTCAAAGATGTTGCTTTTTAAAGCCAAATATTTCAGCTTAATGAATTCAGTAGTATTTTAAATTTCTAAATTAACAATTCAACAGTGATTAAATTTCTAAATGTTTTTTCCTAAGGCGGATATAATTCAAATAATTATGACGCTAATTTGCTTCCATAATTTCTCACCTTAAACTAACCTTACATGTTTCAGCTTGTTGAGCTGAACAACTTTTGCAGTACATTGCATGTCATGGGCTCAACTCAACAGGAAGTTAGTAATTTTGATTTGCAAAACGCAATGGAATTAAATTTTTATGATTAATTATTGATTATACTCATTGATTATTCGGTGTGTGATTTATCAATATATTTATAATTTAAGAACCTTTTCTGTCATCAATAAACCTCAAAATGTTAGAATTTCTTTTATTAAACTTTTATTTCAACTATAGGAATTCTGTTTAGCAATGGTGATAACTGGAAAGAAATGAGACGATTTTCACTCACCACACTTCGAGACTTTGGGATGGGCAAAAGAGGAAGTGAGGAGAAAATCATAGAAGAAACTCACTATTTAAGAGAAGTGTTTGAAGAATTTCAAGGTAGAAGTTTACACTAAAATGACTGATTACATTAAAATAATTGTATTGTTGTAAAATAATTGTTTTTTACTGCTGTATTACCATATTTTCCATAAAATCTTAAAGTTTAAATTTCATATTCATATAAAATGTCTTTGCCACTTTCATCAATCTCTATTGTACATTAAATTGCACAGTTACGGTAGAAAGTACTGTACATTTTACCTACTGTGAATGTTTGAAACCAATAAAACTTTCTAGATTATTTTGGCCTCATACACACTTAATTGTCAATAAATTCTCACATGATATCATTAACTTTAGGAGATTACAAATAAATTGTGAATAATTAATTAAACCATTTTTTACACAAATAAAAACTGATGTTACTGAATTTAAAGTTTTTGCATTTTGTATGCACGTGTATGCTGATCCAAAGATAGTAAAAAGCAAAAAGTTCTTAGTTTGCCTGAAATTTATTTCCCTGATTTTTTAAATATCCTCTCCATGTTCTTTATTCCTTTCATATTGATAACAGTAGCTTGCTGATTTTTTTGATGTACAATACACACACATAATATGTGCCCTACAGATTTGCTGTTACCAAAATCGTTTCTATACTACACTTTGCATACACTCTAATACATCTTTTTGTTTATGCAATTTTGATATAAAAAGTGACAATGTGTTTAAGACAGTTACATTAACAATAACTATTAGTATCTTTAATGTATTTTAGTTTCTTTACTTAAAGTTTGCCTTACCTTGTATTTCTACAAAGGAAATGTTTGCAATATTAATGCTTGTTTATTACTTAACAGGGAAACCGTTTAATACCTCACAGCCTTTAAATTATGCCACCGCAAATGTCATCTCAGCCATTGTGTATGGTAGCAGGTTCCAATATAGTGACCCTGAGTTCAAAGAAATGATTAACCGGACCAACGAGAACATCAGACTTACTGGCTCACCTTCTATTCAGGTACCATACTCATTATAAAAATAAACACTAGAATATGAATAATTTTGTAATACATATACAGTACATTTTAAGCAATATCACACCCGAAAAAATACTGGGTTAATATTGGACTAACTACATGCTGGGTTCATTTAACCCAGCAAAATGAATTATTTGTTTAACCCAGCAAGCTGGGTAAAATATTCAGTCCAAATGCTAGGTCATATTTAACTATAATGCTAGGTTAATTCTACCACAAAAATTGGTCACATGTTCTACCCAGAATTATTCTACTCTACCCATTCTATTAACTGGAATGTTGGGTTAATTCTACCTCACAAATAGGTTATTATTATTTTTATGTCTTACATGTCTATGGGTAAAACAGTTTAAACAGTTAAATAACTTTGGTATACTGGTCTATTACAAAAAATAAACAACCAAAAACAAACAAACTAAGTTTTGCAAACCATACATACAGTGCCTTCCAAAATTATTGGCACCCCTGCTTAAAATGTTTTCTTTCGCTTCTAAAAAATTCAGTTTTGTTCTAAATAGCATAGAACCACAATGGAAAAAAAGAGGAAATTCCATCCTTTAATTCAAGTGCATTTATTCAGTGGGAAAAAATCCCACATTAAGAAATAATTATTTTACATCAAATCATGGGTGCCACAATTATTAGCACCCTTGATTTTTAATACTTTGTACAATCCCCTTTTGCCAACAAAACAGCACCTAATCTTATATCACCTAATCTATAATGTTTCACAAGATTAGAGAAGACAGAAAGAGGGATCTTTGACCATTCCTCTTTGCACAATGTCTCTAAATCATCCAGTGACTCCTCTCCTCTGCACTCTCCTCTTCAGCTCATTCTACAGGTTTTCAATGGGGTTGAGGTGTGTGGTGAACCCATTCTGTGTAGATTTGGCCACATGTTTTGGGTCATTATCTTGCTGAAAGACCCAGTGACGACCCATCTTCAGCTTTCGGGCAGAGGCCACCAGATTTTGCTTTAAAATGTCCTGGTATTTCAAAGCATTCATAATGCCATGCATAATGCCTAACAAGGTTCCCACAGCCTCTGGAAGAGAAACAGCCCCACAGCATCATCGGTCCTCCCCCATACTTCACAGTGGGCATGAGATGCTTTTCTGCATACCCACTTAGAGTGTTTGGTGCCAAAAATCTCTATCTTGGTCTCATCTGACCAAAGAACACGGTCCCAGTTGAAGCCCCAGTACCGCTTAGCAAACTCCAAATGTTTGCATTTATGATTGTGACTGAGAAAATGTTTTTTCCTTGCATGCCTCCCAAAGAGCTTGCTGGCATGTAGATAGTGTCTGATGGTTGTTTTGGAGACTTTGTGACCCCAGGATGCTATCATTTGTTGCAGTTCTTTAACAGTGAGCTTTGTAGAATTTTTTATTTCTCTTACCATCCTCCTCACTGTGCGTGAAGGCAAAATAAACTTGCGTCCTCGACCAGGCTTGTTTACTACTGTTCCAGTTTTTTAAAACTTCTTAATGATTCCTCTTACAGTAGATATGGGCAGTTGCAGGCGGGTGCCTATTTTCTTGTACCCATTGCCTGACTTGTGATGGTCGACACACATCTGCCTTACTTGAATGGTGTGTTCCTTTGTCTTTACCATGTTGAAGAGTGAATAAGAGAAATATCCTCTGTGTCACGTCATATTTATTCCCCAGGGAAGCAGAAAGTGATAAATTACTAATTAAATGTTCCTAGATACTCCTGATCAACTTTGTAAACTACTGTAGAAATGACAGAAATACTTCAATTACATTTATTTTCTAGGAATTGTTAGGGGTGCCAATAATTTTGGAACAGGTTATTTTATGAAAAATAATGATTTGTTAGTCAGGAATTTTTATTTCCCCTTAAAATTCACTTTATATTCATATTATATTTTTCTACAATTTTCAGTGTGACAATATGCTTCTGCAATAAAAACTGAATTTTAACTGACTTTTAACACATCTTAACCAGGGGTGCGAATAATTATGGAGGGCACTGTATATTCAATAAACAACACCCAATTAAATGTACCAATC
This sequence comes from Clarias magur, assembly GCA_013621035.1. Taxonomy (NCBI): domain Eukaryota; kingdom Metazoa; phylum Chordata; class Actinopteri; order Siluriformes; family Clariidae; genus Clarias; species Clarias magur. The sequence goes on from QNUK01000254.1 coordinate 727,192, forward strand.
ATAGAAAAAAATATATTTTTCATAAGCACAAGATCAGATAATACAAAACAAGTTCAACAGCGACATCATTACGATACTACAGTATTACTCAGAAGCACTAATGCCTGAGAGCAGTGCTGGTCATTATCTCCCAACATCAGGATGTACAGTAGGGGTACGGTCTTGACACTTCAGCCTGCTGGAGATATTCCATGGTGTTGTTTCCAACCTTAAAAAGAAATAAATTAAAGAAAGTAAAAGTTTATGGAAAAATCGAGAGGGTTGGCTAGTATGCATATTCGTAAGTAGATGAGTGATATTCATCACTCATCTTCTTACAAATATGCATACTTATTGTCTCAAGCACTGAGATTAATAAAGTTCTAATGTTAATGTGTAAATTCAGTCATAAGTGAGTGAAAGTGTATATACAGACCTTGTATTTACCGTTTACATTTCTTTTTAAATGCGTGAGGAGAAAGCACACAAGACACAAAGTTGACATAGCCACTGAATACACCGGTGCACTTTGGGGGAGGGGCGGTCTTGTCTATGATATTAGCTGTCACTAGCTAACCCAATTCCAACCTAGCAAGCTGGGTTAAACAACCCATAAAAATGACCCAACAGAGGTTATTAATAATCCATTTAACCCATAAAAATGACCCAACAGAGGCAACCCAGCATTTGGGTAGTAAAAATAACCCAGCATTTTTTAGTGTGCACATGCGAAGGGAGGGCTGCTGTAATATCTGCTGTTGTATCACCATGACTTGGGCTGTGCCGTCATGCCTACAAGCACATCACAGTCATGCTGATACAACAGCACTCCCCCTTGTATGATATTTCATTAATACATAAATTTTACAGATGCAGTGGAATACAAATTTTTAATAAATACTGAATTGGAAACCGAGCGAAAATCTTAGTTTACGAGTGCCACGTATCACGTATGAGCCTCTTATTTTGACACAGAGCATCCAGTGATCACAATTGAGACCAATGATTTTTCTCTCGCTTGCCCTGCGGAATTATGGGTAATCGTCTCCCCTGCTGGGTCTTAGTGCTAGGCTCTTACTGGTATAATCAACATCGCCCTTAAAAAGCGAGGTGGGGGGAGGGAGGTGTGGGGCTAATTCCACACGCACACACATACAAATACATGGTGCCTGCGCGCACAAATGGGATTTTTTTTTCACAATATGAAGTGCAGGTTAATTTGTTTTATTTTTCCTTTATATATTGTATTAATTATTTTTATGTATTTATTGTTTTGGGCTGTAGAATGAATAATTTGAGATTTCATTATTTCTTAGGGGAAAATTCTATTTGGTATACGAGTGTTTTGGAATACGAGCCCACTTCCGGAACTAATTATGCTCGTAATACAAGGTTCCACTGTATCACAAAATATTATGATTTGTTTGTTTATTTAATTAGCTACTTGTTTCCACCAACACAAATCCTTATACAACTGACAGTGTTTTATAAATTCGTCACCCAGAGGTGGAAGTTAACCAAGTAAATTTACTTTACTACTGTACTTGCGTTCATATTTAATGTATCTGTACTTTACTGTTTAGCATTTTTTATTAGTGGATACTTTTTACTTGTATTCCACTACATCCTACAAAAATATGTGTACTTTGCACTACAGTTCTACCTATTTCATTCAATTCAATTCAATTTTTATTTGTATAGCGCTTTTAATATATGTCATTGTCGCAAATGCAGATTTACACATTTGTGTGAAATGTGAATGTGCATGAATCAAAATGATTAAATTGTCCCTGATGAGCAGGTCGAGGGCAACAGTGGCAAGGAAAAACTCCCTGAGATAGCAATAAGAAGAAACCTTGAGAAGAAGCAGACTCAATAGGGAACATATCCTCATATAACAGATAGCAGGGATTGATCTGCAGTTATACTGTGACTTTTTTAGGCAGCTGGTAGTTAAATATAACATTTGATGTCTTAAAGGTAATATGGAGTCCAGTTTGTTATTGGAGGCTCAGGTAGAATGTAGGAAATACCTATGACAGCTTAACTACAAGTGAGAGCCAGAAGGAAACAGACATAAAAGAAGAGGAGAGAGCAGAAAATATGGAGAGATGGCAGTTAGGTATGGTCAAAGTCAACATGTATAAGGTGAATGTATATTTACTGCAAATTGCAAGCAGGGACTCTGGCAGGACTAACTATAACAGCATAACTAAAAAGGAGAGCCAGCAGGAAACACAGACATGAGGGCTCCCTGTGATGTAAAGCAACCAATCACCTCACCGTCAACAAACCTGAGTGATCAATGAGAGTGGGGAAGACAGCATCTAAAGATACCAGTTCACCATAATACTCTACGTCCATGAGTCCCCCAGATCTGCTCCTTTACCTAAGGCTAATCTATTTACAAAAATGCTTGGCTAAATAAATAGGTTTTTAGACTAGATGTAAACACTGAGACTGTGTCTGAGTCCTGGACATTAATTGGAAGGCTATTCCATAACTTTTGGTCTTTTTTTTGGGGGGGGGGGGGGGTTCCCTGATTTTCTCCCTAACTTAGTCGTGTCCAATTCCTCTCTGTCACTAGGGGGCTCCCACATTAAGGCTACTACTACCACTCAGCTGGGAGGGCCGAAGACTATCACGTGTTTCCTCCGAACCACGTGACGCCAGCCGACTGCATCTTTTCGAACTGCTCACTCGCGCACCGTTGGGGGTGAAGCAACACACTCGGAGGACAGCGCTATCCGCTCCCTCCGCTGCGCGAGCTCACAGACGCCCTTGACTGGCTGTAGAGCCATGATTAATGTCGGCCCAACTTTTGGTCTTTGTGAGAAAAAGCTCTGGCCCCTGCTGCAGTTTTCATAATTCGCGGTACTGACAAGCAGCCTGCATCTTTTCATCGAAGTAGGCATAGCAGATCGAAAGACACTAGCAGTTCACTCAAATACTGCGGCGCAAGACCATTTAATGCTTTATATGTCAAAAGTAGTATTTTAAAATAGTTGCGAAATGTCACAGGGAGTCAATGCATTGTGGATAAGATAGGGGTGATGTGCTCGTATCTTCTGGTTCTAGTGAGGACTCTCACTGCTGCATTCTGGACCAACTGAAGCTTGTTTATGCACCTACAGTAGTTGTACAGACAGTAAGGCAATAGTAATTACAATAGTCCAACCTAGAGGTGATACAGGCAAGAACTAATTTTTCTGCATCGGTTAATGACAGTATATTTCTTATCATGGCAATATTTCTGAGTTGAAAGAATGCTATCCTCATAAAATTATCTACCTGAGCTTCAAATGATAGACTGGAATCGATAACCTCACCGAAGTCTTTTACTGTTGTGCTTGATGGAACAAAGGCCATCTAAAGTTTAATCAGTGCAATCAAAATGCTTGCTTCTAGCTGCATGTGGACCTCTGACTAAAAGAAGGAAGTTAATTCATAACCAGTCTCTTACTGTATTTCATTCACACATTGCCCAGCTTTATTAAGCTATTTTTTGCTGAGACATATAACTGTGTGTCATCAGCATAACAATGAAGACTAATACCATGCTTACGAATTATGTTGCCCAGAGGAAGCATGTAAAGAGAAAAAAGCAGTGGGCCTAAAACCAAACACTGTGGGACACCAAACTCTAATTGAGAACATGCAGAATAGCCACCAATTAAATCTACAAACTGATCATAAAAAGATCTGAAAATAAGATCTGAGCCAGGAGAGGGCCGTTCTCTTCATTTCTACTACATTTTTCGAAACTGTGAAGGAGAATGTAGTATTCTTCTTCACAGTTTCGAAAAATGTAGTGTCAAAAGCTGCACTGAGGTCAAGTAACACAAGCATAGTGATGTAACCTTGATCAGAGGCCAATTAGAGATAATTTTATTACTTTAACAAGTCCTGTCTCTGTGCTGTGCTGTGCTGGGGCCTAAATCCTGACTGATACAGTTTGTGTATGTAGATATGAACATAGCTGCTGCGCTACTATCTTTTCCAGAATCTTCAAGATAAAGAGGAGGTTTGATATCGACCTGTAATTGGACGGCTGACAGGGGTTGAGGTCATAGTGTTAAGTTACATAACCACCGTGGTGTGTAGTATTTGAAGCCACCTGGTGACTATTCTGTTTAATTGCATTTCGTAATTATGCATCAGGTTTTTTAAATTCTGAAATTGAGACGTTTGTAGACAGTGACTAAACAGCCCTTTCACAGTTGGCAAACCAAGAGAGAGTCTTTTACTATGACTAATACACTCACTCTATACCATCTATACCGCTTTATTCTGTATTCAGGGTCGCAAGGGGCCTGGAAGCTATCCCAGGAGGCTTAGGGCACGAGGCAGGGTACACCCTGGACAGGGTGCCAATCCATTGAAGGGCACACACACTCACACTACAGGCAATTTGGGAATGAAAATTAGCTTAATCTGCATGTCATTGGACTGTGGGAGGAAACCGGAGTACCCGGTTTGTACTAGTAATCAGGTATAACTGTAAGTGGATAATTTCTACTGTTGATTAAGTAATATTTTATCTATGGTATCACTACTTGTACTCAAGTAAAATTTTGTGTACTTTGCCCAACACCCATCACCTTGTAGTGCAATGGAGTAGAAATATACATTTTTGCTGCTGGTAGGTAATTCTGACAGAGTATGAAAAAAAAATTATAGAACAGGAAAACTAGTCTTAAGCTGGTGATCAACAATTAGTGTAATTAACAACAAAACCTATAACCAATGACAATTTCCAAACAGAAATTCTAAAGCAATTAGTAAAATTAAAGTTATTTTGTTGTCATGGTCTCCCACTGTGGGGTTTCTCCTCATTGCTGTATTCCCCTTGTTTAAAAACCTTCGAACTCAAGTGGCACTCAAGGTGCACACAACACGTTGAAATGAACTAAAATTTCAGTTAATCATATGGCCTATTTAGTACTGAAAAAAGGATATGTCACTGCATTGCACAATCCTGAGCCCTATATGTTCCTTAAAAAAACAGCGAAACAAATAATGGATAAAATGCTCTGAGATTTAATTTCTATTTCCATCTGGTGTTATCTCCATAAGCATTCTGTAGACAGAAGGAGACCATCACCAGGGATTTCCAAACATGATTTGGTGGAGAATGTTACACTTATGATGGAGAATATCTTGAGTAATACCTTTATATAGAGCTTACTTTCTCTCTCTCTCTCTCTCTCTCTCTTGCTTGCTTGCTTGGGGTATAAATTAATTCTGCATATGAAGGACTGTATTTATATGTACTTGTAGATGTATAATATGTTTCCATGGATTGGCTGCTGGCTAAAGAAATGGAGACGTATAATGGAAAACTATAAGACAAATGTAAAGCAAATGAAAAAGCTTTTGGACAATTTGGAGGAGACACTACATGTTGAGGATACCCGAGGCTTGGTTGATGCTTTTCTTATTCACAAAAAGAATGCAGAGGTAAATCTTTCATGTGATGTATACAGAAATTTTGAATAGGGTAAAGATTTTTAAAGTGCATTCATTATTCAGAGACCAGATGTGCATGGTTTATAAGAGTAGGCTAGAGTCCAATATGAAATGTATATATTTTTACACAGATTCTGGAATGTTCGTGCAGCAGATGGGGTTTCTGTAACTGGGATTGGGATACATCTATATTTGATTTTCCCAAAGTAAAATGGTCATCCCATTTTAAAATGAACATTGTGTCCTTAACCCATTTGATCTTAAAGTTTTACCAGAGATCACAGATATGAAAAAATACTGCACTTGTAATGTTATTAAACAATCATTGTCAATTATTAAAGAAAAAAATTTTACATTCACACATTCTTGAAAAAAAAAGAGTTTTATTTCTGGTCACAATTATGACTGGTAGTAGAAGACAGGTAGTTTAGATATAATAATATGAATATCATTAGGCTTAGAGTTAGTTTCTGGATAATAACAATATACTTAATAATAAGTTTTCATCTGTACAGCAAATGTCAGATAAATAACATCAAAATGTAATGTAAATAAGTAGAGAATTCAACTGAATTTTACCTCATCATTAACAGAAATAAATACATGAAATTACAAAATGAAATAAAATAAAATTATCCTTCATGAAAATAAATGAATTAATACGTAATAATACAAAGAAATAATACATTTAAATGTTGTAATCATTAAATGTGCACCATTGAACTGATTTGGACCTGCATGGAAAAGTACCAACAAGCATGTAAAAATACCTCTACAACCAATATTTAATATTTACACTATATGATGTACTGTATAATGCTGACTTGAACATTATTTTGAAGTGTAGTCTAATAAGATTTGGCTTAATGCGTTTCACACTGGCTAATGGTTATATTTGCTGTTTTGTTGGACAGAAAGCTGGAGATAAAGACAGTTTGTTTAATGAGCAGAATCTTATTATGACAGTTTTCAACTTGTTTGCTGCTGGTACTGACACAACTAGCACGACACTGCGCTGGTGCTTCCTGCTAATGGCCAAGTATCCCCAGGTTCAGGGTAAGATTTCAGAATAGCAAATGTTTAAACTTGTACAAACATGGTCCAAAGGACGATTTTTGTTTCTGTTTATAAAAATCAAATGTGTTCAAAAATAAAAAAGTTTTTCCTGGTTCTAGAACGTGTCCATAAAGAGATTGACAGTGTCATTGGAGCTTGTCAGCCGGTGTTGGAGGACCGGAAAAAATTGCCTTACACAGATGCTGTGATCCATGAAACCCAGAGATTTGCTAACATAGTACCCATGAGTCTCCCCCACACCACTAGTTGTGATGTTACATTTCAGGGATTCTTCATCAAAAAGGTCAGTTTATGGTGTTAATTAGAAATTATTCATGACTGTTAACTGTTAGTAAACTGTAATTAGAGATAAATACTAATTATCTCTAACATAAATATGTATAACAAATTGACTATAGAGATTGATATGTTAAGCTTTTGTTCTTTGCAGGGTACATGTGTGTTTCCTCTCCTGACGTCTGTGTTGGGTGATGAGAGTCAGTGGGAAAGCCCACATACCTTTAACCCTGCACATTTCCTAGATGAGCAAGGCCGATTTGTTAAGAAAGATGCCTTCATGCCTTTTTCTGCAGGTAGATTAAAATGCCTTTGTCTAATAAATGTGGTGCTTCATATTAGTTTCAAAACAACTTCTCTGTTTGCAGGGCGCAGGCAGTGTCTTGGAGAGAGTCTGGCCAAGATGGAGCTCTTCCTCTTTTTCACCTCCTTACTGCAGCACTTCCGTTTCACTCCTCCACCAGGGGTGTCTGAGGAAGAGCTGGACCTCACTCCAGCTGTGGGCTTCACGTTGAACCCCTCTCCCCACAAGCTGTGTGCAGTTAGCCGTTCACAAAATATATACCCTTAAGACTATACTAAAACCCAAATATCTTCTTAGTTATTTTCACAAAGTATGGAAATGTATAACTTGAATTATGCAACAAACTCATGCTTTGATTACCTCTGCAAATAAACTCTGAAAGAGACATGGTGTGGTCAAGTATTTATTTATTTCTTTATTTTGCTATGACTAAACATAAAAAAATACATATTTTGCAATCATTTCGTAAGAACAGTTTACTTAAGTAATATATGAGCCTCATTAAATCAACTTGGAGCCATCAAAACATGTACATTTAAACATGCAATTGTCAAAATTATCATTTCTGTCACGGTACGCCAGGTCACGCCCACGACTCGAGCCAAACTTTGATCACCTGTGACTCCTCTCCACATTCCGTCCCGCAGCTTTGGTTTTGCCTCCTCATTCATCAGCTCAAGCACACCTGCTCCATATTTTCATTTCATCACCTTGCTCTATATAAGTCTTGTCCAAGCAACCACTCATTGCCGAATTATTGCGTGCCCCAAGCTCTGTGTTTTTCTCGCCTAGTATATGTTGCTTGCCTAGAATACTTTTTGACCCATTTTTTGCTCACCTGTGATGTCTCTTTGCCTTACGATTTGGAGTTGTCTGCTACGTTGACTGATAACCTGGTTTTGACCCTTTGTTTGTACTTCTGACTTTGACTCTGCCTTATCCTCCCAGGATTCCTGCAATGCTGATGACAAGTGCACGATTTCAGACCAGCGCCTCAATTCACAACCCCGATCTCCTGACACAGCTGCTCTCTCTCTCAATCTGCGTGCCGGATTCAGCACATACACCATAGCACTGATCCATCACACTACTACGCTCCTTCTGTGCGTGATACATTGCATGCGCGCTGCAGGTCTGATCTCCCCGGACAGCCGCGCTCACTCTGCATCGCCCATCCCTTAACCTACTCTACGGCCACTGCCAAGCTACGCCACTGCCCACCTCAGACAGCACCCCAAGTATTGCTTCTCTGCTTTTGCCTCTCCCTCTTTTCTATCCTTCTCATTTTGTCATTAAACTCAGTTAAACTAAGTCCTATCTGTTGTGTCTGCTTTTGGGTTCCCCAAGCCTGCGCGACATAGTCGGCGCCGCGTGACAATTTCATCCTGTCCATGGTTTTCATCTGGGGAGGATTATAAGAGTAATGAAATAATTTAATAGTACTGTGACTACACCTCTCTCTCTCTCTCTAACACAAACACACACGTGCGCGCACACAAATCATCAAATGACTATTACGGCATTTAAAAAAAAAAAATTGACCCTTTTGCACCCAAGCATGTAGGTGAAGCCACAAAGTCTAATGAAAAAACAAAACCTCTTCTGTAAATTCAGAATGAAAAGAACCCGTCTTTTATAATCATTAAAGATGTCACTCTAAAAATAAAACGTGTTAAGCTGAACCCTTTATTTTCATCGCATCTGTATCATACCTTCAGTTCTCTTTTTTTTAAAATACAGTATGTCAAAAGCTGTTTAAACTGTTTTAGTTGCGCCTATGGAACTTCTAAATATTTTTTTTTTCTGTGTAGGTTAATAAAAAAAATTAAAAATAAAAATTGCTTAGTAAGTATATGCAATGCATTTTATAATGTTCACTCACTAACTCGTTCATCGTCTATACGTAGGAGACAGGTGCCAATCCATCTCAGGGCTCACAAAACAGACACTACGGGCAATTTGGGACACCAATTAGCCTAATCTTGAGGTCTTTGGCCTGTGGAACGAAACCGGAGAACCTGGAAGAAACCAGGTGGTGAAGAGGTCCAAGGCAACAGAGCTAACCACTAAGCCACCATGCCACTATTTTATATTTTTTTGCAAGAAATAGACATTTAGTCTTTTACACATACTGTATTGAACAATTTAACAATTCTTTTTTTTTTTTCTGGCAAATTGAAACGTCATTTTAAAAAAAATTATTCATTTGTTTTGAGAAAAAGTTTAGTTATTTATTCATTTTTTTATTAAACTGATAAAAAACATCAACAGCTCAGTTCCGAGAATCTGACCACAGGACAAGTTGTGCACTCCAAAAATCTATTTGGACGAGTGGAACGAGAGAGCCATTTTTTAAAGAAAGCCATAAGTCCTGTTTGCAGTTTGTGACAAGCCATGTGGGGGACATTTGTGGAAGAAGGTGATCAGGTCAGATGAGACCAAAATGTTACTTTTTTATGAGAGCAGCACCTGCCTGCTAACAGACCTGTCTTGCCCTGCAAAAGTACTTAAATTATCTCAAAGCCCACATTACTCTATATATTAAATTTATTATTCATAATGATCATGTGAGCCTTCCAGCTTGAATTAGCAGAATACTGTACCTGAACTTTATTGTATAGATATCCCAGGAATATCTACTGTATGAGCTGTGAGCTGGATTGGCCTGTTACGCTAACAGATTTAACAATATGTTGTTGTTTTTTTCATGATAATGAAGATAGTTTTTCTTTCTTCGTTTTTTAAACAATGTTTTGAAAAATACCTGTGTATGTACTGTTCGTATTGTTCCCGCGAAAGTTCCTCGTCTGTTTGGAACAGCGTTTTAGATTATATTTTGTTTAGTTTTTTATAATTATATATTTTTCCCGTTTTTACGCTTTAATACTACTGGACTTTATCCGATTTTTTGCGCTTTTTGGGAGAACGCGCGTATCATCTGACTAACAACAAGCGAATCCATCACCAAATAATCACAACTCCGGCACAAAGGTACGTTATCATTTCTACCATTCAGCTCGCTCAGTGTGTGGAGTGCAGGATGTTTAGACATTCTTCCTCCGTCATTAGTGATAATTTTACTTGTGATAGGTGTGTGTTAGTTAGCACCCTGACGGAGAAGATAGTAGCATTAGAGGAGCGCATCCAGACTCTAGAGAGGGTTAGAGAGCGCGAGAGCAGCGTTAATCCTGTAGTGGAAAGTCTGGGTGCCACAGGTGGAGATAAGCGGGGCGAGTAGGTGACGACTCGGCGGCATACTCCTTCAGCCAAAGCTACACCTCTTTTGCGCTTCACGTGTCCAACAGGTTCGCTCTCCTCAGTGATGCACCTGCTGAGAAACCTGAAAGAGCTCTGGTTATAGGAGACTCTATACTGAGACATGTGAAATTAGCTAGGCCTTTAGGGGCGGCAGTGGTCAGGTGTATCCCGGGAGCCAGAGCACCGGACATAGCAGGTAATCTTAGAGCTCTAGGTCAGCATAGGTTCTCTAAAATAGTGGTACATGCTGGAGCTAACGATATACGCCTTCGTCAGTCAGAGGTTAGTAAGAGTAACTTTACAGAGGTGTTTAAAATAGCGAAGGCGATGTCCGAAGAAGTAGTTTGCTCTGGTCCCATCCCAATGAGACGTGGCGACATAGCTTACAGCAGGTTATGGTCGCTGAACCGCTGGATGTCCAGGTGGTGCTCCGAAAACAACGTGGGCTTCATTGACAATTGGAAGACTTTTGAGGGCAAAACTGGCCTGTTAGGGCGGGACGGTGTCCATCCCACTCGGGAAGGTGCTGCTCTCATTTCTTGTAGTATAGCACATAGTCTCAGAAGAGGCCTAGTTAATCGGTGACAATCCAGAGCCAATGCCAGGGAGCAGACAGACAGGCTAAACCAACCATCTGCTAGCTGCATAGAGTCGTCACTCAGGGTTCATCATATTGATACTGTGTCTGTTCCCCGAGATAAACATAAACATACATTTAGAAAGACTCAGAAAGTCTGTTTTAGTAATTTAATTAACATAGAGACCACAAACTCAGACCACACTGAATGCGCAGCCAGCACCTCTGATCTGAAGCTAGGACTGTTAAATATTAGATCTCTCGCATCTAAAGCAGTTATTGTTAATGAAACTATCACAGATCAGGAGCTTGATATGTTTAACAGAAACCTGGATTAAACAGGACGAGTATGTGGCTCTAAATGAAGCTAGTCCTCCTGGATACAGCTACATACACCAGCCTTGGCTAACTGGTAGAGGAGGAGGAGTCGCAGTTATTTATAACGATAATCTGTCTCTCGTACAAAAACACAGTTTTAAATCTAATGCATTTGAAGTTCTCTATAGTAACATAAAGTCAGCTCAGTCAATCCCGCTAATCATCATTTACAGACCCCCTGGGCCGTACTCGGAGTTTCTCTGCGAATTTGCAGATTTCCTTTCAAACCTTGTTGTTTCTGTAGATAAAGCGTTAATTGCTGGAGACTTTAATATTCATTTTGAGAATCCAGAAGACCCTCTGAGAACAGCATTCTTGTCCATACTGGACTCAGTAGGAGTAAATCAGTGTGTAGTAGGACCCACTCATAAAGCAGGTCACACTTTGGATTTAATATTATCCTTCGGATTAAGTATAGGAAATATAACCACAATTCCACAGTCTGAAGTTATCTCAGATCACTACCTTGTCTCGATTAAAGCGTGTTATAGTAATAATGTACGCACAGCACCGCGCTTCCACCTTAAACGTACATTTACATCAAATACCGCACAGAGCTTTATCAATAATCTTCCAGAATTATCTACTTTGATTGGATCGCCATCTGACTTCACAGAACTCGAACAGGCGAATGAATATCTAGAGTCAGCACTTCGTTATAGCTTAGATAATGTCGCTCCAGTTAAAAGGAAAATGATTAGAGATAAGAAACTCGCTCCTTGGTATAATGACCACACACGTGCTTTAAAACAAACCGCTCGCAAATTTGAACGTAAATGGCGCCAAACTAAATTGATAGTATTCAAAATAGCTTGGAAGGAGAGCATCCTGAACTATAAAAAAGCTCTCAGTGATGCTAGATCAACGTATCTCTCCACTCTTATAGAAAATAACAAAAACAACCCGAGGTTTTTATTTAATACCGTAGCTAAATTAACTAAAAACAAGACCACTGCAGAAATCTCCACAACAACATCATGCAGTAGTGAGGATTTCATGAACTTTTTCAATAATAAAATCATAAATATTAGGCAAAAAATTCAGGCTTTGAAACCAGACAATTTAAATAATTCAGATGATCTAACCACATCACATCAGAACTTAGAACACTTTACTCCCCTTGAAGCGAGGGAACTAATTTCACTCATCTCTTCTTCAAAATCGTCAACCTGTATATTAGATCCTATACCGACACATTTTCTCAAACAGATAGTACCAGCAATAATAGAACCCCTGTTGAAAGTAATTAACTGTTCACTCAGTAGTGGGTATGTCCCCAAATCCTTTAAATTAGCCGTTATTAAACCGCTAATCAAGAAACCTGACCTTGACCCCTGTCTGCTTTCTAATTACAGGCCGATATCAAACCTTCCGTTTATCTCCAAGATTTTGGAAAAGGTAGTATCACAGCAGCTATGTTCACATCTACACAGAAATAGCATAAATGAACTGTATCAGTCAGGATTTAGGCCTCATCACAGCACAGAGACAGCACTTGTTAAAGTAGTAAACGACCTCCTATGGGCCTCTGATCAGGGTTGCGTCACTATACTTGTGTTACTGGACCTCAGTGCAGCTTTTGACACCATTGATCATAGTATTCTCCTTCACAGATTAGAAAAGGTAGTAGGAATTAAGGGAACTGCCCTCTTGTGGCTCAGATCCTACTTGACTGATCGTTATCAGTTTGTAGATTTAGATGGTGACCATTCCTCATGTTCTCAAGTGGAGTTTGGTGTTCCACAGGGCTCAGTTTTAGGCCCACTGCTTTTTTCCCTTTACATGCTTCCTCTGGGCAACATAATTCGTAAACATGGTATTAGTTTTCATTGTTATGCTGATGACACACAATTATATGTCTCAGCAAAACCAGATGAGAAAAACCAGTTTGCTAAAATTGGAGCAGTGTGTGCAGGACACGAGGATTGGATGTTAATTAATTTTCTACTGCTTAATCCTGATAAGACAGAAGTTCTAGTCATAGGACCACAAGTAGCTAGAAGTAAGCTTTCTGATCACACTGTAACTTTAGATGGCCTTTCTGTTCCATCAAGTGCAACAGTTAAAGACCTCGGTGTGATTATAGATTCCAGCCTTTTCGTTTGAAGCTCATGTAGATAATATCACCAGGATAGCTTTCTTTCACCTTAGAAATATTGCCAAGATAAGAAACATATTGTCACTAAATGATGCAGAAAAACTAGTTCATGCTTTTATCACCTCTAGGTTGGACTATTGTAACGCCTTACTGTCTGGTTGTTCAACTAGGTGTATAAACAAGCTTCAGTTAGTCAGAATGCAGCAGCGAGAGTCCTCACTAGAACCAGAAGATACGAGCACATCACCCCTATCTTATCTACACTGCATTGGTTCCCTGTGAAATTTCGCATCGATTTCAAGATACTACTTTTGACATTTAAAGCACTAAATGGTCTCGCGCCACAGTATTTGAGTGAACTGTTAGTGTCTTACGATCCGCCACGCCTACTTCGATCAAAGGATGCAGGCTGCCTGTCAGTACCACGTATTATTAAAACTACAGCAGGGGGCAGAGCTTTTCTTACAAAGCCCCAAAGTTATGGAATAGTCTTCCTGTTAATGTTCGGGACTCAGACACAGTCTCAGTGTTTAAGTCTAGGCTAAAAACTTATTTATTTAGCCAAGCATTTTTGTAAATAGATTAACCTTGGGTAAAGGAGCAGATCTGGGGGACTCATGGACGTAGAGTATTCTGGTGAACTGGTATGTTTAGATGCTGTCCTCCCCACTCTCATTGTTCACTCAGGTTTGTTGACGGTGAGGTGATTGGTTGCTTTACATCTCAGGGAGCCCTCATGTTTGTGTTTCCTTCTGGCTCTCCCTTTTAGTTATGCTGTTATAGTTAGTCCTGCCGGAGTCCCTGCTTGCACTTTGCACTAATATACATTCACCTTATACATGTTGACTGTGACCATACCTAACTGCCATCTCTCCTTATTTTCTGTTCTCTCCTTTTCTGCTCTCTCCTCTCTCTCTCTCTCCCTCTCTCCTTTCCCTCTCTCTGTCTCTCTGTCGAGCTATACATGTTCGCTCCTGAGTTGCCAGTGATCCAGACCCCTCTGCCCTCTGGAGCCATCTAACCCGTCCTGGAGTCCTGCTTCTGGTTGGAGATCTTGTCGCATGGATGCCCCGTGTGGTCTGCCTGGATGCGCTTGGTGGCTGGGGATGGTTTCCATGAAGACTGTCCTATCATCGATTGATGCTCTGGGGACCTGTGACTTGTGTTGTTCGATAGCTCAGGACTGGAATCTCCTACAGTCTACCTGAGCCTCCGGGAACAAACTGGACTCCTTTTAATTTAAATTTTAACACATCTCCTATTACACTGAACTTCCAGTACACATTATTATGCTGATCATTCTCTGCTATCCGTTATCACCCAGATGAGGATGGGTTCCCTGTTGAGTCTGGTTCCTCTCAAGGTTTCTTCCTATTACCATCTCAGGGAGTTTTTCCTTGCCACCGTCGCCCTCGGCTTGCTCATCAGGGACAATCTTATCATTTTGATTCATACACATTGCATAAAAACTTACTTCTTTTTATTGTGTAAAGCTGCTTTGCGACAATGTCAATTGTTAAAAGCGCTATATAAATAAAATTGAATTGAATTGAATGTACTGTATGGAGTAGGCCTGAATTCATTTTAAATAAGCACCACTTTCGTTAGTTTGATTTATGGAATACCTCCTACATAGTTTTCTTCACCTATATAATGAGCAGCTTTCTTTAGAGGAGAATTTGTGTTCCATAAATTGCAAATAAATTGTAAAAAAAAAATAAGATCCATAAAAAATACTTAACTCACAAAACTGAAATGTGATGCCCAAATAAATAAATAAATAAACCAAATAAATACAATATTCAATATAAATACTTTTTTATATATAATTATGTATCTTTTATTCTAGTCACCTCCACCTCTGTTCACTGACCACTCCCACACCCAACTGTTGCTAAAATTCTACCAGAGCTGTAACTGATTTTGTAACCTGTTTTCAGGCTTTTTTTAAGCAAAAGAAATTAGTCTCAGGTTACCTCTTTAGCAATGGTTCTGCTGGAGGAGCTTCTCCTGCAACCTACAAGCACAGGCATTTAGCTTGTTCTATTAATTATATTGCTGATGTAAAGTAGTGCTTTTATTTTTGTAACTGTCATGCACACTTGCAAGGGCAAATTATTATTTAAACATTTTGTGGCAGCTCTTGATTTCTTGCTCTAAGATCTAGTCTAAGATAAGAGCCATTTTAAAATGTATTGCTACATATATAAAAACATTTTTCTGAAACTTCCATGTTCCTGAAAAATGTATATACTTTAATAATTGCAATCTTGTCAGTGTGCCCAACACTAATAGTCAATTAATTCTCTTTGATAGTGCCAGATATTCAAGACAGGGGGATATAACAGACGGTTAAAACATCAGTGGACATTTGTAACAATATTACTATTAAGTTTATTGTAATATACTAAAGGGACACAATTACAGTAATATAGTAAGTATAAAGAGACACCTCTAGCCTTCAAATAGTACTAGTCCTTCTTTGAATGTAGTCATGCAAGTTCTGAATAAGGTGGAGAGATGTGTTGGAGTGTTATTTAAGAAGAACTTTTAAGAAATCCAAAAGAGTACCAAAATTTAGGTCTGAATTCTTTTAATAACATTCTGAAATTTCTAAATTAATGACTATCATAATAATAAGAATAATTTATTATATTATGTAATAAAATTGCTATACAATAGCCAATAATTTATATGAAGTCTTTCTTCTTCTTCAAAACCTGCTGGATCCAAATTGGAATAGAGTCAAAATGTCTGCAGTACTTTTGTCGCTTAACCCATGCTTGTTTAATTGCTTCCTGTAGATCATATATAGAAATTTGCGAGTGGTGGAAATCCCGGCTTCAGAACGTTAAAGTTCTTCAACATATTTCTTCCATCCATTAATTGAACCAGCTGATTCTAATTACTGAAGCATAGCACTTCGTACTGGACCAAACTATTTAGTGAAATTGCATTTGTGCACAGGGAGAACTTTCTCTTAATATTTTAAATTCTTTTTTTTATATATAAAAAAAGGTAAAATTACTATTCTAGAGTCAAAATGTAGCCACTATTGCTATACTACTACTACTACTACTACTACTACTAATAATAATAATATAGTTGCAAGCAACGATGACGGGCTCAAGCATTCTGTGCCATCGCCACCCCAGGCGCACCGCACAACCTGCACACATCACACACTATATAGGGCTAATGTCAGTTTGGGCCCTAAATATTTGTTGAGTGCATTAGTGTGTGTGTGTGTGTGTGTGTGTGTGTGTATGTGTGTGTGTGCGTCGTGAGAGAGGGGTGTGCGTGTGTGTGTGTGTGTGTGTAAACATTTGTAATATGGGTGTATGTATGTATGTGTGCATGTGTGTGATGTGTGAGTGTGCAGCATGCCTGCGTGTGTGTGTGTGTGCACGCATTAGTGTGTAAGGGTTAGTGTGTGTGAGAGTGAGGGAGAGAGGTGTGTGACGTGTAGATGTGTCAGTCTGTGTGTGACGAGGAAATGTGCTTGTGTTTGTGCTTGTTTGTGTGTATGGTTTGAGTCTGTGTGTATTAACATTAGTGATGTGTGTGTTAGTGTGTGAGATGTGTTTGTGTGTGTTAACATTTGTGATGTGTATGTGTGTACAATAGGCCACAGGTGCTGGAAGAAAAGCCTCACACTATGATGTTCTTGAACGTGATGTCACTCAATATAATGCCACATAATATAATGTCACTCAATATAATGCCACACAGAAAGTTATTAATCATTTTTCGGCGTACGTTTAAGACATTATCACGGCTGACCCGTCTGAGATATCGTAAATCCCTCCGCAATTTTGCATCCTCAATGTCTTTAGATCTCTTTGGCCCAGTTTGATAGCGATTGTATAATTTCCCTAGGAGGATTATATCAAAATCCATCGGGTGCGTTTTTGCGAACGACCCATAATAACCAGCCTCCTGTTGAGTTTAGCCCAGGACATGCAGCGCGAAAGTTGTTCGGCTCGATGAGCTCTAAATGTGTACCGAGATTCGTGTGCCTACATGAAAGTGTATATGAGATAGGCAGCAAAATCTCGTGTGGGGGCCCCTGGGCCACGAGACTCTCAAGCATCCTGATGGCAGCAGATTCCAACCTGTCCGCTAAGTTTCATGAGTTTTTGAGCATGTTAAGACGCCCGAAAAGTCCAAAAGTGTGGGAAAAAAAATCCTTAGGAAAACAAGAGGGCCCAACCACTATGACATCACAAGAGGGCCCTCACACACTATGACGACATAGGGCTGATGTCATAGTGCTTGGGCCCTAAATATAGTTGCAAGCAACGATGACGGGGCCCAAGCACCCTGCGCCACCGCCACCCTTGGCGCACCGCACAACCCGTGTTTTATTTAAACGTGTTAAGACCTCGAAAAAGCCATCGTCACTCAGTTGCGCCGCACAACCTGCACACATTACACACTATACAGGGCTATATAGAGTTAGTGTGTGTGTGTGTGTGAGTGTGTGTGTGTGTGTGTTAACATTTGTGATGTTTATGTGTACAATAGGCTGGAAAATAATGCTGGAAAATAAGCATCACCCTGATGTTCCTGAAAGTGATGTCACTGAACGTGATGTCACTGAAGGCGTCACTGAATATAATGTCACTCAATATAATTGTTAGGAACCTCCACTAGAGGTCACTGTTCATGTCTGTCTGTCTTTGTGTGTAGTTCCTGTTGGTTGACTCAGTTTCCCAGAAGGCACCTCAGTCAGATGATGAGGCTCACCTGAACTGAGGTGGCTCATTAAAACCTTCTATAAATAGCAGTTTGTTCTGGGAAACTGGATCTAGCATTGATTGTTTGTGTCTGTTGGTGTTTGTGTGTTTGTGTGTTTGTGTGTATTACTGTCATGTGAGCATTCCTTTTTGTTACTTTGAGTTTATATTTGGTTTATGTTTTGTAACCTTTGTTTTCAGAAGGCTCTAGTTTTGTTTCCTTGATGTTCCTTGTGTCTGTGGATTCATGGAGCTGCTCTGTTCAGTGTGTAGTTAGGCTGTGTCTCCTCCTGTGTCCTGTGTAAGTACTGTTTTGCCTTCTGGTCATTTCCCTTGTATGTGTAGCCACATGAGGGCTTAGCCATTAGCAGGGTTAGCCGCTAGTAGGCCTTGATGGCTAGTAGGGTTAGCCCCTAGTAGGGTTAGCCTCCAGTAGGCTAATCTCTAGTGGGAGTGACTGCTAGTGGTTCTGGTCACTAGTAGGTTGGCCGCTAGTTTGGTATAGCCTCATGTGTGCCCTGCCTTTTGTCTTCTGGTCCCCTAGGTCAATACTAACCCCATTAGCCACTAACCCGGTTAGGTCAGCCTCCAGTGTCCCCAGTACAACATGTAGCTACTAACCTCACTAACCCAGCTAGTCTAGTTCCTGTCAGTCTCTGTGCCCCTAGCCCTGTCTCCTGTCTAGCCCTGTCTCCTGTCTAGCCCTGTCTCCTGTCTAGCCCTGTCTCCTGTCTAGCCCCGTCTCCTGTCTAGCCCTGTCTCCTGTCTAGCCCTGTCTCCCGTCTAGCCCTGTCTCCCGTCTAGCCCTGTCTCCCGTCTAGCCCTGTCTCTCCAGTCTCCAGTCCCTGTCTTTAGTTCCCCTCTGTGTCTTAGTTAGCTCCAGCTCCATGTTTCCTCATCCCTGGTTCCCTGTGTCAGCTCCTGGTCTCCTGTGTTTAGTTCTTGTTCCTGTGTTTTTCCTGAGCCCTAGTTTGAGTTTGTTGTTTTAGTTCCTTTGTTCTGTTTTTGAGTTGTTTGTTTAAAAAAAAAGACTCTTTCTGTTGAACCCCTCTGCCTTCATGCCTACCTTCATGCCCACGGCAACACCATCAGCCGGTCTAGCAACTACAACCAGCGAGACCCAAACTAAGGCATAGCAGAGGGGTCCCCCCGGGGAAATTTTTTTGGGGGGGGGCTGGGACCGTAACGCTGGGGCAAGCAGGCTGAGGGTAGTCGGCTTGCCCTACAGCTGAACTATGGAAGGTCCCACAAGCACCGCTTCCAGCGCCTCACGGGGAGGCTCCAAGCTCCGTTCCAGGGCCTCACGGGGAGGCTCCACCCCTTCGTCTCCGAGCCTCACGGGGAGGCTCCGTCATCCAGTGCCTCAGTGGGGGATCCCCCCCTTACCATCCCAGAGCGTCAATGAGGTCCCACATCCACCACCCGGCTTCGGCGTCAAGTCTACCACCCCGAGCACGGGCCATTGCCGCCTCCGCTGCCAAGCGTCAAGGGCAGACCCGAGACTGCCTCCGGCGCCTGGCTTCGGCGGCATTCCAGTTCCGCCCGCCTTCCCATCCTGCTCGGGGAACCAGCTCGTCGGCGTCGTAAGTCGGGTGAAATGACTCAAGACAATGGGGACCTCCGGTAACGCTCCGGAGGAGCGTCTTTAAGGGGGGGGGGTACTGTTAGGAACCTCCACTAGAGGTCACTGTTCATGTCTGTCTGTCTTTGTGTGTAGTTCCTGTTGGTTGACTCAGTTTCCCAGAAGGCACCTCAGTCAGGTGATGAGGCTCACCTGAACTGAGGTGGCTCATTAAAACCTTCTATAAATAGCAGTTTGATCTGGGAAACTGGGTCTAGCATTGATTGTGTCTGTTGGTGATTGTTTGTGTTTGTGATTGTTTGTTTGTATTACTGTCATGTGGGCATTCCTTTTTGTTACTTTGAGTTTATATTTGGTTTATGTTTTGTAACCTTTGTTTTCAGAGGGCTCTAGTTTTGTTTCCTTGATGTTCCTTGTGTCAGTGGATTCATGGAGCTGCTCTGTTCAGTGTGTAGTTAGGCTGTGTCTCCTCCTGTGTAAGTACTGTTTTGCCTTCTGGTCATTTCCCTTGTATGTGTAGCCACATGAGGGCTTAGCCATTAGCAGGGTTAGCCGCTAGTAGGCCTTGATGGCTAGTAGGGTTAGCCCCTAGTAGGGTTAGCCTCCAGTAGGCTAATCTCTAGTGGGAGTGACTGCTAGTGGTTCTGGTCACTAGTAGGTTAGCCGCTAGTTTGGTATAGCCTCATGTGTGCCCTGCCTTTTGTCTTCCGGTCCCCTAGGTCAGTACTAACACCATTAGCCACTAACCCGGTTAGGTCAGCCTCCAGTGTCCCCAGTACAACATGTAGCTACTAACCTCACTAACCCAGCTAGTCTAGTTCCTGTCTGTCTCTGTGCCCCTAGCCCTGTCTCCTGTCTAGCCCTGTGCCTCCAGTCCTGTCTCTCCAGTCTCCAGTCCCTGTCTTTAGTTCCCCTATGTGTCTTAGTTAGCTCCAGCTCCATGTTTCCTCATCCCTGGTTCCCTGTGTCAGCTCCTGGTCTCCTGTGTTTAGTTCTTGTTCCTGTGTTTTTCCTGAGCCCTAGTTTGAGTTTGTTGTTTTAGTTCCTTTGTTCTCTTTTTGAGTTGTTTGTTTAAAATAAAGGCTCTTTCTGTTGAACCCCTCTGCCTTCATGCCTACCTTCATGCCCACGGCAACACCATCAGCCGGTCTAGCAACTACAACCAGCTAGACCCATGACAATAATGCCACATAGAAAGTTATTAATCACTTTTTGGTGCAAATTTAAGACATTATGGCCTGTTTGAGATCAAAATACCTCTGCAATTTTGCATCCTCAATGTCTTTAGATCTCTTTGGCCCGGTTTGGTGGCGATTGTATAAATTCCCTAAGAGGAGTACAGGTCCTTCTCAAAAAATTTGCATATTCTGATAAAGATCATTATTTTCTGTAATGTACTGAAACATTAGACTTTCATATATTTTAGATTCATTACACAAAACCAATGTAGTTCAAGCCTTTTATTGTTTTAATATTGATGAATTTGGTCATACAGCTCAAAATATTAGCATATTTCATCCGACCAATAAAAGTGTTTTTAATACAAAGAAAGTCAACCTTCAAATAATTATGTTCAGTTATGCACTCAATACTTGGTCGGGAATCCTTTTGCAGAAATGACTGCATCAATGCGGCGTGGCATGGAGGCAATCAGCCTGTGGCACTGCTGAGGTGTTATGGAGGCCCAGGATGCTTCGATAGTGGCCTTAAGCTCATCCAGAATGTTGGGTCTTGTGTCTCTCAACTTTCTCTTCACAATATCCCACAGATTCTCTATGGGGTTCAGGTCAGGAGAGTTGGCAGGCCAATTGAGCACAGTAATACCATGGTCAGTAAACCATTTACCAGTGGTTTTGGCACTGTGAGCAGGTGCCAGGTCGTGCTGAAAAATTAAATCTTCATCTCCATAAAGCTTTTCAGCAGATGACAGCATGAAGTGCTCCATAATCTCCTGATGGCTAGCTGCATTGACCCTGCCCTTGATGAAATACAGTGGACCAACACCAGCAGCTGACATGGCACCCCAGACCATCACTGACTGTGGGTACTTGACACTGGACTTCAGGCATTTTGGCATTTCCCTCTCCCCAGTCTTCCTCCAGACTCTGGCATCTTGATTTCCGAATGACGTGCAAAATTTGCTTTCATTCGAAAAAAGTACTTTGGACCACTGAGCAACAGTCCAGTGCAGCGTCTCTGTAGCCCATTTCTTGCACAAGCCTGTACACGGTGGCTCTGGATGTTTCTACTCCAGACTCAGTCTACTGCTTCCGCAGGTCCCCCAAGGTCTGGAATCGGTCCTTCTCCACAATCTTCCTCAGGGTCCAGTCACCTCTTCTCGTTGTGCAGCGTTTTCTGCCACACTTTTTCCTTCCCACAGACTTCCCACTGAGGTGCCTTGTGTAGCAGGATGAGCTGTGGCTTCATCATGTGGGTTATCTTGGTTAGAGGGATGCCTTATTCACAACAGGCTGCACTGTTTTCTATATAGTGCCATAACCTCAGTTGAAGGACTTCCGGGTCACCTGGTTAGTGTCAGATCATTTTAGCACTAGCCAATCAGCTTGCTTGTGGGTTGCTATAAAGGTGGTGGAAGAGTGCTTTCTCTCACGTAGAGCGCCCGCCCCTTTGTGTTGTGTACCTGACTTCCGGTTTGCCACAGGTAAGAATGCTCCTCGCAGTAGCTTAGCTATGCTTGTGGACTGTGGTACTCATTCAAATGGTTTTTTTTAGGTTTCCTCTGGACTCATTAATGGTGAGGTCCTCTCCTACTAAATCCTCCTTTGTAGAGTGCACGCGCACTGTTTAGTGCGCCTGACTTTCACTTTCATATCAGGTATGGATGCTCGTTGCTATCTCTTGTCTATGCTAATGGGCAGAGGCAATCGTTTACATTGATTTGAAGAGTCATTCTGGATTCCTCAACAGTGATTTTGCCTTACTGCTGATTCTCCTTCGAGTGGAGTGCACATCGCTTCGTTGCACGTCTGACTTCCGCTTCCGTCTCAGAGCGCATGCCTTTTTGCGGCACGCCGAACTTCCGGTTTCGTTTCAGGTATGAACGCTATACACTAATTTTTCTGTGCTCATTGCTTCTGGTACTTATTGTTGCCTGTTATAGTTTGCACTTAGCATTTTGGGTTCCCATTTGAACAACATTGCCCTACTGGTGTCGGTAAGTGGCTCGGTTCCTGTACTTCCTGGTGGTAACCGGGAGTGATAGTGGTTGTTCATCTAATGTTTTGCGACAGGTATATACTTTCTTTATTTAGTGCATTCAGAATTCTTTGTGGTATGTACCTTGATTGTTTCATCCTGATTACAGAAACTGTGGGTGCTGCAGATGTGTGCATGAACGCTGCTGCTTTGTTTTGCTTTGTTTTGCTTTGCTTTGTTTTGCTTTGCTTTGCTTTGCTTTGCTTTACTGTTTTTGTTTCACTTTGTGTTGCTTTGCCTGAAGGCATTGCTTCAATTTGCTTTGCTGCTCTGTTCATTTTGCTTTGTCTTGTTCGGCTGTAACTTTGCTTGGCTGTATTAACTTTGCTTAGCATTAGCTTTGTTTGCTTTTGCTTTGTATGAATAATGCTTTGCATGAGTACTGCTACTTTTGTTTTATCGGTTTGTTTTCTTCTCTATTGTTAGTGGGTAAATATATGTATTATGCCTCACTATGTTGCATGACTGCTGCTTTGTTGGCTGGTTGCTTTGCCATATTGCTGCTGTGCATGCATTTCTGGCTGAGGGCTTGTGTTCCAAATTGTTTCTCTCTCTCTCTCTCTCTCTCTCTCTCTCTTTCTCCATTTTTCCGGTTGTATGTATTTTTAATTACATTTCGAACTCTTGTAGAGCTGTGAGCTAAAGTTGGTGGCAGTGTGACGTGTTGGAGGTTTGTTTCCCTTTTCCGTGTGCGTGTTGGTCACCCGCTTGTGCCGATTCTCACAGTGAATTATGTGTGGGGGTGTGTTTCACGTGTGTTTGGGGTGACTCTTGCTGGGATATTTATCCCTTTCTCTTTCAGTCTGCTTAGCCACTGGTAAGCTCCAGCTCCAAGTTGTTGATTGTATATTTTAATGTGAATCATCCTTGGTGTAGTATCTCCTTGATGTTGCAACTATTTATTATTTTTATAAATACATTTTGAATTACGATGGTGTATGATTGTCTGAGTGAATAAACGTTTGCGTACGAAATCCACGCCTCTTGTCTGTTCAGTGAACGAACCTGGGTGCCTTAGTTAATTTAATAACTAGGGTTGTCTATTTCCTTGGGTGCAATTCCCAAGGTGGCGTAATTGGCTACAGTTGTTAAATCAGGGGATCGGCGGCGTTCGAGCCAGCCCCCTTCATCTCGCCACAATCTGGCGTAATCGGCAGGATCACTGTTTTTGAGCAAAGGCGTGGTTCGTTCATGTTCGTTTATTTTCTCTTGTCCTTATTAAATTCTTTTTTTTTTTTTTGTGAAATTTATTCTATTGTGAGGCAAAGCAGCAGTGTTCAGCAGGGGACCTCTAAGTAGTGGGGTGCGATCTTCTCTTTTGAGTGTGTGGTTAGAGGCTTAAATTTTGATTGGATTCCAGCCATGGAGGACGAATTACAGGAGCTGAGGAGTTTGGTTGCCCAGTTGAGGGCTGACAATGAACAGCTCCGCCAGGAACGAGCTTCTGCCACTCCAGAGTCCAATGTTGTGCCTTCTACTTCACAATCTCTTCCTCAAACAGGTAATGTTTCTTCACTCCCTAGCGTCCCTATAACGGAGCGATTGGTTTTCATACCTCGGGATAGACGGTGTCCGATGTTTAGGGGGAAATGCGGTGTTGGGTTAGATGAATGGCTTGAGGAGGTACGAGCTTGTATGAGGGTTCGCCATTTGTCCGTTAGAGATCAAGCATTTTTCTTATTCGATCACTTAGAGGGGGAAGCCCGTGACGAGATAAAGTATCGTCCCACGGTTGATAGAGAGGACCCTCAGAAGGTTATTTCAATACTGCAAGAGCTGTATGGGTGTTCTCAGTCTTATGTAGCTCTGCAGGAGGCCTTCTTTTCTAGAAGACAGCTAGAAGGGGAAACCTTACAGGAGTTTTCACTAGCATTAATGAGCCTTATGGCGAGAGTAAAGCAGTGTGCCCCGACTACCATGTCTAATGCTGATGTCCTGTTGAGGGATCAATTTGTGGAACATGTTTTGGATGGTGCTTTGCGTCGTGAGTTGAAGCAGATGGTGCGCCGACAGCCTGGTGCTACTCTACTGGAGGTTAGAGGTGAAGCAATTAGGTGGGAACAGGAGGGCCACCCTAGCGGTGTGCGAGGTCGCAGTCATTCCGTTCCATCAGTGTTGGGTCTTCAGTATGGGATTCAGAATAGTAGGGTGTCGTCTGCTCCTCCAGCAGAGCTGGATGAGTTAAAGGAGTTGTTGAAATGTCAGCAGGAGCAATTGAAAAGTCAGCAAGAGCAGCTGCAGCAGCTTGCCCATAGCATTGCTCGGTTACAGCCTTCTCATCAGCGTAGCCGTTCTCCACGCAGAGGCCTTGTGTGCAGACGTTGTCAACAACCTGGCCACTTTGCCAGAGAGTGTGATGGAGTGCGTGCTCCCCCTCGGTCTTATTCATCCCATGTCCCTACCGCAGCTGAGAGACAGTCCCTTCCAACGCCGGCGTCGGAAAACTAGCACCCACCGCGCTGCAGAGCCACAGTTCGGAGGGGTATTTAATTGGCTCACAGGCCGCCCCTAGAAGTTTAGGCGGTACTTCCGCCTTGGTGTCATCCTGTCCACACCTTGATATAATCTTGGGTGGAGTTAAAGTATCATGCTTGCTAGACACAGGTTCGATGGTGTCCACAATTACGGAGAGCTTCTTTTATGAAAATATCCAGCCTTGGGGTCAGGAGCGTCTTCAGTCATGCCATTGGCTGCAGCTTAGGGCTGCTAATGGGTTAGCTATTCCATATATTGGTTATTTGGAATTGGATGCGGAGCTGTGTGGTAAGGTACTGCAGCAATGTGGGGTGCTGGTAGTTAAAGATCCTCCTGGTGGTAGCCAAGCTCAAGTGCCCGGTGTTCTGGGGATGAACATCATCCGCCGGTGCTATAAAGAGCTTTTTGGGGAGCATGGTTTGGCTTTGTTTGATTTGCCCTCTGTGTCAGAGGCCCCAGCATCTGTTATACAGGCGCTGCAGCAGTGTCATGAGTCCCGTGTTTCGTCTACCTATGAGCTTTCTGGTAGGGTAAGGGTTCAAGGTAGCAGAACTTGTCGGATCCCAGCAGGAGCTATGAAGTTGGTAGCAGCCACCTGCTCCGACCGGTACTCGGGTTGTACTGTGCTATTTGAGCCACCGGATTCTGGTTTGCCGGCTGGACTTTTGGCATCTCCTGCCATAGTACAGGTGACAAGAGGTACGGTTTCGGTACCGGTTGTTAATGTGAGTTCTACTGAGGTGGTGCTGTATCCTCGTGTGATGGTAGGTACCCTCCATCCAGTTCATATTGTTAGCTTGCCTGCTGGTATCACAGAAGTTCCTTCCTGTACCGTGACGGTCAATTCACAGTCTGCTGCTCCTACGGTTTCTAGTCAGATAGAGGCCTTAGATTTGTCCCTTCTGCCAGCAGTAGCCCAGACGCAGGTGAGGGCCCTCCTTCATCAGTACAGCTCTGTTTTCTCTGTTCATGAGATGGACCTTGGCTGTACCACGCTGGTGGCGCATGACATCCCGGTCTTGGATGACATTCCTGTTAGGCAACGCTATAGGCGTATTCCTCCATCAGAGTATGAAGTAGTGAAACAACATATTAATCAGTTGTTGGCGGCGCAGGTCATTCAAGAGAGCAGTAGCCCTTATGCCTCTCCTATAGTCCTTGCCCGAAAGAAAGACGGTACTTTACGTATGTGTGTCGATTATCGTCAGTTGAACGCCAAGACAAGGAAAGATGCATTTCCTCTGCCCCGTATCGAGGAATCCTTGGACGCCATGACTGGAGCGTGTTGGTTTTCCACCATGGATTTGGCTAGTGGGTACAACCAGGTCCCCGTCACTGAAAAAGATCGTCCCAAGACTGCATTTTGTACGCCATTCGGATTGTTTGAATGGAATCGTATGCCTTTTGGCCTCTGTAATGCTCCCAGCACCTTTCAGAGATTAATGCAGCGGATATTTGGTGACCAGCAGTGTCAGTCTTTGCTGCTGTATCTTGACGACATCATTGTGTTTTCTTCCACTGTAGAACAGCATCTGCAGAGACTTGAGGTGGTGCTGGGTCGGCTGCAGCATGAGGGCCTGAAGGTCAAACTTTCCAAATGTGCGTTCTTTCAACGGGCGGTGCAGTACTTGGGTCATGTCATCTCTGACCAGGGTGTATCCACTGACCCGGATAAAATCCAGGTGGTAGCTGACTGGCGACCTCCTTCCACTGTCTCAGAGCTACGCTCATTTCTTGGGTTTGCTAGCTATTACAGACGTTTTATAGATGGTTTTGCAAAGTTGGCAGCCCCTTTACATAGGCTGGTGGCAGACCAGGGTGGTGCTGGATCTAAGAACACGAGGAGATCCTGTGCAATTGAGGCATGGACAGAGGAGTGTAGTGCCAGTTTTGAGGCACTAAAGACCAAACTCACTACTGCACCTGTGTTGGCGTATGCTGACTTTGCATTACCTTTTGTTTTGGAGGTAGATGCAAGTCATTCTGGGCTGGGAGCTGTTCTTTCCCAAGAGCAAGGTGGAAAGTTAAGGCCAATAGCTTATGCCAGTCGGGGTCTCAAGCCAAATGAACGTAATATGAAAAATTACAGTTCTATGAAGTTGGAATTTTTGGCACTAAAATGGGCCATGACGGAGAAATTTTGAGATTATCTCCTGGGCCAACGATGCATTGTCTATACGGACAATAATCCACTGAGTCATTTGAATTCTGCTAAACTTGGTGCCACTGAACAACGTTGGGCAGCTCAGCTTGCCTCTTTTAATTTTGAGATTCGATATCGGTCCGGTAGGAGCAATCGCAATGCAGATGCTCTGTCACGGCAGCTTCATGTGGGTTCATCAGTGGAGGCTATGGTTCCTGGGACGCCCCTCCCTGTGTCTTTCCAGCATCTTCCACAGCCAGAGGTGTCTACTGCATCCGTAGCAGTTCTGAAGGCGCTGCCTTGTCAGACAGCTGATTTGGGAGTTCTCCAGGAGTCTGATCCAGTGCTCAAAGAGGTCCTTGTGTTCTGGAGACGCAATCAGCGGCCCAATGTTGAGGAGCGTAAGCAGTTATCGCGCCCTGCCCTGGTACTCCTACAACAATGGGATCGTTTGGTTGAGAAAGGTGGTATTGTCTATCGCCAGGTATTCCATCCTAGTGGTGGTGAATCTGTGGATCAGCTGCTGTTGCCACAGGTATTAAAACAGGAGGTGCTGACAGGGTTACATCAGGAGCATGGCCATCAGGGAGTTGAGCGGACACTGGCGCTCCTACGACAACGGTGCTACTGGCCAGGTATGTCGGCGGATGTAGCTGAATGGTGTAAGGCATGTGAGCGTTGCCAAGTGTCCAAGGACTGTTATCCCACTGTCCATAGTTTTATGGGGCACCTTTTGGCATCACAGCCTAATGAAATTCTTGCTATTGATTTCACGGTTTTGGAGCCAAATAGGAATGGTCTGGAAAATGTCCTAGTGATGACTGATGTCTTCAGTAAATATACATTGGCCATTCCAACTCGTGACCAACGTGCCACTACAGTTGCTCAAGTGCTAGTAGTGGAATGGTTTACTAAGTTTGGGGTCCCTGCACGGATCCATTCTGATCAGGGCCGCAATTTTGAGAGTCTGCTTATCCAGCAGCTTTGTGGGATCTATGGGATTCAGAAGTCCCGCACTACGCCACATCATCCCGCTGGTAACGGCCAATGTGAACGTTTTAATCGGACCCTTCACAATTTGTTGCGTGCCTTACCAGTATCTAGGAAGAGAGACTGGGCTTCTTGTTTGCCTCAAGTCTTGTTCTGCTATAATACCACACCCAATCAGTCTACCGGTGAGTCTCCATTTTATTTAATGTTTGGTCGAGAGGCTCGGCTGCCAGTGGACTTTCTGTTGGGGAGAATTCAGGAGCCAGTTGCGGGTCCTGTTCATGAGTGGATTCTGGAGCACCAGACTCGGTTGCGAACAGCATTTGAGGGGGCCAAAGAACGGTTAAGGCTTGCTGCAACTCGCAGAAAGGAGCTTCATGCCCAGAAGGTGCAAGGTGAGCCATTGAGGGAGGGTCAGTTGGTGTACGTGCGTGATTTTAGTGCACGGGGTCGTCATAAAATCCAAGACCTGTGGAGCTCCGTGGTTCACCAAGTTTTGAGGGCACCTAGAGAGGGAGGGTCAGTCTATACGATTGTACCAGTTGGGGAGGTCGGCAGGACTAGGCAGGTACACCGTTCTTTGTTAAAATTAGTGGTACATCAGAATGCTCCTCGTCCTGCTTCTCCTGATGACACTGTACGTAATGACCTTTCCTTGCCTCATGACCCCTCTCTTGAGAATGAGTCTTATGGTGAGGATGATCTTTTGATTCTGGCTCATGAACCTCCTCCAAGCTCTTGTCTCCTGCCGGTTGCCTGCCCAGACACAGGCGCTTCAGTCACCCTTCAGCCGTCGGCTTCAGAGTCAAATCGGCCTCTTGGTGTGCCCCATCCTGTAGTGATTTCACCAGTGGTGACACATTCAGCACCTGTAGTCCCGGTGGTTTCTGCTTTGAGTAACCGAGACAGTGGTACAGGAATGGTGCGTAGAACAGCACGAACCACAGCCGGGCAGCACACCAATGTCCATCACTTGCCGAGATCTGTGGGGGTAGTTGCCCAGGGGGACCGTGGTTCTGTGTGCCATGCAGCTTCTGCTGTATTCAGGCCCTGGGACTGAGCGTCCCTGTGTAGGAATGAGCATCGTCGGGTCGACAATTCAAAAGTGGGGGGTAGATTGTAGCAGGATGAGCTGTGGCTTCATCATGTGGGTTATCTTGGTTAGAGGGATGCCTTATTCACAACAGGCTGCACTGTTTTCTATATAGTGCCATAACCTCAGTTGAAGGACTTCCGGGTCACCTGGTTAGTGTCAGATCATTTTAGCACTAGCCAATCAGCTTGCTTGTGGGTTGCTATAAAGGTGGTGGAAGAGTGCTTTCTCTCACGTAGAGCGCCCGCCCCTTTGTGTTGTGTACCTGACTTCCGGTTTGCCACAGGTAAGAATGCTCCTCGCAGTAGCTTAGCTATGCTTGTGGACTGTGGTACTCATTCAAATGGTTTTTTTTAGGTTTCCTCTGGACTCATTAATGGTGAGGTCCTCTCCTACTAAATCCTCCTTTGTAGAGTGCACGCGCACTGTTTAGTGCGCCTGACTTTCACTTTCATATCAGGTATGGATGCTCGTTGCTATCTCTTGTCTATGCTAATGGGCAGAGGCAATCGTTTACATTGATTTGAAGAGTCATTCTGGATTCCTCAACAGTGATTTTGCCTTACTGCTGATTCTCCTTCGAGTGGAGTGCACATCGCTTCGTTGCACGTCTGACTTCCGCTTCCGTCTCAGAGCGCATGCCTTTTTGCGGCACGCCGAACTTCCGGTTTCGTTTCAGGTATGAACGCTATACACTAATTTTTCTGTGCTCATTGCTTCTGGTACTTATTGTTGCCTGTTATAGTTTGCACTTAGCATTTTGGGTTCCCATTTGAACAACATTGCCCTACTGGTGTCGGTAAGTGGCTCGGTTCCTGTACTTCCTGGTGGTAACCGGGAGTGATAGTGGTTGTTCATCTAATGTTTTGCGACAGGTATATACTTTCTTTATTTAGTACATTCAGAATTCTTTGTGGTATGTACCTTGATTGTTTCATCCTGATTACAGAAACTGTGGGTGCTGCAGATGTGTGCATGAACGCTGCTGCTTTGTTTTGCTTTGTTTTGCTTTGTTTTGCTTTGCTTTGCTTTGCTTTACTGTTTTTGTTTCACTTTGTGTTGCTTTGCCTGAAGGCATTGCTTCAATTTGCTTTGCTGCTCTGTTCATTTTGCTTTGTCTTGTTCGGCTGTAACTTTGCTTGGCTGTATTAACTTTGCTTAGCATTAGCTTTGTTTGCTTTTGCTTTGTATGAATAATGCTTTGCATGAGTACTGCTACTTTTGTTTTATCGGTTTGTTTTCTTCTCTATTGTTAGTGGGTAAATATATGTATTATGCCTCACTATGTTGCATGACTGCTGCTTTGTTGACTGGTTGCTTTGCCATATTGCTGCTGTGCATGCATTTCTGGCTGAGGGCTTGTGTTCCAAATTGTTTCTCTCTCTCTCTCTCTCTCTTTCTCCATTTTTCCGGTTGTATGTATTTTTAATTACATTTCGAACTCTTGTAGAGCTGTGAGCTAAAGTTGGTGGCAGTGTGACGTGTTGGAGGTTTGTTTCCCTTTTCCGTGTGCGTGTTGGTCACCCGCTTGTGCCGATTCTCACAGTGAATTATGTGTGGGGGTGTGTTTCACGTGTGTTTGGGGTGACTCTTGCTGGGATATTTATCCCTTTCTCTTTCAGTCTGCTTAGCCACTGGTAAGCTCCAGCTCCAAGTTGTTGATTGTATATTTTAATGTGAATCATCCTTGGTGTAGTATCTCCTTGATGTTGCAACTATTTATTATTTTTATAAATACATTTTGAATTACGATGGTGTATGATTGTCTGAGTGAATAAACGTTTGCGTACGAAATCCACGCCTCTTGTCTGTTCAGTGAACGAACCTGGGTGCCTTAGTTAATTTAATAACTAGGGTTGTCTATTTCCTTGGGTGCAATTCCCAAGGTGGCGTAATTGGCTACAGTTGTTAAATCAGGGGATCGGCGGCGTTCGAGCCAGCCCCCTTCATCTCGCCACACTTGATACAGCACTCTGGGAACAGCCTATTCGTTCAGAAATTTCTTTGTGTCTTACCCTCTTGCTTGAGGGTGTCAATGATGGCCTTCTGGACAGCAGTCAAGTCGGTAGTCTTAACCATGATTGCGGTTTTGAGTAATGAACCAGGCTGGGAGTTTTTAAAAGCCTCAGGAATCTTTTGCAGGTGTTTAGAACTAATTAGTTGATTCAGATGATTAAGTTAATAGCTCGTTTAGAGAACCTTTTCATGACATGCAAATTTTTTGAGATAGGAATTTTGGGTTTTCATGAGCTGTATGCCAAAATCATCAATATTAAAACAATAAAAGGCTTGAACTACTTCAGTTGTGTGTAATGAATCTAAAATATATGAAAGTCTAATGTTTATCAGTACATTACAGAAAATAATGAACTTTATCAGAATATGCAAATTTTTTGAGAAGGACCTGTATATCAAAATCCATCGGGTGCGTTTTTGCAAATCACCCAAAATAACCGATCTCCTGTTGAGTTGAGCCAGGACATGCAGCGTGAAAGTTGTTCGGCTCTAAATGTGAGCTCTAAATGTGTACGGAGTTTCGTGTGCCTATGTGAAAGTGTGTATGAGCTATGTTAAGACCCCCGAAAAAGTCCAAAATGGTGGGAAAAAAAATCCTTAGGAAAACAAGAGGGTCCTGCACACCTATAGTGCTTGGGCCCTAATAATCCTTAGGAAAACAAGAGGGTCCTGCACACCTATAGTGCTTGGGCCCTAATAATCCTTAGGAAAACAAGAGGGTCCTGCGCACCTTATAGTGCTTGGACCCTAAATATCGTTGCAAGCAGACCATGCTGCTTTGACCTGGGTTTTTAATCAGCTGAACCCCTCCTCGCGATTAACACGCTGGGTACTCAGGCTGCAAGCATTCGAATTTGTAGTTCAGTACCAAAAGGGGCAGTGCAACACCGTACCTGATTCCCTGTCACGGCGCTGGGAAGGAGAGACTATGAATGGCCATCTGGCGATACACCAAGGCAATGAGATGCAG
Source organism: Clarias magur (assembly GCA_013621035.1). Classification (NCBI taxonomy): domain Eukaryota; kingdom Metazoa; phylum Chordata; class Actinopteri; order Siluriformes; family Clariidae; genus Clarias; species Clarias magur. The sequence continues at coordinate 759,832 of QNUK01000254.1, forward strand.
TGGGGTCTGCCATGTGACTGGGGGGAGTTGGAAAAGGCCCAGAAGGAGGATGAAGCACTTCGTGAACTGTGGAGAGAGGCAAAGTTAGATCCTGATGTCAAGAAAATACATCACTGCATCGTGAACCAGTTCCTCTATCGCCCAGACAAGTCCCCAGACAAGCAGGGTGTAGCCTATTCCAACTGGTCATCCCAACATCACTGCAACCTCAGTACCTGCAATACGCCCACCACAGCCCTCTCAGTGGTCATCTGGGGTGGATGAAGACCCTAAGGAGGCTACTAGAGGTGGCCTACTGGCCGGAGATACGCCGAGATGTCTGGGAATATTGTAAGAACCGCGTCACTTGTCAGAAGTATAAGCCACGTATTTTTTTTTTTCGTGTTGTTCCCGCGAAAGTTCCTCGTCTGTTTGTAACAGCGTTTTAGATAATATTTTGTTTAGTTTTTTATAATTATATATTTTTCCTGTTTTTACTAAATAACAAACTAGTTTCTACGCTTTAATACTACTGGACTTTATCCGTTTTTTTTTGTTTGCGCTTTTTGGGAGAACACACGTATCATCTGACCAACAACAAGCAAATCCATCAGCAAATAATCACAACGCTGGCACAAAGAGGTACGTTATTATGTCTACCATTCAGCTCGCTCAATGTGTGGAGTGCAGGATGTTTAGACATTCTTCCTCCATCATTAGTGATAATTTTATTTGTGATAGGTGTGTGTTAGTTGAGCTGAGAAACCTGAAAGAGCTCTGGTTATAGGAGACTCTATACTTTAGGGGTGCCAGCGGCAGTGGTCAGGTGTATCCCGGGAGCCAGAGCACCGGACATAGCAGGTAATCTTAGGGCTCTAGGACAGCATAGGTTCTCTAAGATAGTGGTACATGCTGGAGCTAACGATATATGCCTTCGTCAGTAAGAGGTTAGTAAGAGTAACTTCACAGAGGTGTTTAAAATAGCGAAGGCGATGTCCGAAGAAGTAGTTTGCTCTGGTCCCATCCCAATGAGATGTGGCGAAATAGCTTACAGCAGGTTATGGTCACTGAACCGCTGGATGTCCAGGTGGTGCTCCGAAAACAACGTGGGCTTCATAGACAACTGGAAGACCTTTGAGGGCAAAGCTGGCCTGTTAGAGCGGGATGGTGTCCATCCCACTTGGGAAGGTGCTGCTCTCATTTCTTGCAGTATAGCGCATGGTCTCAGAAGAGGCCTAGTTAATCGGTGACAATCCAGAGCCCAGGCCAGGGAGCAGACAGACAGGCTAAACCAACCATCTGCTAGCTGCATAGAGTCGTCACTCAGGGTTCATCATATTGAGACTGTGTCTGTTCCCCGAGATAAACATAAACATACATTTAGAAAGACTCAGAAAGTCTGTTTTAGTAATTTAATTAACATAGATACCACAAACTCAGATCACACTGAATGCGCAGCCGGCACCTCTGATCTGAAGCTAGGACTGTTAAATATTAGATCTCTCGCATCTATAGCTGTTATTGTTAATGAAACTATCACAGATCAGGAGTTTGATATATTAGAAACCTGGATTAAACAGGACAAGTATGTAGCTCTAAATGAAGCTAGGCCTCCTGGATACAGCTACATACACCAGCCTTGGCTAACTGGTAGAGGAGGAGGAGTCGCAGTTATTTATAACGATAATCTGTCTCTCGTACAAAAACACAGATTTAAATTTAATGCATTTGAAGTTCTCTATAGTAACATAAAGTCAGCTCAGTCGATCCCGCTAATCATCATTTACAGACCCCCAGGGCCGTACTCGGAGTTTCTCTGCGAATTTGCAGATTTCCTCTCAAACCTTGTTGTTTCTGTAGACAAAGCGTTAATTGCTGGAGACTTTAATATTCATTTTGAGAATCCAGAAGACCCTCTGAGAACAGCATTCTTGTCCGTACTGGACTCAGTAGGAGTAAATCAGTGTGTAGTAGGACCCACTCATAAAGCAGGTCACACTTTAGATTTAATATTATCCTTCGGATTAAGTATAGGAAATATAACCACAATTCCACAGTCTGAAGTTATCTCAGATCACTACCTTGTCTCGATTAAAGCGTGTCATAGTAATAATGTATGCACAGCACCGCGGTTCCGCTTTAAACGTACATTTACATCAAATATTGCACAGAGCTTTATCAATAATCTTCCAGAGTTATCAACTTTGATTGGATCGCCATCTGACTTCACAGAACTCGAACAGGTGAATGAATATCTAGAGTCAGCACTTCGTTATAGCTTAGATAATGTTTCTCCAGTTAAAAGGAAAATGATTAGAGATAAGAAACTCGCTCCTTGGTATAATGACCACACACGTGCTTTAAAACAAACCGCTCAAAAATTCGAACGTAAATGGCGCCAAACTAAATTGTTATCATTCAAAATAGCTTGGAAGGAGAGCATCCTGAACTATAAAAAAGCTCTCAGTGATGCTAGATCAACGTATCTCTCCACTCTTATAGAAAATAACAAAAACAACCCGAGATTTTTATTTAATACCGTAGCTAAATTAACTAAAAACAAGACCACTGCAGAAATCTCCACAACAACATCATGCAGTAGTGAGGATTTCATGAACTTTTTCAATAACAAAATCATAAATATTAGGCAAAAAATTCAGGCTTTGAAACCAGACAATTTAAATAATTCAGATGAACTAACCACATCACATCAGAACTTAGAACACTTTACTCCCCTTGAAGCGAGGGAACTAATTTCACTCATCTCTTCTTCAAAATCGTCAACCTGTATATTAGATCCTATACCGACACATTTTCTCAAACAGATAGTACCAGCAATAACAGAACCCCTGTTGAAAGTAATTAACTGTTCACTCAGTAGTGGGTATGTCCCCAAATCCTTTAAATTAGCCGTTATTAAACCATTAATCAAGAAACCTGACCTTGATCCCTGTCTGCTTTCTAATTACAGGCCGATATCAAACCTTCCCTTTATCTCCAAGATTTTGGAAAAGGTAGTATCACAGCAGCTATGTTCACATCTACACAGAAATAGCATAAATGAACTGTATCAGTCAGGATTTAGGCCTCATCACAGCACAGAGACAGCACTTGTTAAAGTAGTAAACGACCTCCTATGGGCCTCTGATCAGGGTTGCGTCACTATACTTGTGTTACTGGACCTCAGTGCAGCTTTTGACACCATTGATCATAGTATTCTCCTTCACAGATTAGAAAATGTAGTAGGAATTAAGGGAACTGCCCTCTTGTGGCTCAGATCCTATTTGACTGATCGTTATCAGTTTGTAGATTTAGATGGTGACCATTCCTCATGTTCTCAAGTGGAGTTTGGTGTTCCACAGGGCTCAGTTTTAGGCCCACTGCTTTTTTCCCTTTACATGCTTCCTCTGGGCAACATAATTCGTAAACATGGTATTAGTTTTCATTGTTATGCTGATGACACATAATTATATGTCTCAGCAAAACCAGATGAGAAAAACTTCTGCTTAATCCTGATAAGACAGAAGTTCTGGTCATTGGACCACAAGTAGCTAGAAATAAGCTTTCTGATCACACTGTAACTTTAGATGGCCTTTCTGTTCCATCAAGTGCAACAGTAAAAGACCTTGGTGTGATTATAGATTCCAGCCTTTCGTTTGACGCACATGTAGATAATATTACCAGGATAGCTTTCTTTCACCTTAGAAATATTGCCAAGATAAGAAACATATTGTCACTAAATTATGCAGAAAAACTAGTTCATGCCTTTATCACCTCTAGGTTGGACTATTGTAACGCCTTAATGTCTGGCTGTTCAACTAGGTGTATAAACAAGCTTTAGTTGGTGCAGAATGCAGCAGCGAGAGTCCTCACTAAAACCAGAAGATACGAGCACATCACCTCTATCTTATCTACACTGCATTGGCTCCCTGTGAAATTTTGCATCGATTTTAAGATACTACTTTTGAAATTTAAAGCACTAAATGGTCTCGCGCCGCAGTATTTGAGTGAACTGTTAGTGTCTTACGATCCGCCACGCCTACTTCGATCAAAGGATGCAGGCTGCCTGTCAGTACCACGTATTATTAAAACTACAGCAGGGGGCAGAGCTTCAAAAGCCCCAAAGTTATGGAATAGTCTTCCTATTAATGTTCGGGACTCAGACACAGTCTCAGTGTTTAAGTCTAGGCTAAAAACCTATTTAGGTAAAGGAGCAGACTCATGGACGTTGAGTATTCTGGTGAACTGGTATGTTTAGATGATGTCTTCCCCACTCTCATTGATCACTCAGGTTTGTTGATGGTGAGGTGATTGGTTGCTTTACATCTCAGGGAGCCCTCATGTCTGTTTCCTTCTGGCGCTCCCTTTTAGTTATGCTGTCATAGTTAGTAAGTTAGTAGTCCCTGCTTTCACTTTGCACTAAATATACATTCACCTTATACATGTTTGACTGTGACCATATCTACAGTAACTGCCATCTCTCCTTATCTTCTGCTCTCTCCTCTTCTGATGTCTTCTCTCTCTCTTTCCCTCTCTCTGTCTCTCTGTCGAGATGTACATGTCGCTCCTGAGTTGCCAGTGATCCAGACCCCTCTGCCCTCTGGACTGTCTAACCCGTCCTGGAGTCCTGCTTCTGGTTGGAGATCTCGTCGCATGGATACCCCATGTGGTCTGCCTGGAATGCGCGTGGTGGCTGGGGATGGTTTCCATGAAGACTGTCCTGTCCTCGACTGATGCAGACAGCTGTTCTCTGGGGACCTATGACTTCAGTTGTTCGATAGCTCATGACTGGAATTTCCTACAGTCTACCTGAGCCTCCAGGAACAAACTGGACTCCATTCAATTTAAAACACATCTCCTGTTATACTGAACTTCCACAGTACACAGTATTATACAGTATTATACCTGCTATCCGTTATCACTCAGATGAGGATGGGTTCCCTGTTGAGTCTGGTTCCTCTCAAGGTTTCTTCCTATTACCATCTCAGGAAGTTTTTCCTTGCCACCGTCGCCCTCGGCTTGCTCATCTTATCATTTTGATTCATACACATTCACATTTCACACAGACTTATTACTTTTGATTGTGTAAAGCTGCTTTGTGACAATGTCAATTGTTATAAGCGCTATACAAATAAAATTTTAATTAATTGAATTGTGTGCGTGAGTGTAAACATTTGTAATATGGGTGTATGTATGAGTGTTTGTGTGTGTGTGAGGATATGTGTGTATTATGTGTGTAGGGTTAGTGTATGTGAGAGTGAGGGAGAGAGGTGTGTGACGTGTGGATGTGTCAGTCTGTGTGTGACGAGTAAATGTGCTTGCGTTTATGCTTGTTTGTGTGTTATGGTGTGTGAGTCTGTGTGTATTTAAATTAGTGATTTGTGTCTTAATATGTGTGTGTGTGACAATTGCAGAGGGATTTTTGATATCCCAAACGGGTCAGCTGTGATATCTTGAACGTATGCCGAAAAATGATTGAATATAATGCCGCACAGAATGTTAGTGACGCGTTCAGTGACATCACATTCAGGAACGTCAAAGTGTGATGCTTTTTCTTCCAGCATCTGTGGCCTATTGTACACACACATCACAAATGTTAACACACACACACACACACACACACACACCCACACACACCACTAATGTTAATACACACAGACTCACACACCATACACACAAACAAACACAAGCACATTTACTCGTCACACACAGACTGACACATGCACACGTCACACACCTCTCTCTCACTCTCACACACACTCACGCACACAAACCTCTCTCACAACGTGTGATGTATGCAGGTTGTGCACACAAACATAAACATGCATGCACACAAGCACACTCACATCACGCACATACATACACCCATATTACAAATGTTTACACACAGACACCTCTCTCTCTCACACACACTAACCCTCACACACCACACACATATAGACACCCATATTACAAATGTTTACACTCACATTCAGGTGTTTCCTCCTGTTCTCAGGATATTCCTTTAAGGGATTTTTTTTTGCAGCAACCACTCTACTGAGGTGAAAAATAAGAACGTTTTTTCACAAACATCCACAACAATTAGAGATTGTTAAAAAAAAAAATATTGGAAGAGCAGAAGTCGGCAAGGTTAGCCACTTACAGTTAGCTTCTAACTGCTAACCCAGGCTTATGCCTAACATGCTTATACTTCCTATCCAATGTTTGAAATTTCAATAAATGTCTATTTAGCTCTATTTTATCCCTGAGCTGTCTTTATAAAAATCATTACCTATTTTTCATCAGCACAAATAAAAGTGTTATGGTCAGTGATAGAATCTGAAGGCCAAGCTTATGAAGAAAATACATGTTAATTTAAAGAGTACAAATTAAGTGGGAGTATTTTTCTTAAGTTTCCCATGTACAGTACACACAGTAGAAATTGACGACTGTCCACAAATGGTCAAAAAGTGAATTTCTATAGTAAAGTTTTACACACTGCTTTGATTTCAATATTCTGTTGATAATTCAACATGTGCCAAATGACTGTTTGCTTTTTCCAATTTATTACTGATATTTTGTGATACCTTTTTACAGTAATTTAACAATATTAAGTATTAAGCACATTATCTTTTAACTGTTAGCATGAAATTCCTTCCCTGAAAGCAACAGTAAATGTTATTCAGCCATTTATGCATGATGGGAATGTTCGCTAATAGGCATATTGCATATTGTATAAGTTTAAAGATTCTATAATCTCCGTGGCACAATTACAAATTAATACATAATTAAAATGTGATTTTTCCATTACATAGGCAAATTACAGAACATAATCTGAACTCCTTGGTTATTAGGGCCAACTAAATGATAAAAAATTCTCTTGAACAGTTGTGCACTTGCCGCCAATTTCAATGGCTGATGGCAGGTAGATAGGCGATTAGCTGGCTGTGTAACTGACGGGTCCTGCACATAATTCTACAGATTCAATGTCAATAAATATCGCATGCAAAACAGTTTATAAATTATTTCACACTTAATAAATACCAATGTGTGCATCTACAGAATATATTTATTTAAATAAAGCGTAGATATGTGCTCTATATAAAAGGCAAACATAATTTTTTATGCCCTCCTTGTCTCCTGCCTGGCCAAAAAAAGGGATGCACACTCCAATATTTCTATGACAACCTTTAGCTATCATTGTGGCACAGGGTGGTGGCCATTGTAGATGACATGTGAAAATGATTCCCCAGCTCAAAGAACCACTCTTTTGCTCTCTCAATTTGCATCCTGGAAAATGTCTGTCGGGAAGGAATAAAGTCCTGACTTAATTTTATTGCCCCATAACCTTGCCCAAAAGCAACCTCAGATCATAATACTGCCTCCAGAAGCTTGTATAGTGGCCACCCATTGCTCTGGGATAGGGTCAGTCTAGATGCATCAGATCATATGACCCGTGTCCATTGCTTCAAAGTCCAAGCTTTATAACCCCTAGCAAATATGTTTCATTTCTTGGGCCAACTAACAAGTGGATCTCTTATGGCCACACATAATGTTTAACCTCAGTTCTCTAAATTCTACTCACATTGGAAATATTACTTTTAATATTAAACATAACTCAAATTTCTCTTGTCAATCTTTCCATGCATCTTTACTAAGCATTTAGGTGATTTTTCTGACCACATTTTTTCAACAAAGATACAGCACAGTCCTTATAGGTTTGTTGTATAGTTCTTAACCCAATTCCAGTAATTAAAAATCTCCAGTAATTGAAAACCGTTTTCTATGCTTGATGCTGGCCAATAATTTGGTTTTGTGAACTACAATAATCCAAAGATTATAATTAACTATACCATGCAAGCTATATGGCAATGTGGTGTAAGAAAGAAACAAGGTTAAACTGTAACACTCAGATATAATATAAATACCCCATGCTACACAAAAGGAGAGATTTTTGTCTTCGTGTCGGTGTGTTTTAAAAACCAGTGAACAAGAAACACACATTCAAGCCCAATTGAAACAATCCAAATGTGTATTATACAATAATGAAACAAAAAGGTGCACCAACCAAGAAAACCAATTAAAAAAAAAACAATATTTACAAAATATATACAATGAAAACCGGTGTGCGTGTCTTAACACTTAAAAAAAAACACATCTCATTCCAGGTTATTGTGGGTTGCCCTATGATTGTGTACTTTATTGGCCCTTTTATAATTTTTAATTGCTGCTGGATCCCCCCACTTGGGCTCTACATTTTTGATGTGCAGAGGAGCCTGGGAGCGTCGTTTGGCCAAACCAGTTCGCCCAGTAGCACGAGCGCTCTGTACCACCGGGAAATGCTGGAACTGGCTTGTTCGGCTTTCTGACGTCTTTGTTGTTGTGTTTCTTCCTCCGCTGTGTCTCGTGGGTTAAGACAGAAAGAAGTTGTTGCTTGGTCTGGAGTGGGTGGTCAGTTGGTGCATTGCGCCAGTGGTCCCTTGAGTGGCCTGCCCCGCGATAGCTGCGCTGATGTTGCCCCCGGGGTTTCATGATGGGCAGAGCTAAGAGTATAGCAGAACTCCGGTCGCCACTGGTCCGCTTACTGGTGTTGTTGGTCTTCTGGCAGACATTACAGGTGGTGAGGTATTGCCATACGTCCTTCCACAAGGAGGGCCACCAGATTACTTCTAGCAGCCGCAACAGGGTTTTTAGTCTCCCCCTGTGTCCGCCTGATGGAGGGGTATGGCAATGGTGTATGATCTTATGGATTAATGATTGCGGGATTACCACTTGGAGCTTTTCCCCTTGCTTCACCGTCGCTCTTCGATATAGCGCCCCCCGGTGATGTACAATGAGCTAATCTGGGTTTGCATTTTCCCCTGGTACTCCCCAGCAGCCAGTTGAGCTATGAGGCTGTCGTCCTGCTGGGCTTGTTCAATCTCCTCCAGTTCACAGGGCAGGTCAGAGAATAACGTGGGCTGTAGTGGAGGATTCGGCTTTGGGGCTTTCGCATCGTAGGAATGATAGGCTGCTGGTATAGGCTGCTCGCCGCTCCTTTCCGTGTTCAATCCCCCCTTCTCCTTCTGTTCCACTGCGCTCCCTGTGGGTCTGAGAACATCAGTCACACTGGGGTTCCCGTTGTTAAGCCTGCCGTCCTTCAGCTCTTCCTCTGCGTTGTCCGCAGTCTTTATGGAGTCTCCCGAGCGTCCACACTCCCTGCCGATGAGAGGTTGTGGAGGACAGGCGGACGCAGCCGTCAGCTCTGATGATGAATGCAGCTCAGATGGGTGAACTGCAACTGACAGACAAACCTCGGCGGTGTCCTGGCTTCCTGGGAGTTGTACCTTTTTCTGGGGTGCCGTGACTGGAGTGCTAGGCGGGGACTGTGCAGAAGTGGGTGATGGTATAGGGGAGCAGGCCGGTGGGCGGCGGAGAGTAAGACAGCTTGTGAGATGTAACTTCTTCAGCTGCTTCTCCCACATGGCGTCTCTCCGCAGAAGACATTCGGTAATAGCCTTCTCCAGCTTTTCCAGGGCCTCTTGGACGTAGTTCTCCAACCCTGCTAAGCTAGCGTCCACCGCCTGCCGAAAACTAATTTCCCTGTTTGTATTACTGTTAGTGGCATCTTTAAAAGCAAACTCTAATGTGTTAACATTATTAGAAAGAGCCAGTAAATCCACTTTACATTTATCCACATCCTTCTGTAAAGTTTGTACCACCGCCATCCCAGACACACAATCATTATCATCAGTATTACTATTACAAAGACTTTAAAGATGGTACTGAAGGGCCTACTGAACATTCTACAGCAGCCTTATTAGCCTGTACATATTTTAGTCTGCTTGAGTCAGCCATGTTTACCAAACTAGCATCGACTTTTATCCTGCTCATTAGTTTTAAAACACCCGCGACACACACAAAAAAAAAAGATCCCCGTACGGGCCACCACTATGTAACACTCAGATATAATATAAATACCCCATGCTACACAAAAGGAGAGATCTTTGTCTTCGTGTCGGTGTGCTTTAAAAACCAGTGAACAAGAAACACACATCCAAGCCCAATTGAAACAATCCAAACATGTATTATACAATAATGAAACAAAAAGGTGCGCCAACCAAGAAAACCAATAAAAAAAAAAAACAATATTTACAAAATATATACAATGAAAACCGGAGTGTGGGTGAATATGTAGAATGTCCAAAGTCCGTGTTATTGTAAGAGTGTATGAGGGAGATGGATCGGTCTCACCGGAAATTATGGTAAATAACCGGAAGGCCGATGTCGGAGTAGTCCAGTCGGTGTTAATCTAGATGGTAAGACAAACCCGCAAGAAACAGCCTTCGTCAGTCTCATGAGCAACTCCGTGTAAATAATATATTCAGCGCGCTGTATCTTCATAACTCTCCCCCCCTGCATGCTTTCCCGGGCCGGCTTTATGTCTGGTTCATGTGACCACGTGCGTCACCTTCTTCTCGTGCCGCCCGGCAACACAGTCTCGGGAGAGTAGGAGCGGGAACCAATACACCTTATATACATACAGGCAAATAAACCGAAGGAGGCACATTGCATAAGGTGCTGCAGCTTCTATCATATTAAGCCGGCTTACTTACCCCTCTATACAATTATGCCCCTTATGTGGCAGTGCTACAAAACATTTGAAGACTTTACTCTTTTATGTGCCTGCTGGGACATCTCATCACCTTATACAATGTATTAATCTATGGAATATCACAAAATCTGTCATTTCTAACTTTCTCTGTAGTACAGCAGAGGTTATATGTGGATTTATGTGTATAACCTAGTGCTCTGCTCTGTACACTGCCAAACCACATCCCCACCCTGAGATAACTACCTAGGGTTTTGCTTGACACAAGCATATGTTCCTATTTATAGTGCTGGTGTGGTACAACTCAGTACAACAGTTGTCTTCTTTTCCTTGCAGTTCAAGAGGGAGACTTTGAAGGAGAAACACGGAGACAGCACCAAGGCAAGGAAAATATGGGACATTTTCGTAATATTTTTAAAAGCATTTATCGACTCTTTTGGGAACTGTTCTAAAGGTATGGATGAGGAACTTCTGCAATCTTCTCTTTTCTAAAATGGATCTATATAAACAAGACTGAAGTTGGCATATGAAGCTTTTTTATACCAAGGGTAATTTACTGAGCATAAATATGATGAACATTACAAATATTTTACATTCATTTCAATCAATTCATTGTCAAAGGTACTGAATATATTTTCTTATTTTTAAGTCACAGAAATGATAACTTTACATTTCAATATACTGTACTGAAAAAGGACTGTAAAGTTATTTGTAAGACGTTTGTGTAATGTTTTTTTTTTCATGTTTAGAGACAAACACTATATAAAGAACTAAAAATCTGATCCCACAAACTAGATGACAAAGCGTGGTTGGAAAGCACTGAAGGAGACCGGTAATTAAAGGGCATCTAAAAAAAGAGCTGGACAGAGGGCGAGGCTGTGGAGTCATATGCGGAGTAACAGAAACTCAGAGTCTACAGGAAGAGCTGTTTAAGACTGCACGCCAAAAATCTGCTCATGGATCCCTACGGAGGCCACTACCTGAACCGAGAGGCGGTGCTGTCTTTACTAGGTATAGCTCGCATATGCGAACTGATCCTAGGCTGTACCACCATGGCTTTGGTGGCTCACAGCGCCGGGTTCAGTGCTGCCTATGGCACCTACTGCATGTTTGTTTGGTGCTTTTGTTTCTCCATGACATTGATTATCTTCGTGCTCGATGTGATTCGCCTGCATGGTTGTGTGCCCATCTCCTGGGACAATTTTACTGTGGCCTTCGCCATGCTTAGCACTTTAATGTACATCACAGCTTCCGTTGTGTATCCTGTTTACTTCCTCAGCAAAGATTGTCCGAGTGAAGGCTGTGAAGTGCGCAACTACCGCATTGCTGTTACTGTGTGCTCTAGCATCTGTTCTTTTGCCTACGGTGCTGAGGTTCTTCTCACACGGGCCAAGCCAGGCCATGTGGTGGGTTACATGGCCACTATGTCAGGCCTGCTCAAGGTAGTTCAAGCCTTCACTGCTTGCATCATATTCGGTGCTCTGGCAAACGACAGTGAGTACCATCGCCACATTCCAACACAGTACTGTGTAGTGGTCTACAGTCTATGCTTTGCCATCACAGTGGTGGTGGTGCTCCTGACTGTCTCAGGGAGGACTGCATTTCTGCGGCTACCCTTTGACCGCTTTGTGATTACATACACCTTCCTGGCAGTCCTGCTATACATGAGTGCTGCTGTGGTGTGGCCCATCTTCAGTTTTGATAAAAAGTATGGCTCTCCTGGACGACCAGATGATTGTCCCCAAGGAAAATGCCCATGGGACAGCAAGCTGGTGGTGGCAGTGTTTACCTTTGCCAATTTGGTGTTCTACTTTATCGACCTATTATACTCACAGAGGATCCGTTTTGTCTCACAGGCAGCAATCTAATAAGACTATTGTGGTTCTACTTTCTATGAAATAATGCACCTATATGTTGTCATACATACAGTGGGGGCCAAAAGTATTTAGACAGCATATGCTATGTATTATAGATTTCCCTTCTGCACAAAACAGATGTCACTAATTAGTTCAAGCGTATCTGGCGGTAGAGTTGTGCTAATTGGAATAATCTGGTTTATGTAAATGATTGAATAAGTATGTGACAGGACTATTACTTTCCACCAGGGGTGTCCACCTAAGAAAAAAATCCTCAAGGGGAAGAATAAAGGACTTCATACTAAAAATTGATTGTTGGATGGAGATTTCTTTATTCTTATCTTGACTAAAATATTGAATTTCACTTGTCTCAATACTTTTGTCCACTCCTGTATATAGCCACTAGTGAGTGATTTCATGTCTCTTTTTAAGAATTGTAAATTAAAAAGATGTTTTATATGGTTTTACATCAACTAGCTGCACTAAAGTCTGTTATCTATCTATCTATCTATCTATCTATCTATCTATCTATCTATCATATTTTAAGTTTTCATGTACAATATTTATGAACATATTGATTCTGAACATATTGATTATTCTGTTTGAACCAAGTGACCTCCATAACTGTGTCCATGTGACGGATGCTTCATTTTCATGTAACCTTCAAGTGTTATTACAACATGATTTGTTTCTGCCACAATCTTGACTTCCTAAAGCCATGTTTTTCATAAAATTCTTAAACATATCCATTGTTGATCACTGATGCATATGATTTTACACTGTTGTCTGCAAGCTTATTTTTAAACATGTAACTTGCAAATGGATATTCTTCAAACTCTACCAGGGCTTCCACTTTGTTTAACCTAATTGTAGATGAAATATATTAAATGTATCTATTGTACTGCTAGATAACTGTTTAAATGTGGAATAAAACAATGTGGTATGTTATCAATTAAGGTGATATTTTTTTTACTTCCCTAAATTCTTTTGTGGGTTTCACTATTCTAATACTGTAAATAGGCTTGTCTGTTTTAATTAAACACATCTCATTAAGAGATACTTTACATACTGTATATAAACAGATGTTGATATTTCATTTACAGATACATTTTCAAAATACCATTGACCATTTCCAAACCAAATATCAAAACCTTCTCCATTTTGTCAGGCAGTATTGTTTGTTGCAGTCAACAAACAATACTGCCAAGTCATGTGATAATGAAACACCGGCTAAATTTATCCCCACTGATTTTACTGATCACATGATGAGAGACCAGATCATGATGTATGTTAAAAAACGTCATTCACTGTATAATTAAAAATTTTTTATCAAGGCTTCAGCTGTTCTTTATGACACATCAAGGACATTACACTGGCAGATTTATTGTATGGTGATATTTATAGTGATCAAATCAGGAAAGATTTAATGTTAAACTATCCTTGAATAAAACCAAAACATTGTTTAAGCAGAATACCTGCATGGTTTACATTCTGTTATTAAACACTCCAGTTTCTGACCTATTTGCTCCGCACCTTTTCACCTGTCTCACTGCTATCTGTGTTGTCTGACGAGTCACTGAGGTCAATGCACATATATTAAACCATTTAGTGCTTAGGGGAAAAAAGTGTTGCATTTAAAAACTAGACTTGGGGGAATTTCTCATTTAAGTCTTGAGCAAATCGTAATTTAATATAGAAAATATAGTAAATGCTAACTGAAAACAAAGAAAAGCTCAATAACAGGAATTAAAAAACATAGGCAGTCCAAAGCATGTATTTCAGATATTTATTGTCTTAAATTTACTGAGCTTTTATTTTATGATTATGTTACCTGAAGTAAAATAGTCAATACACAAGCCCCAGTGATGAGAGACAGGGGTTTATCTTTGACCAGACTATACTCATCTCCAAGCTGAATGGCTGATACCCACAAATATCTTTTCTTTTTGTCAGCAGACACCATTATACAGTAGATGCCATGTTATATATTTACACTAGATATAGATATAAGAATGTGATGTTTAAAGCAGAGTATGCCGAGTACATTTCTATTGTCAAGGCCTGCTGAACTTAAAATAAATTATGAAACACAGAACTGCATAGAATTCGCAGTAGACGTATACTGTAGTGCAGTGGCAATCTGCATTCTGCACATGACACTGAAGCACATGCTCACATCTCAGTGCTAGTTAAAATAAACATTAGTGTTTAGACCTAGATTTAAAATAATTAAGTAAATCCTCAATTAATTGATTCAAACAAATTTTTGGATAATAAGATTGTCATAAAATAACTTTATTATTTATAATGTTATTTTACAGTAATAAACATCTTCCATTCGAAAGATAACTTTGTTGACCATATTTGAACTTATTAAAAGTACACTTTTTGTGCAAAATATGTTATCTGAAATGTTTATACACATCTGAAGTGTTGAAGTGTGATGTTAGACCTGACATGAATAAGTATTTGTAATTGGCATACAATTTAATTATATGGAAATGCACTAATCCTTGATAATTACAATGAGTTTGTTGGTTACAATAGGTTTCTTAATGTTGTCCACATACATGGAAGTACATATTTTAAGCCCTGTCAATAGACATCAGTGGGCAGCTTAAACTCCTTGAAGCAGTAGAAGGAAATGTCTCCATGGTCTACTACCGCAAACGTCAAAGGCACATCTCCACTTTGGAAGGACAGCTGCTTCAAGACGTGCAAGTTTGGCATCAGACCATCAAAACTGCAGTATAGACATTAAGGCTCAGTTCATGGTTTCAGAATTAAACTTCAAAACTCAAGTAAAGAAAAAGAAACGTTTCCACTATATTATGCACTAGACACTAAACACATCATATACTGTATAGTCATCTCCAAAATTATTGGAACACTTTAGGTTTAAATCAATGACTGTATGGATGAGTGAAAAATACTGCACCATTTACTCCAACTGGACCTCTATTATATTTACTATTTACGTATGTTAATTTACACACAAGACATTTTTTGACAACCACCTGTGCACTATAAGGAATGGGCAAATCACAGCTGTTTTGAACACCTTTCCTGTTATACATCCGGTTTCAGTCTTATAGTACACAGATACACCAGGGACTCATTAATGGCCATACTATTGAATATTACCGAAATGAGGTTCCCTGTTGAGTCTGGTTCCTTTCAAGGATATTTCCTATTGCTTTCTCAGGGAATTTCTGCCACCATTTCCTTACAATTTTTAAAAGTAAATTCTCTACACTATACTGTAAAAGGCAGGTGAAATACAACTCAATGACCAAATATTTATGAACCTGACTGTATGTATAATACTTAATTATAGTCATATAATTGAGCTACCTTTTAGCAGGCCTTTCACATAATATGGCAACTAGTAGATAATTAGTTAAAGACTAGAGTTCTATAAATCCTTTCCAGATAATTAAAGGTTAATTGAACCTTTCCATGAAATTTACCACAACCAAATCTTCCAAGCTTTATCTACTAATTTACTACATAAGTAATGTAATGTACTGCTTCAGAAATGTCTCTCAAGGTTTCTTCCTCTTGCCATCTCTCTGAGTATTTTGATTCATATGTATTTTCTTTTCGTATTTTTCTTTTTCATGTATTTCATTCACATTTCTATAATTTTCTTTTGAAGCTCTGTGACAATGACCATTGTTAAAAGTGATATACAAATATAACTGAAGTGAACTGAACTAAAAAAGTGCAGGGTGCCTAAAACTGTTAAACACACACGTGAAGTCTTGAAATTAGTCCAGAATATACGACTTTCACTTTTTGAATCAAATTATGAAATAATAACTTAAAATCTCAAGAAATTATAAAGATTGCAACATGGTAAACACTGGTGAATATTTCTGCAATAGAATATGTTTGATAAATACCCTAACGCACATGTATTTACCTGCAAACACACAAGCGTGTATGGGGCTTTCCTGGAGAACTCTTCTTAAAATCTGTGTCAGGCTGGTAAACATTGAAAGTGACCCTCCACTGGTCTGAGTTGGTTAAACTAAGAGGGAAAAATCTAAAATTATACAAAATAGTGCAGTTCAAACACCTGAGGTGAAACATCATACATTTTTTTTCAATTGTATTTTACAGTAAAATACAACTGAATTGAACAAGAACATGTCACAAGTAAATGACCATCTTCATATACACCTGGAGTTTTCTACCGGCAAACCATAGGACTGAATAATGCTGACTTTTTCCAGGAGTTCGCCTAAACAAGAGGACAAAAACAAAATGCAGGAGAAATATATTCACAAAAAACAGATCATTTGTCAATACTCAGTTAAAAATTCATTAAGAGGCAAAAAGTTAATTAGCAAATATTATCCAAGCAAAAATAATTTGCATCTGGTGTGAAGCATTTGGAGGAACTTGCTCCAATAAAAATTAATCTGTCTACTATGTTTGAACTTCGTTTTAAAATATTTAATTTTGTAATAACACACAGCTGAGAATCATCACATTATCCGTTGATTCAACTAACCACCTATGTGGCTACAGTCAACAAGTTAAATAAAGCACTTAGCTGACACAACAAGGCAGATTCTCATTCTCTGTGTCAGCTAGATATATATATATATGCACAGGGGTTGGACAATGACACTGAAACCCCTGGTTTTAGACCACAATAATTCATTAGTATGGTGTTGGGCCTCCTTTTGCGTCCACTACAGCATCTGTTTGTCTTGGGAATGACAGACACAAGTCCTGCACAGTGGCCAGAGGGATTCTGAGCCATTCTTCTTGCAGAATAGTGGCCAGGTCACTACATGATGCTGGTAGAGGAAAACGTTTCCTGACTTGCTCCTCCAAAACACCCCAAAGTGGCTCAGTAATATTTAGATCTGGTGACTGTGCAGGCCATGGGAGATGTTCAACTTTCATGTTCATCAAACCACTCTGTATTGGTGCATTATCATCCTGATACATGGCACCGCTTTCAGGAATATTTGAACTACAGTGGAACCTTGGATTACGAGCATAATTCGTTCAAGAAGCGGGCTCGTATTCCAAAAACACCAAAAACCAAATAGACTTTTCCCATAAGAAATAATGAAAACTCAAATTATTCATTCTACAGCCCAAAACAATAAATACATAAAAATAATTAATACAACATATAAAATAAAAATAAAACAAATTAACCTGCACTTAACATTAAAAAAAAAGTACAAATAAATTTAGACAGTTAAGTGTTTCCGTTTGTGCGCGCAGGCGCTGTGTATGTGTGTGTGTGTGTGGAATTAGCCCCTCACCTCGTCTTAAACAGTAAAACTCCTTCTCCCTCCACCACTTCGCTTTTTAAGTTTCACAACTAACATACACAATGCAAACACTGTTTTAATGGGGGAAAAAAATAAATCTATCTAATGATACTCGCGTGAGCATACTAACGGAATCACTGCTGTAGAGTAAAAAAAAAAAAAAAAACTAATTAACCAGCACCTTACCTTTGAAATGAATCGCGACAGAGCTGAGTTTTCTGTGTGAATAAAGCGCGTGTGCAGCCGAGGAGATCTGTGTGTGTGTGTGTGTGTGTGTGTGTGTGTTGGTGTCAAATTATGCGCGCGCGTGCACACAAAGTAAGTGTGTGTGTAAAAAGTGTGTGTGTGTGTGTGGGGCACAGTGTCAAATTACGCGTGTGCACACAGAAGAGAGAGGCTGATGTTGATTATAAGAGACGAGCACTAAGACGCAGCAGGGGATTCTTATTTTGACACAGGGGATGCGGTAGGGGAGGCGATTACCCATAATTCCCGCAGCGCAAGAGAGAGAAAAATCATTGGCTCAGTCGTGATCACTTGCTGCTCGGTGTCAAAATAAGAGTCACATGCGTGATACATGATACTCGGCGCTCGTAAACTAATACTTGCTCGGTTTCCGATAAAATTTTTGTTTAAAAATCTTTGCTCGGTTTGCGGAACACTCGTAAACCACGTTACTCGCAATCCGAGGTTCCACTGTATTGGGTGCACATGGTCCTCCAGAGTGCTTTGGTAGTCCTTGGAAGTGAGCTTCACTCTGAGCTTGCAACAGTCTGGGTGGTACGCTTCTTTGGGGCTTCTCTACACCGTAACTCTCCCGGATGTGGGAAAGGTGGACTCATCAGAGAACAATACATGTTTCATATTGTCCACAGCCCAAGATTTTCGCTGCTGGCACAATTGAAACCGACGTTTGGCATTGACATGAGTGACCACAGATTTGGCTATAGCAGCCCGGCCGTGTACATTGACCCTGTGGAGCTCCCAATGAACAGTTTTGATGGAAACAGGAGAGTTGAGGTGCACAGACAGCTTCCTCCTGCGTCCACAGTTACTCCTGTTTAATGTGGCTCAACCTTCTTGGTGGTATGCTAACATTACCCTGGATACCGTGGCTCTTGATACATCACAAATACTTGCTGTCTTGGTCACAGATGCGCCAGCGAGACGAGCAACAACAATTTGTCCTCTTTTGAACTCTGATATGTTACCCATAATGTTGTGTGTACTGGAATATTTTATGCAAAACTCTGCTAATTATTTATGCAAAACTCTGCTAATTAAACTCTGCTATACTCTGCTAATTAAACCTTCACACTCTGCTCTTACTGGTGGAATGTGCAATCAATGAAGACCGGCCACCAGGCTGCTCAAATTTAGCCATGAAACCTCCAACACTAAATTGCCCAGTGTTTCAGTTTCATTGTCCAACCCCTGTATATACCTATATAAACCTATGTAGAAATATTAAAGGGGCTCAAGACAGGTATTATTATACAGCTAACAGTTGCTGCAATTACGTTTGGCTGAGAGTGTGCACCACAATAAATAAAAATCAGCAACAGCCACCAGGAAGTAAACCCCCTTTTTTCGTAGAACAGTCATTTTTCAAGATGTGAATATGACAAACAGGTTTCTTTATATATATTCTTTATATTACAGACCCTCTAGAAACACCTAACAAGTTCTTTAAAAAGGATGCACTTACCAGCAGTGGAATCTATTACTCCAAATATGCAAAGACCATAGGTTCGATATGTATCGCAGTTATATACAGTCGTGGCCAAACGTTTTGAAAATGACACAAATACTAGTTTTCACAAAGTTTGCTGCTAAACTGCTTTTAGATCTTTGTTTCAGTTGTTTCTGTGATGTACTGAAATATAATTACAAGCACTTCATACGTTTCAAAGGCTTTGATCGACAATTACATGACATTTATTGGCAACCCCACACATGAATGGTCTCAGGTTCCCTTTGTGGAAGGCTTTGTGGTTAGTTATTTAATACTGGACTGCAATTTATTTAAAATGTGTTATGTGAGGGTTGCACAGTTGCTTAGTGGTTAGCACTAACCAGGGTCCAGGTTCGATTCCCGTCCCAGGATGCACTCACACCTGCCTGCTGCCATTCCTGAGCAAGCTCTGCACTGGTGGCACTCCAATCCCCCAGCTGAATCCTCTTTAGGAGACGATCCTGGCGCTTGTTGGACTTTCTTGGACGCCCTGAAGCCTTCTTAACACGAATTGAACCTCTTTCCTTGACGTTCTTGATGAGCCTATAAATTGTTGATTTAGGTGCAATCTTAATAGCCACAACATCCTTGCCTATGAAGCCATTCTTATGCAACGCTATGATGGCTGCACGTGTTTCTTTGCAGGTCACCATGGTTAACAATGAAAGAACAATGATTTCAAGCATCACCCTCCTTTTAACATGTCATGTTTGCCATTCTAACCCAATCAGCCTGACATAATGATCTCCAGCCTTGTGCTCGTCAACATTCTCAACCAAGTTAACAAGACGATTACTGAAATGATCTCAGCAGGTCCTTTAATGACAGCAATGAAATGAAGTGGAAAGTTTTTTTTCGGGATTATGTTACTTTTCATGGCAAAGAAGGACTATGCAATTTATCTGATCACTCTTCATAACATTCTGGAGTATATGCATTTTGCTATTATAAAAACTTAAGCAGCAACTTTTCCAATTTCCAATATTTATGTAATTCTCAAAACTTTTGGCCACGAATGCAGAATGTTTATACAGTATGTGTGTCTGTGAGAGAGAATGCTGCCTTAATATTACAACTCAAACACTTACGATGTGAACTACATTTTCTGGGCTGAGCAAGAGGCATAACCTCCTGTTCCCCAATGTGTGTAGGCCTTTCAGTCTGCTGCTGGCTTCTTCTTTTGTCCACCAGCTCTAAATACTCAATCCAGTTCCTGCACTGCCGCACACCTTGGTCATCATTAATGTTGCGTCTGTGTCGGTTTTGCTCCCTTTGCTGCTTTTCTTTCTTCAGATTGAAATTTCTGTGCCATTTAGCCAGGTTGCACTCAGCTACTTGTACAGCACCAGGGAGCAAGCTGGGATCTGGAGGGGGCAGGCAAGCCTTCTTACTCCTATATGAGCCAAGGTCTGGAAAAACGATGCAGCTGAAGTCCTGGTGCTGCCCTGAAGGATGGAATAAATCAGACTGGGGTAGGGTTGATGTATTTGTCCACCAGTTCCGCCCTGGAGCACTGTGTGATTCTAAATCAGACCTTGATGCCCCATCCTGAATGGCTTGCTGTGTTTCCAGTTGGCTTGGAGCATCACATCTACTGTATGGGACACAAGTCTTAATTTCACCTTGATGTTGTCCAGCAGACACTTCTGGACTTTTCTTATTACGCAGTCTAAACAAGAACAAGAATATAATTGGTGAAGAGATGTTTACCTTTTTTAAGCTGACAAAACTGTAATCATAACTTACGTAAATCATTTTAAATGTTAGCTAAACCAGATCTGTGGATAACATTAAGCACAACCAGGACAACACTAAACAAACTTCAATAAAAATGTGACTACCTCAAACTGGGACTCTGGCATAGTTTCCTCTTCAGTTGCTTGCTTGATCTGTTTATGGATAGAAGCAGATTCAGATGTTATTTATATAAAGATGGCAACCTGTTACAAACAAAGGACACTTTTAGGAAACAGACAAAAACGACATACATACATACATAGACTCGTCACAAAGCAGTCAAAAATTTGATGGGTTTTGCAAATGCACTTTACAATACAGATCTTGCAAGAAATGTTCTGGAATCATTCTTGCAAGAACTATACCACAACAGCTGACTTAAAAATACAGTATTGGTCTAGAAAATAAATCCAAATTGTGTCCAAACTGTTGACTAATACTGTACAGTCGTGGCCAAAAGTTTTGAGAATGACACAAATATTAGTTTTCACAAAGTTTGCTGCTAAACTGCTTTTAGATCTTTGTTTCAGTTGTTTCTGTGATGTACTGAAATATAATTACAAGCACTTCATATGTTTCAAAGGCTTTTATCGACAATTACATGACATTTATACAAAAAGTCAGTATTTGCAGTGTTGGCCCTTCTTTTTCAGGACCTCTGCAATTCAACTGGGCTGCTCTCAATCAACTTCTTGGCCAAATCATAATCACTTCTTGGAGTTTGTCAGAATTAGTGGGGTTTTGTTTGTCCACCCACCTCTTGAGGATTGACCACAAGTTCTCAATGGGATTAAGATCTGGGGAGTTTCCAGCCAATGGACCGAAAATCTCAACATTTTGGTCCCCGAGCCACTTAGTTATCACTTTTGCCTTATGGCACGGTGCTCCATCGTGCTGGAAAATGGATTGTTCTTCACCAAACTGTTGTTGGATTGTTGGAAGAAGTTGCTGTTGGAGGGTGTTTTGGTATCATTCTTTATTCATGGCTGTGTTTTGGGGCAAAATTGTGAGTGAGCCCACTCCCTTGGATCAGAAGCAACCCCACACATGAATGGTCTCAGGATGCTTTACTGTTAGCATGACACAGGACTGATGGTAGCGCTCACCTTTTCTTCTCCGGACAAGCCTTTTTCCAGATGCTCCAAACAATCGGAAAGAGGCTTCATCCGAGAATATGACTTTGCCCCAATCCTCAGCAGTCCATTCGCCAAACTTTTTGCAGAAGATCAAGCTGTCCCTGATGGTTTTTTTTTTAAGAGAAGTGGCTTCTTTGCTGACACCAGGCCATCTTCCAAAAGTCTTGGCCTCACTGTGCGTGCAGATGCGCTCACACCTGCCTGCTGCCATTCCTGAGCAAGCTCTGCACTGGTGGCACTCCGATCCCGCAGTTGAATCCTCTTTAGGAGACAATCCTGGTGCTTGTTGGACTTTCTTGGACGCCCTGAAGCCTTCTTAACAAGAATTGAACCTCTTTCCTTGACGTTCTTGATGATCCTATAAATTGTTGATTTAGGCGCAATCTTAGTAGCCACAATATGGTTGCCTGTGAAGCCATTTTTATGCAACGCAATGATGGCTGCACGCGTTTCTTTGCAGGTCACCATGGTTAACAATGACAGAACAATGATTTCAAGCATCACCCTCCTTTTAACATGTCAAGTCTGCCATTCTAACCCAATCAGCCTGAAATAATGATCTCCAGCCTTGTGCTCGTCAACATTCTCACCTGAGTTAACAAGACGATTACTGAAATGATTTCAGCAGGTCCTTTAATGACAGCAATGAAATGCAGTGGAAAGGTTTTTTCGGGATTAAGTTAATTTTCATGGCAAAGGACTATGCAATTCATCTGATCACTCGTCATAACATTCTGGAGTATATGCAAATTGCTATTATAAAAACTTATAGAAGCAGCAACTTTTCCAATTTCCAATATTTATGTAATTCTCAAAACTTTTGGCCACGACTATACATACATACATACATACATACATACTGTTCATACATACACACATTTTCCATCTAGAAATATTTAAATATAGACATATGTAGATTTACCTATTATCAAATCGGTTTACCACATATCCAAGTCTCTTTAAATGACCAAACACCTATTGAGAGAAAAAAGAACAATTCTTCATGAAAAATGCATCAATATTTAAACAGCCAATTAATCTTTTCTTTTTTTTCTCCCTAAAGTACCAACTTTTCTGGAAATATAAGTAATTCATCCATTGTAGGATAGTAGCCACTCTGGATATGCAACGTTATTCTTACTTCTTTCTTTACTTTTGGTGTACACAAAAATATCTTTGAAGTATGGGTTATTTGTAAAGCACATTTACAACAATCAAAGGAGAAAAATAAAATTACAATGTCTATAGTAAAAATGTTAGAGACACTAAGCATAATGATAAAAGAAGAACTATGTGAAGAAATACCATGTCAAAATAAAATGCCATTTTGAAAAGTATGCTTTGAGTCTTGATTTAAAATTGTTCACTGCAATATTTCTTGGTTCTATATTTATTTCATCCATATGACTCTCAGTAACTTAAACAAATGAAATTATTTTAGAGGGCTATGGTCGTTAAGTGGCACATTTTCTCATGCATCCATGGTCTCTTTGTCCATATTTATTAAGTTTGTGCATACTTCTGATTTTTAGGTAAATCCTAAAGAAAAAGAAACACTATTTGTAGTCTACAGATGTCAGTGTCCAGATTATGACTATTTGAAACACCAAATGTGAATTCCTACGAACCTGGTACTGATGTAAAGTCACAGTTTCATCAGAAAGGAAATGTTCATAACCCTCCTGGATGGAGATAGGAAGATCCTGGTAGAACACTTGTACATTGCCCTGTTAAATTCAACAAGGGATCAACATTCCATTACATGAAGCGAAGAGCTGTATAAAGTATTCAAGAAAGATATACAGTAAATGGTCAAAAAATTAAGCAAGATCAGGTCAGTTATAATCAGCAATAAAGATCCAACTAGCTTAATCTGGCTTTTAGTCTTTATTAGCAACATAATGCTTACACATTCCAATAGGTAAAGAGCCTCCTCTGGAAATAAGCACTGCTTTCCTTGGTTAGAAAATCCCATTGTCTGCCAAAATTTTCCCTGAAACAGAGTTTTTAGTTCATAAATGCTGTCATTTGCTTGCAGGCGAAAAGCAGTCTTCTCCGTATCATTTTAAATATTTTTTTCTAGCAAAATGTAGAATGACTTACAAGATGTTGTCACAACAGAACAACAGCATGAAATAACAGTAAGCAAAATATTGCACGTTAGCACTCACTGCTGGAGACAGCAACTTCACTAACTTTTCCTCAGGGATCCATTCCGCATTCACAAGGTTTCCACTACAAATGAGGGGGGGAAAACAAATTAACCAAGAATAAAGGAGACGAAGTTATTTATTATTGGCTCTTCATCTGTGGTATAACAACACCAAGAACCAGTAATTCAGCTTAACTAATTCAAACTCTGGAAATAAAACTACTCTAACAGTTCTACATACAGTACTGAATAAAACCTGAATTCAAACTGAATTGTTTTTTTAATACCCCTAAATTAATTCTAGTGCAACCAGCCGCCATCAAAAATCACATAAGTAGTTAAACAGTAGCAAAATTATAATATTAGGTGGTCTCAATAGAAATATGTCAAAAAATGTTAACATCCTTTGAAGCAATATTAACTTCATTATTTAAAAATGAAAAAATGAATATATTTTCGCACTATGGTTGATTAATATTTCTTAAGAATATGAGAATAAATTATACTATCAATATCAAATATTAGTAAATGTTGAGAAATTGATTACAATAGAGGAAAAAATATTTGCTTACACTCTGTCCACTCGTTCCTCTGAAACAAGCATCCAGTGCTCATCAAGGGTCTTCTGCAAACTTGTCTTTTGCTGCACAGAATTGTTTGGTAAAAACTCTTTTTGTCCCCTCACAGGAATCTTATCTCTACTTTGGCTCCGTCTTTGAAATAGTTCTGATGAACTGTAAGGGAAAGAATGGAACAGCAATTGGTTATATATAGGTAGATAGATGTTTCTGATTTTTTAAAATGTTTTGAATATTGGTCACCCTTAAATGATTCGGGTCATCAAACTAATTTTAAGATTACACAAAGTAAATACAAAATGCAGTTTTGAAAATGATGACTTCATTTATTAAGGGAAAAAAGCTGTCCAAACCTGCCTGTCCCTCCGTTAAAAAGTAATTTCCCCCTAAACTTAATAACTGGTTGTGCCACACTTAGCAGCAACACCTGCAACCTGCATTTGCATTAACTGCCATTGACTCTTTCACATCACTGTGGAGGAATTTTGGCCGACTCTTCCTTTCAGAATTGTTTTAATTCAGCCACATTGGAGGGTTTTAAAGCATAAACACCCGTTTTAGATAATTTCAATCTGATTTAAGCCAGATCTTTGACTAGGCCACTTTTTATTTTTTTCTTTTAGCCATTCAGACGTGGACTTGCTGGTGTGTTTCACAGCATGGTCCTGCTTTATAACCCAAGAGCGCTTGAGCTTGAGGTCGCAAACTGATGTCCAGACATTCTTTTGAGTAACTTTGTTTGGCCAACCACTCCTGGGAAGGTTAGCCACTCTTCCACATTTTCTCCGTTTGGGGATAACAGCCCTCATAATGGTTTGCTGAAGGCTCAAAGCCTTCGAATTGGCTTTGCAACCTTTTCCCAGCTGATACATGTCAATTACTTTGTTTCTCATCTGTTCTTAAATTTCTTTAGATAGTGTTGCTTATTTAGATTTTTTTGCATGCTTCACTTTGTCAGACAGGTTCTATTTAAGTGATTTCTTGATACAACACGTCTGGCAGTAATCAGGCATAGGTGTGGCAAGTGAAATTCATCTCAGCTTTCCAAAAATCATGGTTTATTCATGATTTAGCAATGCAATCATTTTTTTCACATAGGGGCAGGTAAATAAAATAATTTTTAAAAAAATTTATTTTAATTTACTTAGGTTATCTTTGTGTAACACTAAAATTTGTCATTTAAAATTTTACCTGAATCATTTAGGGGGGACAGAGATGCAAAAATTTTAAATTAATAAATAAAACATTATATACATACTGTAATCACAAAGCTCTAAACAGAGGTATGGTATCTCCTACCTGAGGCCATAAAGCTTAATGACTTAGTCCATAATATTCAGTTGAACACCCAAAGTTAATAAGTAGTTTTACAAAACTTTCATTAGTTACTTCTGGTCAGATCTGACAGGGCATGAAAAATTAAAGGGGCAGGGGATGGAAAATAAAATAATTTTTGTGCGCCTTACTCTCTCTCTCACAAAGCCACACCCACCCACAAAGTTATAATCAGGGCTACAACGATTGAGGTTTTTATCCCAAGTTGGGCTAATTTTGGAACAAGTTCGGGACAGAAAAGCACATCCATGGGTGGCTTTTTCCTAGGTTAGTTTAAAAATAATAGCTATGGTTGCCAAAGTCTTTTTTTTTTTTTTCAAAGCAAATATTCAGAATTAAATTCAATCACTTTTGCAAACATATAGGATATGTCAAAAAAGGGCATCTGCAGACAGTGTACAGTATATAAGATGTACAGAAGCATTTTCACTGGAAGATATATTAAAAAGTTTGGGAGAGAGAAGAGGGCATGGGGAGAACTCACACTCACACATATTGCCGATACAGCAAATCTAAAACTTGTACATACCACAGTGAACCTGTTTCACACATAAGGACTGAGAAGAAAAAAAACAATCTGTGCTCCAACAAGATTTTTGGACAGATGAAACCAAGAAAAAAAGATGGGAAGAGAAGAGTATGGAGGAGGGAAGGAAAAACTCATGAAACTCATCATCAAACATGGTGGAGGCATGAGCAGGCATGGCTGCCGACAGGATTGGGTCACAGGTTTTAATTTGTGATGTGACTGCTGATAGCCATGACAGGATGAACTGTGACGTGAATGGAGCTATACTGTCTGCTCAGATTCAGTCAAACTGATGGAACTTCACTTCACAGTAGAAAAGGACAATGAAAATGGACCTAACTAAGAATGCTTTTCACCACAAACAAGAAGCAACTGAAAGTGACATATGATAATGTCTATAGAATACAGACTTCAGACCTTCAATTAATCCTTACAATCTCTTATAATATGACCAGATAGTGGCTTAGTGGTTAGCACTGTCGTCTTGCACCTCCAGGTTCCGGGTTTGCTCCACGCTTCATGTCTGTGTGCATGGAGTTTGCACCTCTCCTCGTGTTTGGTGAGTTTCCTTCCACAGTTCAAAGACAGGTTAGATTAATTGGTGTTCCCAAATTTCCCATAGTGTGTGAAAGAACGCGAGTGTGTGTATGCCTCTGCGCCCTGTCTAGATTGAGCCCCACCCCAGTCTTCTGGGATAGGCTCCAGGACCCCCCGCGACCCTGTACACAAGATCAAGTGGCATAGACGATGAGTGAGTGAGTATCCTTAAATCCTTAAAATATATTTTTTTAATAATTCTGCTAAATTGTTTAGTTTTCATTGAACCTGAGAAAACGGGAGGATGAGGTAAATAAAAAGCTGTAACTTCATTAAAGTAATGCAGTATTTTGTTAAAAACCCATCAATTATAGCTGACTACACTTTAATCTAATGTTGATTGTGCCATATTAAATATACATTTTGGTGGTGCAGACTAAAATGGGGAGGGAGGGAGAAAGGGGTGCTGTCCAAATACTTATGTCCCCAACTGTACTTGTCACCTCAGGCGATATAAAAACCATTACCATGTGCCAGAAACACTGCAAATATATTTTATTTGTAAACACAAATTGGACTAGATAAAAGGATAGGGTATTAAATACTGATTTTATCTCTTTCCTCTCTGGCACCGTGTCTGCTAAAGAGAATTAATATTAATCTTGTGTACTATTCAGGACTCATGACTTGGATTATCACTTTAAAGGTTTAATCACTAAAACTTTCTGGGCTACATTACCCCGTCATAACTCAATCTGTAGATTTGACTCAAAAGCTAATTGTATAGTTTCATGCACATGGAAGGCAGTCATCGCATTGGACATGAAAAAAAATTATATATATATAAAAATATGAACCGAAAAAAATATATATATTACGTTTATACCGCTTACCTCAGTAATTCATTGCTAAAATCTATCTGAATGTGTTGCGGTTGATGATCTTTCGCAGCCATCTCAACAAATAACCTCTCTCAAGAGAGACCTAATGTGTCCCATTTCCGGTTCCGGTTCCGTTCCGGTACCGTTAACAGCAACGTTCGCAAACTTTCTCAATCCCTGTGTCCTAATGCATCCCCAAATCTGCGTCTCCCAAAGAAGTCTACTACATAAATAGTAATACTAACTCCCGGTTCCTTATTCAGGAAATGCAGGTTAAGGAACCTTTCTCGGACAAAATTCCTCCTTCCGGAATGTGCAACATTAGCCGCACGTCAACGCGTCCGCCACATTGGTTAGGGCAAACCTCGCGTGTAAACAAATAAGTGTAAATGAACCTACTGCACTAAAAGGTTTAATTTTCTGGACGATTTTAAGGATACGTCTTTATATTCTGAGGTATATGATCTAGGTCTAGTACAAAACAACTATTTTGTCAACAGTTACTTAGAATGTTCAATCATTTTCTTTCGCTGCTCCCGTTAGAGGTCGCCACAGCTGAGCATTCGTCTCAAATTAAAAATGTATTTGTCACATACACAGTCATACACGGTATGTGAAATGTTTTCAAATAAAGATTATAAAGTATAAAATAAGAGACAAATGTTGAAAATATAGAAAAACCCGTTGGCTGTAAAAAATTACAATAGGTACAAATAATAAAATAAAATATAATTAAAATGGATTTGGGATATAGAAAACATGTCCAGTCATGAGCAAGATGAGCAATGTGCTGAATAATTTGCAAAGTCAAAGTTCCAGGGTTTGCAAAATGTGCAAATGTGTGTTAATACGTAATGTGCATTGTGATGAGTAGTGTGATTGTTATTGTGTGAGAAAGCAGATCAGAAGGTTTAATCCTACGTTATGATTTATAGTCTGTAAAGCCGGCGGGACGAAGCTTCTCCTCAGTCTCTCTTTAGTTTTAGCTTCTCATACAACTCGCCATATGCCTATTTCTTAGCCTTTGCCACTTCCCTCTTCCCTTTGCATCGCATCTCCTTATCCTCCTGCCTACTCTCCTCATCTCTCTATCCCAATTCTTTTTTGCAAGTCCCGGTCTTCTGATACTTTCCTGTACTTTCTCATGGTCTTTCTCTATTCTATATTCACTGCAACCACCCAGTGGTCTTTAATCTCCTACAGATTGCATCTCCTACACATATAATCTGTCCTTTCACATTCCACTCCTGGACCCCATACCTACCCATCATTTCCTCATCCCCCTCTTTCCTTCACCTACATTAAGTTCAGCTCCAATCAATTCTTTTTTGGGTACACTCACTGCGGTCTATCTCGCTCAAGAAATCTTCTTTCTCCTCAATATCACATTTTACCTGTGGAGCATATGAACTGATGACATTTAATATTACCAATTAAAGTTTCGCACTCATCACTCTGTCAGATACTCTCCTCACTTTTGGCATACTCACCACACTCTTGGCATACTTTTCTTTTAGTATTAGGCCTACATAATTTCTCTTATTATCTATGCCTCAGTAAAGCAGTTTGAACCCACCCCCTATGTTCTTAGCCTTGCTTCCCTTCCACTTGGACTCCCTTTACCATTCATATACTTCCTTATTTCCGTCTCTCTGTGGACACATCTGCCCCCTCTCTTTCTCTTCTTTCTTTGGTCAACAGTAGGCCAATATCCACAGATATCCTGCTAACTAACGGTACCTGAGGCGGTCGTAGTTAACCCAGGCCTCAACCAACGCAACGTTCCTCATTTATTTATCTGCCTCAAGGTCATTCTATGACTTACATGTTAATGGTTCTTTTAATGTATAAGAGGTATGTGACAGAGGGCACCTGGCCAAAAGCTTACATATTGTCTGACTTACAAATATTAAACAGACATTCAGACACATAACACTTGCGTGTGTTTGTCCCTGGCTCCCGATTTGTAGCAAATTGAGATGAAGCAGACACATCAAGCAATTTTTTAAAATTAATTTTAAAACTTGACAATTTTTCCGTAATTGAACTTCTGTATTCTAGATTCATTCCATGTCCTGTGTAGTGAAATATCACTTATTATTATTATTATTATTATTATTATTATTATTATATTTGTTTTGATTTTGATGATAATGTTTTACAACTCTTGAAAATTAAGGTGCATAACCAACAGAGATGACAGCATGTTTAAGTCAAGCAATTAAAAAGTCAACGTTTAATTGTCAAGCAAAGCCAATTCAAGACCTTGGTATAGATTCACAAGGATATAAGGCTGGAATAAGACTGGAATCAGTTCATTAAAAGTGGCATAAACATCTTCAAAAAATGTTTAAAGTCCAATTCTAATATTTTCAGATGCTGGATTTTTTTTTTCTTCTGAGCTTTAATCACTGAAATTAAAGCAAAAAGGCCTGATTTTTTTTTTTCAAATTATGTGTAATGAATCTATAATATACTGTATATTTCACTTCACTCCAGTTTCACTTTTTAAATGAACTTATGAAAAATTTACACACCGTAGATAGATAGATAGATAGATAGATAGATAGATAGATAGATAGATAGATAGATAGATAAATCCCTTGTTATAGACAGATAAAGAGATTTAATACTTGTTAAATTATGTGAAATTAATTCCTGAATTAAAATTCTGTTCATTAAATAAAACACAAAAATTTAATTCCAGTATTGTGTAGGTTCCCCTTGTGCCACTGAGGCAGATCTGGCCCCTCGAGGCAAGACTCCACAAGATTTCTGGGGGTGTGCTATGGTGTGTGGCACTAGGACATTAGTGGCAGTTCTTTTGGTTGCTGTGGGTTGCAGAAGTAAAAAGTGGAGCAATGGTTAACATAGATTTTATTTAAATGCATTTGAAGCAATGCCTCACCACAAAGACAAAAACATATTACATGAACTAGGTTCATATACTTTTGTCCGTACCTTTTTGTGGGGTAAGGTAGATTAAATTAATATTAGTTAGATTAATATTTTTTATAATCATGCTTTTCAGCAACAGGAAAATACATGTTGGAGATTTTTGTATTCTATGCTTTAATTCAAATGTGTGGCATTAAACATGCATGAATTTCAGTCCTTTAATAAATGCCTCCTCAATTTTTTGAGGGGACATAAAAAAATGGAACAAATGGCTGACAAGCAGTTGCATGGACCGGACGTGTTCCCTGACATGTTCCCTCATTACTCCATGATTAATCATGCGGATAAAAGGAGGTGGAGGTGCTTCTGAGTGTTACATTTGCATTTGGTAGCTGTTCACCCAAATTGTCACCATGAGGGCCAAATAAATAAATATATTATTATTATTATTATCACAGTAGCCACTAGATGGCGCTAGATGATAGCGCTGCCATTTTGGACTGAAAATGCAAGAGGGCCTGCACAAACCATAGCTAAATACAAAGAACTTGTGAAACAGAAAAACTGAATTTCAAGTGCAATAAAATAAAACGGCGTTCAGCAACTACCTGTAGAAACTAGTCATATGACGCTAGACAATTTACTTTTCAACATTTCCCTAAAGTAATGATAATATATCTGATAATAAATAATATCTAATATAATTACAACTATTGGAATCATCTAGTTATTTCCACCTAACGCTGGCTTAATCTTTGCACTGGACCATACACACCTGGCACCTGGAAGTGGGTGTGATGTATCAGGCAGCAAGTGCACATTTTGTCCATGAAGGTGGTGTGCAAAAAATATGGGCAAGTGTAAGGATTTTAATTACTTTTTTGGGGGGGCAAATGTGATGGCTAGATGACTGGATGAGAGCAACTCCAAAATTGCAGCTCTTGTGTGATCTCTAAGTCTTTAATGGTCAGGACCAGAAGTGGTTCAAGGAAGAAAAACAAGTAAAATAGTGACAGGCTCACTGATTCGTGTGTAGAGCGAATGCTGGCCCATGTAGTCTGATCCAATCAAAAAGTTACTGTAGCTCAAATTGCTAAAAAAAAAAATGTAATGCTGGTTCCAGTAGAAAGGTGTGAGCATACACAATGCATACACAATGAGTATGTGATCCTCCGAACTGGACCAGAGCAATGAAAGAAGATGACCTGGTTTGTACATGGCCAGGTGCATGTGCATTACCTGGTCAAGAGATGGCACCAAGATGCACTGGAACAAAGGCAACCCATTTTCACAGTAGTTGTCACTATCCTTATAGAAAATAAAATTGTCTTGAAATTAATGAACTTTCACACAAATGCTGCGGTTCATTTTGACTATTGCTCAAATTCACCAACTCGAAGAGTTATCCACATTCAGTGCAATATTCGCTTTCACTGTGACCATAATTTTAACAGAATAACTTGGTAAACGATCAGTAAAATACTGTTACGCATCAGGCTTATAATTTACTCTTCAATCTTGAAGCAAGTCCTGTGTTAAATTGTCTCTTGTTGAGAAAGAAGTCTAATGTGAAATTTTTAGTACACAAATGTAAAACACGGGGGAATGTAAACCTTAACTGTAAATAAAAGTAAACTTCTTTGGTTCTGTGGTTTCTCTTTCTCAGAGGATGGGAATCAAAATATACTTCTATTTTCGGGGGTTGCTTCTCAGGTAAGGGAGTGGGCTCACTCACAAATTTGCCTAAGAGTACAGAACCTAAGAATTGTACAAAAACATTCTTCAAGAGCAACTTCTCCCTACCATGCAAGAACTATTTAGTGATGAGCTATACCCTTGACCAGCATGATGGAGCACCTTGCCATACGTTAAAAGTGACTACTAAGTTGCTCAAGGCACAAAACATCAAAATGTTGGTTCATGGCCAGGAAACTCTCCAGACCTTAATCCCAAGAGGCGGGTGAACAAAACAAATTCGGACAAACTCCAGGCATTGAATGCAAGAATGGGCTGCCATCAGTCAGGATGTGACCCAGTTGATTGACAGCTGGCCAGGGTGAATTGCAGAGGTCTTGAAAAAGAAGGATCAACACTGCAAATATTGACTCTGCATAAATTCGTAATCTCAATTCGTACTTGCTTTTGACATTTATGAAATGCTTGTAATTATACTTCAGTATACCATAGTAACATCTGACAAAAAACTAAAAACACTGAAACAGCAGACTTTGTGAAAATTTATATTTGTGTCATTCTCAAAACTTTTAGCTTTGGACTACTCAGTTCTTTTTGCATTGAAGCTTATAAGTTATATATTAAATGATAATCAGTCCAGCAATTAAAATAATTGGTTTAATACATACTTTACAATCTAACCAAATGGGAAATTTACATGAAAGGGTAAGGACAGAAAAGGGGAGAGTACACTCTTGAATGTAAGTTAGAGTACAGTGCATAAAGAGTTTAAATATAATCCCTTTTACGTGATTACAACTTGAACTATTTTCTAATGATACTGAACTGATATGAAAATTCAGGTGCAGAAAGGTAAAGGTTATGCAGTGTAAATATGATGTGCTCTCTTGGTTCTTGTGAGTCTGCTGGTTCTAATTTAGTTCTGTCTATTGCATAGTATTGAAACAATTTTACAAGTAGATTAACATACAGTAATATCAGACTGATGGTTTCAGTATAAGTGCATGACTATTAATATTAGATAAAAATAATTTGTAAATAATCTACACGCACACTACGGGCAATTTGGAAACGGCAATTAGCATAATCTTCATGTGGACTCTTTGGACTGTGGGCGGAAACTGGAGAAACCCACCAAGCACAGGGAGAACATGTGAACTCCACACACACTGACAGAAGGCATTAATCGAACCCTCGACCCTGAAGGTTCGAGTCCACGGTGCTAAATTAATCAAGTCACATTTACCCACAAGTCGAATACAGTACATTTCAATAGTATACTGTATGTTTTGTAATGTATCCCTATTTGTAATGTAACAAGTGTCTAAGCGATTTGTGTTGCCAGGGTAACACACAAAGGAAGTGATATCTGCATTGATGCCATTGGTGTTAAGTATGAAGGCATTTTGTTGAAGGAATTTCCTTTAACTGACAACCAGATAGATGAAGAAACACTACAGATACACTTCTTCTGTAAGATAATACCCTTTACTGAGAAAAGAAAAAAAAACACTTAAAAGATTTCAATGATTCATGCTCCCAGAACCACACAGTTGGTTGAGTTGCAGGAGTTGACATGGTGAATCTGTTAACATCCTTTAAATGTGATTGACAATTTGGATGAATTTAATTGTTTTAAAAGTTTTCTTGCATGACATATGATTACTGATTTTTTTATTTAACCAGATTATGCAGATAGTCTTTCTCATTATCTAGAAAAAAAAGTGGAAAAGTGTCATTTCGGTTAATTCCAATAGCATTGCATTTATAAATATTTAAGATTGTGAAATAATACAGTATATATTTTAGAGCCTCAATGTGTTGTAAAATATTTAATAATGTCCAGATATTTAGTATTCAGCTTATTATGAAGGTTTAGGTATTTGGTTTGTTTTGAGGAAGCTCACAGTTTTAAAGCTCAGACGAAGCCCAAGTTTGCAAGACATGGTTCTCTACTGCTGTAGATAAGATAAAATTATCTAAATGAAATCCTACTGAGAACATTTCCCTCTTTGAATAGCATTTGGGGTTGATTATAAAAAAAAAACGTACAGATTACATGGATGAAAAGTTTATGGTGGTCATTAAAAAAGGGTGGCTATTTTTTTTTTTTTACCACCAAACAGCTTTGGAGTTAGTTATTTGTTAAATCATACTTTAGACTGAAGAATAAACTTAGTGCTAAAGAAAAAGTTGCTTAATAATGGTGCATGCTCATAATTTCCACTCAGAAATATTTTTTTCCCCTTGGTATGGTATCATTATATATAATTATATATGCATTTTTCACATATGCATGCATTTTTCACATATGCATGCATTTTTCCCGATTTCCTCCCTAATTTAGTCGTGTCCAATTCCTCCCCGTCACTAGGGGGCTCCCACATTAAGGCTACTACTACCACTCAGCCGGGAGGGCCGAAGACTATCACGTGTTTCCTACCACGTGACGCCAGCCGACCGCATCTTTTCGAACTGCTCGCTCGCGCACCGTTGGGGGCGGCGTAACACACTCGGAGGACAGCGCTATCCGCTCCCTCCGCTGCGCGAGCTCACAGACGCCCCTGACTGGCTGTAGAGCCGTGATTAATGTCGGAGCACTATGTACCTCTCATCCCTCCCCCCTGAGACAGCTCGGCCAATCAGCTCTCTCTAGACCTCCGGCTGCGAGAGGTTACAGCACCACCCGGGATTCGAACTAGCGATTCGGGATTCGGGCGAGCGCTTTTAACCACTGCGCCACTCGGAGGCCCGTATCATTATATTTTGATGAAAATTTTTAATTTAGGGACGCTCAAGGGTTTGATTCCTGCCTGTGTGTGTGCATGGAGTTTGCATGTTCTACTTGTGCAGGTACTCCTGTTTCTTCCCAATGAATGAATGAACATTTAGGATTAAGTGGGCACATTGTTCTCACTACATAAAATTAAATAGAGAAATACCATTTGAAATGTAAAATTATGACCACCTAGGTTTTGGGTTCCCCATGTTCCAGTGGAGTGGTTCTGGCCCCTCAGGGCATGACTCCACACGGCCTCTGAGGGTGTGATGTGGTGTCTGGCATCAGGCTGTTGGCAGCAGATCCTTTGGGAGCTGTGGAATGTGGGTGGTGTCTTTTTTGCCATAAAAATGAACGTGAAATAAGGAAAAAGCAATAATCATGAACCCTAGAGCACACATGCATGGCATCATCAGGAAAGGGTGTAAGACCATCAGTCACAAAGTGGAAGTATATCAACCACTGAACTCATGAACTTTGTTTAACCCTTTGGCTTATAAATAACCAACTGAATTAGGGAAAAACGTTTTTTCAAATTAGTCCTTGGCTTGGAAAGAATTAACTGATCCCATGTCCAGTTGATCTTCCCCATTCCAATCAAATAAATATTCAACATTTTCCTGTGAATTTTCTTCAAAATCTATTTCCTATAACTCCCCCAGATGGTAGTTCCTATTCACATTAAATTTGATGTGGAAAAGCATTAGCCCACATAGTGGTGCTATAGCAAACACATTTTCATTTGGGTCTAAACAGTTGCTAAGTGTTTAGCAAGAGTTTTTTTTTTTTTTTTTTTTACTACACCTGCTGATTTGAAAGGATATTGTGAGGGCATTCTACAATTTGGGAAGTGTAATCCATTAGGTGGTGCTACAGATGCAAGTCCCCCTTTTTCCCAAAGTTGCACAAAAATAAAGAATTATTTTAATTATATTGTCCTCTTATATTACCAAATAAAAGCAAATGTGTTAAATCTTGCCAATTGAATCTCACTGTGTTTCCCATAAACTTAGTGAGAGTACTGTACAAAAAACAGTTGTGCAAAAAGAATCACAATTAATCTTAACATGTGTATAGTTAGTGTATTGTATTGTGTCTTATCTAAATGCCGTAGTTCATCTTTAAAGCTCATTTCCATTTACAGCTTTTGAAGACAAGCAAGCCATGTAGACATATCAATCAGTAGATGTTATATGCCTGTGCTGATAGGGCCCAGATAATTCTAATTAAAAAATTTTATTTTATTATTTTATTATTATTATTGTTGTTGTTGTAAACATGCCTGTAAAGTATATGGGCAAAAGAGATCACAAGACCTAGAGCTATGAAATTTGATTATTCTGTTGTGCTTGCCTCCACCAAAATCAGCAGCTTCCCCCACAAACATAGCTACCCCAACTTCCTGACTGAATGTCAACAGATAGCTTCCCAATTGCTTCTCCTAACCATAGTAACAATTACCTTGTGCTGAAGCTTGTGTGTGATTTGGTCAACATGTAGTCCTGGAGTGTAATACATAGACTTGTAAATAGTGTGTTACTGGGCATGCTATACATAATAAACTTTAAAAATTTAATTGATGGATTCATATATTTTATATTGTGACATTATATCAAATATGATTTAATAATAATTTTGGCCTTGTTCAGACTGCCACTCCAAATCATGTTTTTCCAAATCCAGATGACATACTGTATCCAGGAATTAATTTGGAACCGGATTTCTTTCATGTAGTCTAAACAGCAAAAACACATTGAATCTGATTTCAATGCTGAAGTTCAAGTTCACGCAAATATAGCAAATCAGGTGGATATATGAGGTGATATTGTGAGAAAGGAGGTTTAGATTGACATGGTGTCATTACCACAGCACACAATGCAGATAGGTTGACAATGTGTTGGATTTGGGCTGCCAGTATAAACAGAGATCCATTGCAAATGTGTATGTCAGTCAGTTCTAAAGATCTGATTTGCAAAACAAATCCGAGTTTCCTGCAGTCTGAACAAGTTTACATGATGTATTTATCTTTATTTTAATTTATGAGTTCTATAGAGAACATTTCCTAGTCCCTGATTGCTATTTACAAAACTAAAAATGGAAACATGTCCAATTATTTTTAAAAATCTGATATAGTTAGACCACGATTATGTATTACATTTCAATTTTATCATGTTACAATGACAGGGTGTCAAGGTGTAGGATATATAAGGGAGCAAGAGAACAATCACTCAAAGTTAACGTGTTGAAAGCAGGAAAAAATGAGCGAGCATACAGATCTGAGTGACTTTAAAAAGGGCCCAAACTGTGTCAGTGCATCTCAAAAATGTGTGGGGTGTTTCTGGTATGTAGTGGTTAATACTTACCAAAAGTGTTCCAAGGAAGGACAACAGGTGACATAGCAACAGGGTCATGGGCACCCAAGGCACATTGATGTGCATGGTGAGTGAAGGCTTGCCCATCTGCTCCAATCCCACAGAAAAGCCTTGTTCAAAAAAATCCTGTTGTCTTACCTGAGAAAGAGTATTAGGATGCACTGGAGGAAGAGGTTAAGACAAATTCCACAGATCTCACTCTAATTGAGCATCTGTGGAATGGGCTGGTTAAGCAAGTCTGATCTATGGCAGAGCTTCAGAACTTACAGAACTTAAAGGATATGCTGCTAATGTAATGGTGTGAGATACAAGAGCACACCTTAAGAGATCTTGTGGGGTCCATGCTTTAGTGCCTAAAAGGGGACCTACAAGTGTATCTTAAAAATTAGAATATCATGTTAAGGCAAAAGGTAACACTCATGTTCACATGTAAAGTGAAACATTTCAATCCTTGTTTTATTTTCATGATTAAAACTTACAGCTCCAGTGTCTTCTAGTATTTTAAAATATAAGAATATTTTCTATGATCAACTAAAACAATTTATATTACAGAAATGTCCAAATTTGGAAAATTATGTTCACTCAGTACTTGATTGGGGCTCCTTGCATGAATTACTGCATCTATGTAGCATGGCATGGCGGCGATCAGCCTGTGGCATTACTGAGGCATTTTTGATGACCAGCTTGCTTTATCAGCCTTCAGCTCATCACTATTGATGGGTTGGTTGTTCTCTGTGGATTTCAGGTCAAGGTGAGTTGGCTGGCCAATCAAATACAATGATATAATTGTTAGCAAAAGAGTTAATTTAACTTTTTACTGAACCATGTGGGAAGCCACATTGTTCACTAAACCAGGAACCAGTGGGAAATCAGATTCGATTAGAAACACATAATGTCTTGTTATGAAAACATTAAGCATGATTTACAAAATATTTGTAAGAGCAATGTAAAAGCAATGCCCTGTTTGCTAATACGGTATTTTTGGGAAAAGACTTTTGTCCATTTTATTCATAAAAACAACTGATAAATTAACATTTATCTGTTTACTATTTATGTGATGGTGAGCACTGCTAAATCATTTCTATTCAACAGTAGTCTTTTATCAGTATCAGTCATGTGAAAATAGTCAAACATGCTATCAGGGCAATATAAAAGAAAAATTTAATTGACTGTATACACACCATAAACAGTGTGACGTGTTGTGGTTGAGTCGCGGTGTGCATCTCACTTCTCTGTTTTGAACATGTTTTGACGGCTAATGAGTGAGTGACAGCGCTATTGACGGCACTCGGATACAATGACGTATCGCATTGTGACAGTACATTTGCCAAGTTATGCTGCAGGGTGTTGGGGGGAACCACCCATGGTGATTCCCAGTCCTAGTAAAACACTATGTTGTTTGTTTGTTTGTTTGTTTTAAAGCTACATGAATGACCCCATTAACTAAAAAAAAAAAAAACATTTCATTAATGTTTTTGCCTACGGTTTGGCTATTTAATATGTACATAAAGTAACGGTCTATTTTCTCTGTCTTTAAGCTGATGCTGGCTTAAAGGCTTGACCTGACAATAATATGGGTAATTAAATTTTTCAGTTCAGTTTTTAACTTGAATTGTGTTTATGATTGAGAAACAAAACAATATACAAAAAGTGTACAATAATGATTTATGTGTAACTGTTTGTAATCATGCTAGCCTAATATAAAATGCATTAATACACCAGTTTACTTGTGCTCTTAAATCCGCTAATAGAAAGTGAAAAAGTACAGTACACAGCTTCGTGTGGAGTCACAATCATCCACCCTTATTAGATTTCCATTGTTCTAGAATGTTCTAGCATATTCTCTGAATGAGTCAGTTTGCTGTTTGCATGTAGTGAAGGAGGTGGTGGGGTTATACCCCTCCTTTCTTTTTCTCTTTCTACTGTGTCTAGCCTTTAAGGTCTGGCTTGTTTGCATTCCTCTCAGTTAATAAGTGTTTGTCTGAGCCCTTGCAGGGGCTAAAGATCACCCCATAGAAACCGATTGGCCATTTCTACTCCTTGCATTAAATGAAGGGACAAGTGTTAGACTGATAAACATGATACATTTCATGGATCTCCAGTTCACCTGTTCAGCTACAATAATGACAAAAGTGTCCCCACAGATCACATACAACACAGTGGGTGTCAGGTGACCCCTCTATATGCTAATGCGCATGCAGGCATACTGTAAGGATCTCTCCTAGGATACATAAAACATTTGATTGAAATTCTGTTTAATGAAGCACACACAAGAGACTGTCCATGACTAGCCCTGGACAGATAGAAAGAACATTTTCGCAGGAGGGGGGGGGGCGCATAAAAGTCTTTGTTTCACTTCATCCTTAGTCTTTTCCAGTCTAGCGTTTAACAGAAGTGCCAGGCAAAACACACGTTAAGTTCTGGGGGTTAGATTCCAGAGAATGCCTGCCGCTGTGTTAGAATTAAGAAGAGAAAGTGCTGGCTGAGCTGCTCTGTGAGGGGGTCCCACTTTAGATCTAGTGTTTGGGCCTTTTGTGGGGGTTTTGTCATCACAGCTGCTCACCTATTTAAAGGAAATCCTAAGATATGTAAAGTAGCATCATTTTTAGTATTCAATTTGCTGGGAAACAAGCAAAGAAATAAAGAAAATAAAGCAAACTTTATAGTGAGCTTGTTGGATGGCATCATTTAAATTTAAAGGGGTCCAAATATGGTGTACAGGTATATACTGTATAAGGCCTAACGACATAATGCATGGGGTTTGGCTTGTCTCCCACCCAGCATTGCTAAGCAGGTCTGGGCTTGCCCATTCAAAGTAGAGACATGGCCAGAAGGATTACACATGGCATAGCTTGAACCTGGCTGCCAAGTGCTTTGTTGTGTTTCTCTTTCTTTATCTCTATGTAATTCTCACCCTCTTTCCCCTCTCTACCGACTGTCCAGTGATTAGGTATTAGTTGAGTCCTCCTCTTCTAACGTATTTGATTATGAGTTCAGTTGAGTAATGGATTGCTCATATATAAAATCATATGTGATCATTCAGAGCTTCTGCACCTGTCCACACAGGCTTTATAATTGTATGACATGATCATAAGAATATATAATCATATATTTTTTAAAAAGTTTTTTTTTATTTATTTATTTTATTTTATTTAACTGATCCTTGTCTTTTTAACTGATCCCAGTTTAGAGGTTATTGATTAGGTACAATAAATTTAATAGGGTGATCTAATCATAAACATTTGGTACTTACAGGTGGCACCACATGCTTCATAAAAACCATTTTATTCACATTTTAGGAAACTGTTTGTTCTGAAACCTCAAGCAGTATTATATTTTGTCTATTATATAACATGCTAGAAATAATTAAATTGCCATAAAATGACAACTTATCATTTCCAGACATGATCGTTCTTTGCTGGCTAAGGTGGTAAACAGTTTTGTCATGGCAATCTCTTGCCATCTCATCCCCCTCTGCTTCCCAAACACCTACAAAAGAGAGTCACAGCTTTGTATAATGAATAAGAGGCCTCCCACAGTTTCACTAGGCATTGTTCTCTCTGCACTTGCTCACTGTGTGTATTGCCCACTAAGTTGGTGATGGATGTCAGATTACCCTGAT
Source organism: Clarias magur (assembly GCA_013621035.1). Classification (NCBI taxonomy): domain Eukaryota; kingdom Metazoa; phylum Chordata; class Actinopteri; order Siluriformes; family Clariidae; genus Clarias; species Clarias magur. The sequence continues at coordinate 801,523 of QNUK01000254.1, forward strand.
ACTAGTGTCTGACTCACAAAAAGGCACTGGTTCAGAGAATACACACACCATAAACCCACCACCAGCAACTCTGCATACAATGACTAACTGCTGTTGTTTGACATCCACTTTTCAGATGCATTTGTGTCTCTAAAGTGATGATACTGAGTTTTACTTAAATAAATTTTTACTATTGTTACTTAACAATTCACCTAAGTATCAATTTACATAAAAATCTATTCAAACAGCACAGGAAGATAATGTGTAATACTGGTGTTCCTATTTCTAATAATTTTAGCTGTCAGAGTGCCACATTTGCTTCCTCACCACTATTACAGTGCAGAGCATTTTCTATAGTTTACTACAGATGTTCTCAAAATACTAAACTTGACAAAGAAGTGTCTAATTTTATCACCAGAATCAATAGACTTGCATTTAATTCTACTTTTCAAGCCATGAGAAAACGATCTTCTCTAAATGGAGAAATCCAAAATTTGATCTGTGTCCTATAAATTCATACTCACTCCTTGATGTTTAGCAGATCACTTTAGTTAGACAAGTGTCATCTAAAAACTCTGCGCAACGACTGTGATAAATCATGGTTAACACCAGGCTCTTTTTCTTTCTGTGTTTTGCAGCAACAGTTATGGGCCCTTTCCCATTTTGCATCCAGTCTTCATTACAATGGCACCCACAGTTACCAGGAGACGGGCCTTTATGTGAGGGCATGTGCTGAAAAAAAAAGATGTTTCTACCTCTCTCTTGTCTAGTTCCCCCACTTTTCAGGCTTTTACTGGTAAAAGAGGTTAAGTTGAGCTTGCAGATGATTCTTGAACCAGGGATTGTTTGTGCTCTGAGTTTTTGGAACATTAGTCAAGGAATAGTATTGGAGTTGTGGTGGCAACAGTGGAAAAACTTTCCAGAAAACATAGCTGGATACTAGCCCATCGATGTGATCTTCCAGAATTATACACACACCCCAAATAATGTTTGAATGCTTCTCCCTTTAAGGCAAACATTCAAAAGTTACTGTGTAGTTTTGGGTCTAAATATTCCTGGACTGGTTGGAAAAAGCGCTATGGATAACATTTCACCAGGGAGCTCTCCTTACAGGCAGACTTCAGCAGTGATGGACAATAACGCTTGCATCAGGTTACACTGGCCTCTCATTTAACCGAGCCTCAACATTATAATTACCAATCATGCATTTTACCTGGAAAGGTTCTTCCAGCATGGATTTGCCTTTCCAGTGATAAATTGCCCTTCACCAATAGGCAGGGAAAGCACTATGAGCATAAACACTGGCATTGCCATGCTCTAAGCCAGCAGAAAGATTATTTCTCAATGAGACTGACTGGAGCTCTCTTTAACTAGTACAAGCTCATATCACGATATGTTGGTATTTAATTATAATACACTCAATTAGATTTACAATATATTATTCAAATTCCATTCTAACTCATAATGCACATTTGTGAAGCAAAGTAGCACATCACAATTTCTTTGCCAGTTATAATACACATTAAATATGATAAGTATAAGCATCTGTAGCTGAGTTGCACATTTTAAAATATAAGTAAACAGTACTTAGGAAATACATTATGAACAATAAATTGCTGTTCTTCATTGTGATGTAATTTACTGTAGAAATTTAATAGTTTAGTATATAAAATTTTATAATATGTGTTGTTAATGCTACTATCTCTATAAAAAAATAAAGATATAATGACAATAACCCGTAACAATACGCAGAATACTTTGACAGCACTCAAAATATACAGCAAGATAATCAATGTTTAGAATATTTTAATTCAAATATTTTTAAGATATAAAAAGAAAAATATAATTACAAGAGTCTGGCATTTTCATTTTAAACATTATAAAGTACGTTATCTATCCTATATTGACCACATTCCAGGATGCTATTCTGACACATAGGATTGCTAATGTAGATCTTTTTTAAAATTATTATTATTGTTAGTATATGACTGGAATTCACAATATGAACCCTCTAACCACATTTTCTGTTGTATGTAAATGAAAATTCTTTCAGTGTATGAAACCTCATAAGAGTCCAGTATTATCATTGTGGTATATGTTTATTTGCATATTTTATTTTATGCCTTCCAAGCAGGTACCTCAATTGCAATAAACAATTACATTTACATATCCTTGTAATTTGTAGTGTACAACGACATTATGTGATACATGGTAAACACCAGCTGTCTTCATTGTTATATGCCTGTGCTGATAGGGCCCAGATAATTCTAATTAAAAAATTTTATTTTATTATTTTATTATTATTATTGTTGTTGTTGTAAACATGCCTGTAAAGTATATGGGCAAAAGAGATCACAAGACCTAGAGCTATGAAATTTGATTATTCTGTTGTGCTTGCCTCCACCAAAATCAGCAGCTTCCCCCACAAACATAGCTACCCCAACTTCCTGACTGAATGTCAACAGATAGCTTCCCAATTGCTTCTCCTAACCATAGTAACAATTACCTTGTGCTGAAGCTTGTGTGTGATTTGGTCAACATGTAGTCCTGGAGTGTAATACATAGACTTGTAAATAGTGTGTTACTGGGCATGCTATACATAATAAACTTTAAAAATTTAATTGATGGATTCATATATTTTATATTGTGACATTATATCAAATATGATTTAATAATAATTTTGGCCTTGTTCAGACTGCCACTCCAAATCATGTTTTTCCAAATCCAGATGACATACTGTATCCAGGAATTAATTTGGAACCGGATTTCTTTCATGTAGTCTAAACAGCAAAAACACATTGAATCTGATTTCAATGCTGAAGTTCAAGTTCACAAATCAAATCAGGTGGATATATGAGGTGATATTGTGAGAAAGGAGGTTTAGATTGACATGGTGTCATTACCACAGCACACAATGCAGATAGGTTGACAATGTGTTGGATTTGGGCTGCCAGTATAAACAGAGATCCATTGCAAATGTGTATGTCAGTCAGTTCTAAAGATCTGATTTGCAAAACAAATGAGTTTCCTGCAGTCTGAACAAGTTTACATGATGTATTTATCTTTATTTTAATTTATGAGTTCTATAGAGAACATTTCCTAGTCCCTGATTGCTATTTACAAAACTAAAAATGGAAACATGTCCAATTGATATAGTTAGACCACGATTATGTATTACATTTCAATTTTATCATGTTACAATGACAGGGTGTCAAGGTGTAGGATATATAAGGGAGCAAGAGAACAATCACTCAAAGTTAACGTGTTGAAAGCAGGAAAAAATGAGCGAGCATACAGATCTGAGTGACTTTAAAAAGGGCCCAAACTGTGTCAGTGCATCTCAAAAATGTGTGGGGTGTTTCTGGTATGTAGTGGTTAATACTTACCAAAAGTGTTCCAAGGAAGGACAACAGGTGACATAGCAACAGGGTCATGGGCACCCAAGGCACATTGATGTGCATGGTGAGTGAAGGCTTGCCCATCTGCTCCAATCCCACAGAAAAGCCTTGTTCAAAAAAATCCTGAAAAACTTTTTTAAACATAATGGGCTGGTTATATCTATGTTCAGTTATTATGACTTAAGAGAATGAATTATGAACACACACTCCACACATGTTTTATTTTCATGATTGCTTGTCTTCCCTTTCAGAAATGTCCAAATTTGGAAAATTATGTTCACTCAGTACTTGAATGAAGCAGTAGCATGGCATGGCGGCGATCAGCCTGTGGCATTACTGAGGCATTTTTGATGACCAGCTTGCTTTATCAGCCTTCAGCTCATCACTATTGATGGGTTGGTTGTTCTCTGTGGATTTCAGGTCAAGGTGAGTTGGCTGGCCAATCAAATACAATGATATAATTGTTAGCAAAAGAGTTAATTTAACTTTTTACTGAACCATGTGGGAAGCCACATTGTTCACTAAACCAGGAACCAGTGGGAAATCAGATTCGATTAGAAACACATAATGTCTTGTTATGAAAACATTAAGCATGATTTACAAAATATTTGTAAGAGCAATGTAAAAGCAATGCCCTGTTTGCTAATACGGTATTTTTGGGAAAAGACTTTTGTCCATTTTATTCATAAAAACAACTGATAAATTAACATTTATCTGTTTACTATTTATGCACTGCTAAATCATTTCTATTCAACAGTAGTCTTTTATCAGTATCAGTCATGTGAAAATAGTCAAACATGCTATCAGGGCAATATAAAAGAAAAATTTAATTGACTGTATACACACCATAAACAGTGTGACGTGTTGTGGTTGAGTCGCGGTGTGCATCTCACTTCTCTGTTTTGAACATGTTTTGACGGCTAATGAGTGAGTGACAGCGCTATTGACGGCACTCGGATACAATGACGTATCGCATTGTGACAGTACATTTGCCAAGTTATGCTGCAGGGTGTTGGGGGGAACCACCCATGGTGATTCCCAGTCCTAGTAAAACACTATATTGTTTGTTTGTTTGTTTGTTTGTTTGTTTGTTTGTTTGTTTTAAAGCTACATGAATGACCCCATTAACTAAAAAAAAAAAAAAACATTTCATTAATGTTTTTGCCTACGGTTTGGCTATTTAATATGTACATAAGTAACGGTCTATTTTCTCTGTCTTTAAGCTGATGCTGGCTTAAAGGCTTGACCTGACAATAATATGGGTAATTAAATTTTTCAGTTCAGTTTTTAACTTGAATTGTGTTTATGATTGAGAAACAAAACAATATACAAAAAGTGTACAATAATGATTTATGTGTAACTGTTTGTAATCATGCTAGCCTAATATAAAATGCATTAATACACCAGTTTACTTGTGCTCTTAAATCCGCTAATAGAAAGTGAAAAAGTACAGTACACAGCTTCGTGTGGAGTCACAATCATCCACCCTTATTAGATTTCCATTGTTCTAGAATGTTCTAGCATATTCTCTGAATGAGTCAGTTTGCTGTTTGCATGTAGTGAAGGAGGTGGTGGGGTTATACCCCTCCTTTCTTTTTCTCTTTCTACTGTGTCTAGCCTTTAAGGTCTGGCTTGTTTGCATTCCTCTCAGTTAATAAGTGTTTGTCTGAGCCCTTGCAGGGGCTAAAGATCACCCCATAGAAACCGATTGGCCATTTCTACTCCTTGCATTAAATGAAGGGACAAGTGTTAGACTGATAAACATGATACATTTCATGGATCTCCAGTTCACCTGTTCAGCTACAATAATGACAAAAGTGTCCCCACAGATCAAATACAACACAGTGGGTGTCAGGTGACCCCTCTATATGCTAATGCGCATGCAGGCATACTGTAAGGATCTCTCCTAGGATACATAAAACATTTGATTGAAATTCTGTTTAATGAAGCACACACAAGAGACTGTCCATGACTAGCCCTGGACAGATAGAAAGAACATTTTCGCAGGAGGGGGGGGGGCGCATAAAAGTCTTTGTTTCACTTCATCCTTAGTCTTTTCCAGTCTAGCGTTTAACAGAAGTGCCAGGCAAAACACACGTTAAGTTCTGGGGGTTAGATTCCAGAGAATGCCTGCCGCTGTGTTAGAATTAAGAAGAGAAAGTGCTGGCTGAGCTGCTCTGTGAGGGGGTCCCACTTTAGATCTAGTGTTTGGGCCTTTTGTGGGGGTTTTGTCATCACAGCTGCTCACCTATTTAAAGGAAATCCTAAGATATGTAAAGTAGCATCATTTTTAGTATTCAATTTGCTGGGAAACAAGCAAAGAAATAAAGAAAATAAAGCAAACTTTATAGTGAGCTTGTTGGATGGCATCATTTAAATTTAAAGGGGTCCAAATATGGTGTACAGGTATATACTGTATAAGGCCTAACGACATAATGCATGGGGTTTGGCTTGTCTCCCACCCAGCATTGCTAAGCAGGTCTGGGCTTGCCCATTCAAAGTAGAGACATGGCCAGAAGGATTACACATGGCATAGCTTGAACCTGGCTGCCAAGTGCTTTGTTGTGTTTCTCTTTCTTTATCTCTATGTAATTCTCACCCTCTTTCCCCTCTCTACCGACTGTCCAGTGATTAGGTATTAGTTGAGTCCTCCTCTTCTAACGTATTTGATTATGAGTTCAGTTGAGTAATGGATTGCTCATATATAAAATCATATGTGATCATTTAGAGCTTCTGCACCTGTCCACACAGGCTTTATAATTGTATGACATGATCATAAGAATATATAATCATATATTTAAAAAAAAGTTTTTATTTATTTATTTATTTTATTTTATTTAACTGATCCTTGTCTTTTTAACTGATCCCAGTTTAGAGGTTATTGATTAGGTACAATAAATTTAATAGGGTGATCTAATCATAAACATTTGGTACTTACAGGTGGCACCACATGCTTCATAAAAACCATTTTATTCACATTTTAGGAAACTGTTTGTTCTGAAACCTCAAGCAGTATTATATTTTGTCTATTATATAACATGCTAGAAATAATTAAATTGCCATAAAATGACAACTTATCATTTCCAGACATGATCGTTCTTTGCTGGCTAAGGTGGTAAACAGTTTTGTCATGGCAATCTCTTGCCATCTCATCCCCCTCTGCTTCCCAAACACCTACAAAAGAGAGTCACAGCTTTGTATAATGAATAAGAGGCCTCCCACAGTTTCACTAGGCATTGTTCTCTCTGCACTTGCTCACTGTGTGTATTGCCCACTAAGTTGGTGATGGATGTCAGATTACCCTGATACTAGTGTCTGACTCACAAAAAGGCACTGGTTCAGAGAATACACACACCATAAACCCACCAGCAACTCTGCATACAATGACTAACTGCTGTTGTTTGACATCCACTTTTCAGATGCATTTGTGTCTCTAAAGTGATGATACTGAGTTTTACTTAAATAAATTTTTACTATTGTTACTTAACAATTCACCTAAGTATCAATTTACATAAAAATCTATTCAAACAGCACAGGAAGATAATGTGTAATACTGGTGTTCCTATTTCTAATAATTTTAGCTGTCAGAGTGCCACATTTGCTTCCTCACCACTATTACAGTGCAGAGCATTTTCTATAGTTTACTACAGATGTTCTCAAAATACTAAACTTGACAAAGAAGTGTCTAATTTTATCACCAGAATCAATAGACTTGCATTTAATTCTACTTTTCAAGCCATGAGAAAACGATCTTCTCTAAATGGAGAAATCCAAAATTTCATCTGTGTCCTATAAATTCATACTCACTCCTTGATGTTTAGCAGATCACTTTAGTTAGACAAGTGTCATCTAAAAACTCTGCGCAACGACTGTGATAAATCATGGTTAACACCAGGCTCTTTTTCTTTCTGTGTTTTGCAGCAACAGTTATGGGCCCTTTCCCATTTTGCATCCAGTCTTCATTACAATGGCACCCACAGTTACCAGGAGACGGGCCTTTATGTGAGGGCATGTGCTGAAAAAAAAAAGATGTTTCTACCTCTCTCTTGTCTAGTTCCCCCACTTTTCAGGCTTTTACTGGTAAAAGAGGTTAAGTTGAGCTTGCAGATGATTCTTGAACCAGGGATTGTTTGTGCTCTGAGTTTTTGGAACATTAGTCAAGGAATAGTATTGGAGTTGTGGTGGCAACAGTGGAAAAACTTTCCAGAAAACATAGCTGGATACTAGCCCATCGATGTGATCTTCCAGAATTATACACACACCCCAAATAATGTTTGAATGCTTCTCCCTTTAAGGCAAACATTCAAAAGTTACTGTGTAGTTTTGGGTCTAAATATTCCTGGACTGGTTGGAAAAAGCGCTATGGATAACATTTCACCAGGGAGCTCTCCTTACAGGCAGACTTCAGCAGTGATGGACAATAACGCTTGCATCAGGTTACACTGGCCTCTCATTTAACCGAGCCTCAACATTATAATTACCAATCATGCATTTTACCTGGAAAGGTTCTTCCAGCATGGATTTGCCTTTCCAGTGATAAATTGCCCTTCACCAATAGGCAGGGAAAGCACTATGAGCATAAACACTGGCATTGCCATGCTCTAAGCCAGCAGAAAGATTATTTCTCAATGAGACTGACTGGAGCTCTCTTTAACTAGTACAAGCTCATATCACGATATGTTGGTATTTAATTATAATACGCTCAATTAGATTTACAATATATTATTCAAATTCCATTCTAACTCATAATGCACATTTGTGAAGCAAAGTAGCACATCACAATTTCTTTGCCAGTTATAATACACATTAAATATGATAAGTATAAGCATCTGTAGCTGAGTTGCACATTTTAAAATATAAGTAAACAGTACTTAGGAAATACATTATGAACAATAAATTGCTGTTCTTCATTGTGATGTAATTTACTGTAGAAATTTAATAGTTTAGTATATAAAATTTTATAATGATATGTGTTGTTAATGCTACTATCTCTATAAAAAAATAAAGATATAATGACAATAACCCGTAACAATACGCAGAATACTTTGACAGCACTCAAAATATACAGCAAGATAATCAATGTTTAGAATATTTCAATTCAAATATTTTTAAGATATAAAAAGAAAAATATAATTACAAGAGTCTGGCATTTTCATTTTAAACATTATAAAGTACGTTATCTATCCTATATTGACCACATTCCAGGATGCTATTCTGACACATAGGATTGCTAATGTAGATCTTTTTTAAAATTATTATTATTGTTAGTATATGACTGGAATTCACAATATGAACCCTCTAACCACATTTTCTGTTGTATGTAAATGAAAATTCTTTCAGTGTATGAAACCTCATAAGAGTCCAGTATTATCATTGTGGTATATGTTTATTTGCATATTTTATTTTATGCCTTCCAAGCAGGTACCTCAATTGCAATAAACAATTACATTTACATATCCTTGTAATTTGTAGATGCTACAAATCCATATTTATTGCTTGATTTTAATTGCAATTAGTTCAAATTAACATCTAGTCTGTAAACAAACACAAAAAACTAGGACTTTTGACCTTTATTTATGCACTGGTTCTTTCAGTAATTCCATTATTGCTTAGTTTAGTTTCACAGCCTAGTAAAAAAAAAAATTGGAACCCACTGTTGTGGCAGTTTTTGATCACTGACTCTTAGGTAGATCACTTGCCAAATATAATTAAAAAAATACAAATTGATTTTAAAAATGCTATAGAACAAAGTTTGTACTCTTTGGATAAAACAGCTCAGACCTCTCCACCCTACTTTCCAAAATATTTCACTGGTTATACATTATCTGTCTTGAAAGATACTGATGAACTCCTTAGAGAAGAGATTCAATTTTATTAGCAATGTTGTCACTGAGTGAGTCTCCGAGATCAAAGAGTTGGTTAATGTTAACAGTTGAAGTAGAAAGAAAATCAGGTTGGTTTCCCTCTTCTTCCTCTGTCCAAGGGCTTTGTAAAAACTCTGTGGCTAAAAATGTCTCCTCATCAAAGTCTACATCACTGTCCTTTTGTGTTTCTATTAGCATGCTCTCTGCAGTACTAACATAGGTCTCCAGGGAGCTTACATGAATGCCATGTACCATGAGGTCCTGATCTTGTGGTATTGGGCTCAACGGACCACCCTCATTCAGGCACAAATCCCCATTCAGGGTTGAATTTAGCAGATCATCCCAGTCAAATGTACCCTTAAAAGATCCCAGAACTTTTGGTTCCTCCAGGGCCAAAAGTGGGGAGCTAGAGCGGCACATAGCTTTGGCACCTCCAGCCCGGTGGCTATACGGCTGTTTTCTTTTGTGGCCCTTTAATGTACTCCAGCAATCAAATGAAGTGTTTTCTGCTAGACAGGGATCCCAGTTCTTGTCAGGTCCAGTGACTTCCTCGAATTCTTCTAAGAGCTGCTGTGACTCTGGACTAACATGGAGAACACCCATGGCATGTGCAGGCACAGTCATCATTGGCGGTGAAATCATTCTGAGTTGTTTTTTAAGAGCTGGGTTAATCTGTACTGGAGGCATCCTTCGCTTCCTGTAAGCCCCAGTTAGGAGTCGCTCAGCATATTCAGGATCAATCTTCCAGAATCCTCCCTTTCCTGGCTCACCCTTCTGCCTTGGAACTTTTATGAAGCATTTATTCAGTGAGAGATTGTGCCTGATGGAATTCTGAAATTATTTATTTGGAGAGAAGACAAAACCAAAACAGGAATTTACATTAATTACTTTGTGAAATTCAGGTTTTTCTTAATTATGTTTCTCTTCTACAAAATATTCTTTACACTGTTCAAAAGAAATGCACTACACTAGATTTTTGTTAATTCTCTATTTTAATCAACACCATCATAGACTGACACAAACTAACACAAAGAACTTAAATTTCAATGAAGCACTGACCCTGTGATCCAAGTTAAACATTATGTATTAATGTTTTGGGTTATGGTGGCTAAATAGTAAGGAAATTTCTGGCTAATCCTCAGAAAGCTAGAGGGTTAATTAATCATTTACCTAGAAGTGTTTTTCTTTATTTCTCAAAAAAATCCCAAATTTGAATCAGTACATGTTTTCTTCCAAAAGCCAAAGGATTTGATAGGGGTGTTGTATGCAAATAGTACTTGTATTCCTTTTTCTCAAACTTTTTCTATAACAATATATTTAAATTTGGTTCTTTCAAGGTTGTGGATAAAAAGTCCTATTTAACTTTTTGAGTAAGGAACTAAAATTGGAAACAAAGTGGCCACAATCATCAACGCTAGGTGACCAGGATAACTTACCTGCCAGGTGGGGTCAGCATGGCGGAAGTAGCAGAAGTTGTCAGTAATCCATTTATAGATACATGACAGTGTGATTTTGCTTTTCTTGCTTGCCTGCATAGCCATGCATATGAGGGTGGCATACGAGTATGGTGGCTTGATATGAGGGTTTGTCTTGTAGTCAACGTCATCTGGGCAGTGTCCATGTGAAACCAAGCTGGGCAGGGCAGGGACTGCTGTTGCTGTGGGCTTACCAGGGGTCAGTGGCATACCTATGGAGGCAAGGTCACCTGCTAGAGGAGATGTAGGGGCTTCTCCATCCAGCTGCTGCTCAAAGAGGTTGCTCTGATGTTGGTTGGTAGAAATCTCCTGTTGCCTTCCAGGAATGATAGAGAATTCCTGCAACCACTGCAGACTGGTCAAGCTGTCGTCAAGGTTGTCAGAACTGCTGTTATTGAAACCACTGCTTTTTTTCAGGTTGTTTGCCTTTGTAGCAGGACTGACTGCTTCTTCCTCCAGCCCCACTGAGCACTTGGCCCACGAATCTATACAGCTCAATGACAGCATGTCCCTCTGTCACCTTTTAATGCACTTCCTCAACAGTGACCTGCACACAAAACACTCACATTCCAATCTACTCCTCAGACAGTTTTAATTATGCATGAGGCAAAGATTAACTGAAACATAACAAAGTATCTCAGGTAAAAGTATACGCCTGATGTTTAAAACATCTTTCTGTGAAGTTTGGCGAAGTCATGAAGACGGAGTATGGAGTCGGCTATCCAGCCACTCAAAGCTGCCCTAAATTACATAGCTGAGAGAAGGTCATAGAATTTCCCTGACCAGTCACAACTAGGTGTGCAGTATTGTATGAGAAATTCTTCTAAAGGAAAATCTTAATGACCCGAGTACTTTTATAGACCACACTGACCTAATTGACATAGTCCAACGAGTATAAAAAATTTAAGCAATTACATGTCAACCCACCCATTAAAATAATACACAGTGAACATCACTGGCCTTACGAACATGGGCATACCGAAGGGAGAATATATGTAATAATAAAGTATAAATCTAGTAATGTAATTAATAAAGTATAAATCTAGTAATGTAATATTGGTTACATAAGTAAAAACTTTTTTTTCATCTTAATTTCTTTTTTATATATAAATATATATGAGTTTCTGTAAAATTAAAACAACTAGTTGACGCATCCAAAAAGCGTTTATATCCTTATTAGAACTGGTGTTAAATAACGTTCTGTGTTGATTGCGAGACCGAAATTAAAAGGTCGAGTGGTTAAGCGCTGATGCGCGCGTTCGGTCCTGTGTCTCCGGTACTAAGGGGTATAAATGCACGTCGTTCTGGCAAAACCTGCGCGCTCACGGGGGGTCTCAATTTAATACCTGCTGCAGAAGGTTTGTTCTGCAACTATAGCAACGCTACACCCCCTCGTAAACAGCTTTCCGTGTTTCTATTGGCCCTTAAGTTCCCATAGTAGTGGTTCGTTTTATCACTCCCTCACACACAGGTCCGCTTGTGACGCATGTGAATCGGGTCTGGCCGACGAAAAGGTAGGCGGGACAGAGGCTCGGAGGATAAAATGTTTTTTTTTTCTTTTCTTTTTCTTATCCTTCTTTTCTCGTAAGCGGCTAATTTATTGAGCAAAGCTCCTTTCACCTCTCCAGCCATGCTATAAATTATTTAAGTATGTATTTAAGCGTGTTTTTCTCTACTCTTTTTGCTTAGGTCAAACAGGAAATGTGTGCACATCTTACTGACGCGTCTGTGGTGTGCTGTAATAATATCATGCTGTTATTTTCCGATCAGCTGAATTGCTACCTAATTAGTATGAATGGATATAGGAAAGAAAAGGTGTTCCCAGACAGAACTCGAACCTCTTTGCCTTCTAGCTTTTCGCCAACCTCGTATGAAAAGCCATGCAATACTTTTCATCCAGCTCCAATTTGTTACAGAATGATGATGAGGGCAGGAGTGGGACTGATTTTCAGCCAAGTAAAAGTCATCTGAGCTGCCCGTTCAAATGCACTCTATCCCTATGTGCAGGCTACACACTCGGCTGGAATTTCCACAATGACAAATTTGGTGTTTTAAGTTTTCATTTAATTGATTTGATTACTCGTTGTAACAAATTCATGCAAACAAAAATTTGTTTGCTTACACTCATTAATTGGATGACAGTTCCGTACAATGACAATTGCAAATTGCATTAATGACAGATGAAAGCTCTGTTTGTTCCCTGTGTGGGGTGACGTCTTGTTGCTGTGGTCAACTTTCTAGAACTTTCCTGTGCCTTTAGGAAATCATATAAATATTGTTATATTGAAATATTATCATAGAAATTTAGAAGAGTCTTTTCGAGTGTTGTTAACAAATAATGATTGCATATTTAATAAAAAATTTGCTGTCATACTGTTCATATATTGGAGTAAGCAAAGAATTGTAAATGTAGTTGTAATTGTATATGCATGCCTTTTTCTCTAAAAGGCATGGAATTGCCCACAAAGGCTAATTTGCTAAGGTTAAATGGCCGTATTTAAACAAGTTGTTCAGTACTTGCTAATGAATATTCTACATCTGATTTAATTATCAATTTACATACATACATACATACATACATACATACATACATACATACATACATACATATAAATTGTTTGGTTTATACAAGTGTGAATTTTGTATAATTTTTAAAAAGCTGAAACTCAACCTTCTACAGTTTTGGTTCAAAGGATAAATCAGCCAGCAGTTGTGTTTGTGGTGATTTAAGAATGTAATTTAGTAATAGTGACATGTTGTTTGAGTTTCATAGCAAATATATAGCAAACTTTGATTGTAATTTTGTAGTGAATCAGTAAGCAGGTGCACCAAACTAGATCACGGAAAACAGTGTTTTTGTGGTTTTGGTGCACACAAAGAAACATATGCCGTTCCTGAGCTGCCATTGATCTGCCCGCTTCTGGTTGGAGATCTCGTCACATGGATGCTCCGTGTGTCTCACACTCATTGAAATGAATATGTAGTACCAAAACCTCAGTTTACTACAGCATCAGCTTCCCCCTTTAACAGTATTAGTTTTGCTACACTGACAGAAATAAGTGATGTGATTGATGTGTTACGCTGTTACAAATTTTGCTTAAGATATAGGCAGGCAGATGTGGTGTCAAAAACATGGAAGCTTAAAGTTTCTAAAATAAGCATTTGTAACTATTCATTCTATGTATGTACAGTATGTATATATTTTGTATTTTCGTTTGAACACAGTTCTTCCAAAAAGTTGTTGGTTTATCACTTTTTTTCTTTATAGTTTTTTGATGTGTGGACAGGTTATTAACCCAGTTCCAGTCATTTCAAATTTCCATAGATTTTTTTTTGTCATGTAAAAACTGTCATGCTTTTTACATACATTATACAGTATACATACACATACAAAGTCCATATTAAGTTGTTGTTGATGTAAACACCTAAGAACCCGAAAAAGGACACATACCCCACACATGTTCAAATGATTTATATAGGTTGCCATTCCTGTATGCCAACACAGTCTTATTTGTGTTATAAGTGCCACATCTGTGATATTATCCAGATTGAATAATTGGGTGTTCTGATGTTTAATAGCACAATTGTGTGTAAACAAGGTCAATGAATGGGTACTTAGAACATTGTTGGCTGTGATGGTGCAGGATGAGTCAAGGCAGATGATGATGGCAAAGTAAGAGGAGTTTATTAATTAACTTCAGTGATAAAAAAAAAGTGTTAACTTCAGGGATTCAGTATTAAAGCATAGCTGAAGTCTACAGACAAACAACAGCTTCAAATAGGATGTTTGTTTTCCACATGTGCAATAGAAAGGTGAAGTGCAGAGGATACCTTGGTGAAGCAGTTGTACCGAAATGCAAACTAATGAGGTTTGGTTCAGTGGTTACAGTGCAGGTGATTGTGATGTGGTTCACACAATTACTGATTTATTACTATTAATTATTATTTTTATAGTAATATGTCATCATTGATCATAATAATAGTGTATGCAATGATTGCCAGATCTCATGTGAGCTCTGTACCTTTTTACCAGCAAGGCACAGTGACTGATGGTTCAATGATGAGTCATTGTTCACTTTTTTTCCCTTTCATAGGTCCAGTTTGGAATCTTACTCAAGATGACTGAATTCTCTGTGCTGTACACTTTGCAGGAAAGTACTTGCCAAACATAGTGACAATTTGGGGCAACCTTTTTAGTTAAGTTCAGCCATTATTTGTCACATATACATTACTGCACAGCAAAATTCTTCACGTATTCAAGCTTTGTTAGTATAGGCTGGAGTCAGAGTGCAGAGTCAACCCTTTTGCAGTATCCCTAAATCAGATAAGTTTAAGAGCCTTTTTAAAAAAAAATATTTTACACTTTTAGTGTTCTACTTATTAAGATGTTAATGTCATTGTCACAAAAAATATATGGTTCTACTTCCATGTATGCTCATAGTGACAAGACATTTCCTTGACACACATACACGATTATTCACACACTAAAAGGCAATTTGTGACGCCAATTAGTCTAATCTGCATGTCTTTGGACTGTGGAAAAATATCGTGCGTACACCAGAGAACATACCCACCAGGAGACACTAGAGGAACAGCTGCAAACTTCATGCATCAGATCAGAAGCAGGAAATCGCTAACAGTGGACCATGGTGTGTGCATAGGTCCATCAGTGCTAACATCAACTGAGCCACTCAGTGCTGCCTAGAATCATCAACAGCTCATCTAATTGGTCATTAAAAAATCAAGACCTTGTGAGCTCCCTGAAGAACAATCAGATCACACCTTCAGCCACTGCCCGCAATCTTGGGGTAATTGTGGACAATCATCTGTCATTTTCCCCACACATTGCTAAACTTACTCGATCTTGTTGATTTCTTCTTTACAACATCAGAAAAATCAGCCAATTTCTTTCTTTACAGGCTACACAGTTGATTGTTCAGTCCCTTGGGATTTTAAGACTGGATTACTGCAACTGACTTCTGGCAGGTTTGTTTCTGTCCACCATTTGTCCTGTGCAGCTGATCCAGAATGCAACTGCATGTCTTGTTTTCAACATTCTCAAGTTCTCCTACACCAGCCCACTTCTCCGTTCCCTGCACTGCCTTCCTGTAGCTGCCTGCATCTAATTCAAACCCTGATGCTTGCCTACAAAGCTAAACATGGCCCAGAACCCACTTACCTCTCAGCTCTAAACACATTAATAATCCCACCATGTTCTCTCCGATCCTCCAGCACTGCTCGCCTGGTCCCACCATCTCTCAGTGATTAAGGAAGACATTCTGATGTTACTGCAATTAAGTGTGAAATTTTCCTATAAAAATTTCCTGCTCATGATCCATCTGTGCCTCCAGTGTGGTTAACTGTGCTAAACCAGTTCAACCCTGTTTCTCTCTCTCTCGTTTGCATGATATCATTGTTCATTTGAAACCTACTTATTGTCCCCTAGGCATTGTTCCAGACAGACTCATTAAAGAGGCCTTCAATTGGTCCTACTGTTTTAACATTGATTAATCCTAGTCTCGAAACTGGAATTGTTCCTGATGTTTTTAAGCAAGCTGTTGTCCAGCCTCTGCTGAAAAAGCCCAATCTTGACCCCACAGACCTAACAAATTTCAGACTGCCATTTCTCTCGAAAGTATTAGAGAAGGTTGTGTGCTTACAGCTGCAGACAGAAAATGACATTTTTTAATTATTTCAGCCTGGTTTTAAAGCATATCACAGCACAGATTCAGGGGATCCTGCTATCTTAGTGCGGCGTTAGATACTATACATCACAACATTCTTATCTCACGCCTCAAAAACTGCTGTGGCATCCGAGAATTGGCTCTGAACTGGATTAAATCCTATCTGACTAATAGGATTTTTAGTGAGCCTAGGTGGCTTTTCTTCTTCAGAGGCTCCACTAACTTGTGGGGTACCGCAGGGTTCCATCCTGGGTCCCATCCTCTTTTCTTTATATATGCTGCTTCTGGGTTCCGTCATAAACAAGCACAGTATCTCTTTTCACTGTTATGCTAACGACACTCAGATCTATTTGCCTTTAAAGAAAAAAAAAATGCCATCAAGTCACTTATAGCTTGTTTAGATGACATTAAAGCATGGATGTCTCTAAATTTTCTAAAATTAAATGAAAATAAAACAGAGATTGTGGCCTTTGGAAAAATGGATTCCTTGTGTGCTCCTGGCAGCGACTTTGCTCCATTAGCGAATTACTGTAAACCATTTGTATGGAATTTAGGCGTAATATTTGATAATGATTTTAAATTTGATAAACAAATAAACTCAGTGGTTAAATCTAGTTTCTTTCAACTGAGAATTTTAGCTAAGATTAAGCCTTTTTTATCGTTCAAAAATTTTGAGAAAGTAATTAATGCCTTTATTTCGTCTCGACTTGAATACTGTAATGCGTTATATACAGGAGTCAGTCAGTCATCTCTCTCTCGTGTACAGCTTGTCCAAAATTCTGCTGCTCGACTTTTAACCGGTAAACGCAAAAGTGATCACATCACTTCGGTATTAAAGTCACTTTACTGGCTCCCGGTTCACTACAGGATTGATTTAAAAATTTTATTATTTGTTTTTAAATCACTGAATGGTTTTACACCTCTGTACATCTCTGAGCTTTCACAACCGCATACAATATCAAGAAATCTCAGATCCTCAGACCAGTTACTCCTCTCTGTCCCAAGGTCTAGATTAAAGCTCAGTGCTCGGTGACCGAGCATTTGCTGTCGCTGCGCCTAAATTATGGAATGGTTTACCGTTTAATATTAGAGCAGCACCTATATTAGAAACTTTTAAATCCAGACTGAAAGCTCACTTCTTTTCAATGGCCTTTACACCTGGCTGAGACATTTGATTCCCTTTTATTCTTTTTATTCTTTTTAATTATTTGTCTTACTTTTTAGTTAAGTTTAATTAATTATTTTTTTAATTAAATTATTTATGCATGATTTCATTTGATTATTGTTTTTAGCAACTGTCACTAACTGATATTTATTTACCATGTTAAAAACTAAAAATTTGTAATTAAATGGTTTATTACTTGACTGACTAATCCAAATGCCTAAATGTAAATGGTCACAATTATAACATGTCAACACAGTCAGTCTTGAATTTAGAAAAATTAAATATGCATCTATCAAATTATGCAAAAATTATATAAGAATCTTATCACAAATTTCTCTCAGCAGAAATACTGGCCAGCAATCAATCAGCCCATACTCAATTGCTGTACATACTGCCTACTGTTAAACTCAGTGAGAAATGCCTGTGACATGTTCACAGTATTGTGTAAAAGTTGATAACACTGCCTATCTTTACAGTCAGTGAGGTATGCCTATGACATGCCCACAGCATGACATAAAAGCTAATGACCACATGTGCAACTGTGAAAACACCACCACCCACCAGCCATGCACTGCCAGCCACTGCTCAAACAAACAGAATTTCTGTTTAATATATCGATGTAAACACTTTCAGATGTATGTCAACACCATCAGGTAGGAATTTTTGGTGCTTATGTATTTATTTTTTTAGTAAATTGTTCCCACAGTAGTGTCTTCTTCTTTGTATTTCGGCTGTTCCCTTTCAGGGGTCGCCACAGCGAATCATCTGCCTCCATCTAACCCTGGCCTCTGCATTCTTTTCTCCCATACCAACTACCTTCATGTCTTCTATCAATGCATCCATAAATCTCCTAAATAAAATCTCCTAAATAGATGTTTGGTCTTCTCTAGATCTCCTGCCTGGCAGTTCCAACCTCAGCATCCTTCTACCAATATGCACACAATCTCTCCTCCGAGCATGTCCAAACCACCACAATCTGGCCTCTCTGACTTTATCTCTAAATCGTCTAACATAGGTTGTCCCTCTGATGGACTCTTTCTTGAACCTATCCATCCTTGTCACCCCCAAAGAGAACCTCAACATCTTAATCTCTGCTTTGAGCTCTGCCTCCTGTCTTTTCTTCAGCGCCACTGTCTCTAAACCGTAGACTATCGCTGGTCTCACCACTGTACATTTCTAATGAAATGTTAGATTTCTTACAATTAAGCAAAATTTTATTAATAGAATCACTACTTTACTGTTTTCAGGTAAATAACTTGGAGGTAACTTAGAGCCAGTTTTTATCCTAATGCTATTAGAAGCATTAAAATTAAAAGCTAAAATTAACATGCTATTAAAAGATGCTGCATTGAATTTTGAAATAATTATATGACAGTTATGGAAAAAAGCTTGGTTGTTAGACAAAACCTGTTTTTACAATTATAAATATAATTGGAATACATCTTTTAATGTCTGATGGTGACAAAAATCCTGTAATGCACTGAAATGGTTGACATTTGGTTGTTCCAAAGGAGAGTTTGATAACCCACATCTGTATATTAAGTTTTTAGAAATTATAATTATATATATAAAATGCAACTTGCTGGTTGCAATTTTGTCCACCCATTTTTTCTAAAACTGGTTTTGGGTCCTTCAATGTATGAAACTTCTGATGAACAAGTTCTGATGAATATGCAGACAAGATCTTTTTTTATTTATATACAGTAGATGCTAAAATTAAATATCGAAAAACAATTGACAGTACATTTTATAATTATTGAATGTATACAATTAATATGACTATTATGTTAATTTAAATGATTTTGGCATCAGAGCAAGAGACGGCACTTTATACCATTTTTTTTATTTTTTTAGAATGAACTGTGCAACCATGCTTGGGGAAATACAGTACTGTATATACAAGGACTGTCAGGAAAAAGTCGAGCCATTGTTAATATAATGAAAACATTATATTTTGTGCAACATTTATGTAACCTAGCAGCCAAGGATTGTGGACTGAATTGCACATGAATGAACAATGACGACTTAACTGTACTAGTCAGTGAGGAGCTAGATGCCGTTGTGTAAGCATGTGTACCTTGTGGCCATCACATTCAAAATGGCATCAAATTACATGTTAATCTTGAACATTCCAACACTGAAACTATTTGGATGATTCAAAAGGATTTCAGGGTCCAGAACAAATGAAAGTATGGCACAAACACATGGACACAGACATGGTCAAGAATCTGATGAAAGTGATCCATGTTCTGTAAGATCTGAGCGTGTTGAATGTGTATATACTATAGTGTTATATGGGCTGCAATTAACAAAGATCATTGACTGGCCATGTAAAATGTAATTAGGTTTATTACATGTAATCCAGCCATTACATTCTACTTGTATATAGCTGTTATATAAATTACACAAATTTCTCTCAGCAGAAATACTGGCCAGCAATCAATCAGCCCATACTCAATTGCTGCTAAGCAGTGATTGCCTACCATTATGGAATGCATTTAACTGTCCTCATTAAGCATTACCCCACAAGAGAGAGCAAGAGTGTTGTTGTCATGAATTTCAGCATGGCTGAAATTGTAGGCATGAGGTCACAGCTTGTAGATCAGCATGACGTTTTTAAGGAAGGGTAGCTTAAGTTATCAGTTTGGAAGTAAATAGTATGCACTGTAAACCCTAATGCTCAAAGTGATTAAACATATTGAGTACTGTTAACTTAAATAATTACAATTAGTTCAAATTAATAGACCTTGATGAGTATTTAGAACTTTTTGGTAGTTATGAGTTTGTAGAAATGACACTTTGCAAGTTAGCTGGACAAGTGTAATATTGTAAACCACAGTAACTGTTTCCTTAAAGTTCCACCAACTTAAAATCTTTCAGCCTAGCGAATTTGCATCTGACGTCATCAATGCACACATAAACTACCCAAACTGAATTGTTTTGATCAAGATGGCGGATTGGTCTGTCTTCACTTCAATAACAGTAGCTGTTATTTTAACCATGTTATTCAAAGCATGAATTATATTTTGGGGATTTTTGCGACATCATGGCTGAAATTATATCCAGGTCATAAAAATAAAGAAAATTACTTATTTGATTTGCAACAGGGCACTAGTAGCTCAGTGGTAGGTGTTTCACCTGCCATGCGAAAAGCCCGGGTTCGAGCTTATGTGTGCGGGAGGACCAGATGGTCTTCTGTGGCGACCCCTTGTTGGGAGCAGCCAAAATTCAAAATTTCAAATTCAAATTTTATTGGTCACATACTCCAGCATACACAGTACGATATGCAGTGAAATGCTCAAATGACCACCCGTGACCTTAAAATAAAAGAAAATTTAGCTGAGAAAGAATAATATATCTATAGAGTACAAAATATACAATATAAGAAAAATATAAGAAAACTTGGCTGTACAAATATGTAGAAGAAATGATCCAGTACAAATATAGAAAAATATAGAAATTTATAGAAGTTTTAGTATGGAAATGAAGTGGGAATTTAAATAGAAATGTCCAGGGGGGGTGGGGGGTGCGTGCAAATATTATTATTTAAAGTGACTTATGTGCAACCAATCAAGGAAATTAAATATGTAAATGTGCATGAATGTGCAGGTGTTCAGTGTCCATAAGTGGCCCTGAATGTCCAGAACGAGTGCAAAGAGACAAATGTCCATAAGTGTGAATGTGCAAAATTGTTTAGTCCTGTATGTTGTATTGATTGAGAGACTGTATCACCTGCAGAAAGGAGCTCCTTCTCAGTCTCTCTGTGTAGGCCCTCAGGGAGCGGAATCACTTTCCTGACCGCAACAGAGAGAACAGTCCATTGCTGGGGTGGCTGAGGTCCTTCACAATCTTCCTGGCCTTGGTACAGCATTGCTTGCCATAGATTGAGTGCAGGTCAGGGAGCTTGGTGCGGGTGATACGCTCAGCTGATCGCACCACCCTCTGTAGTGCATGTCTTTCCTGCGTGGTGCTGTTTCCAATGAGGTTTCCCGTCAGAATGCCCTCTATGGTGCAGGAGTAGAAATTCCTGAGCACCCTGGAGGGCAGTGTGAAGTCTCTCAAGCGTCTGGGGTAGTAGAGATGCTGCTGGGCCTTTTTATCCCCGGTGTTGATGTGACAGGTCCTGTGTGATGTGAACACTAAGGTCCTGCATCCTGCGTGATGTGAACACTAAAGTGCTCCATCACATCCTTTGTCTTGCTGACGTTTAGAAGGAGATTGTTCCTCTGCCACTAGTTCTCCAGATTTCCAATCTCCTCCAGATGGGCAGTCTCATCGTTGTCAGTGATCAGTCCCACCACAACGGTGTCGTCAGCAAACTTAATGATGGTAGTGGAGTTGGTAGTGGCCACGCAGTCATACGTGTACAATGAGTACAGCAGGGGGCTCCAGTGTTGAGAGTGAGGGCGGCTGAGACATATGCTTACTGCCTGTGGTCTGCCAGTTAGGAAATTGGAGATCCACTGGCACAGAGATGGGTCCCAGATGCTCCAGGTTGGTGGTGAGTGTGAAGGGAATTATGGTAGTAAATGCTGAGCTGTAGTTATTGAAGAGCATTTAAATATAGTTCTGCTCTAAGGACTCTTCCTGAGATGCCGTCTGGTCCTGCTTCTTTCCTGGTGTTCGCTCTCCTGAAGGCTCTCCTCACGTCATGCTTGGAGAAGATAAACGCGTTTCTGGTGCTGGCAGTTTCTTCCTGTGACAGATCAAACAACAGACCAAAAACAATGTATTTAATTTGAAGCAAGAAAAAAATCTGGTTAATTAACTAAAAGATTCATGATAATCACTAATAAATCACTAATAAAGCACGAATAGTATGAGATAGGCAGCTCAGTAATGCACGTAAAGAATGATTAATATGAATGAGTACAACAAACTCAAAAACGAATAGTTCTGTTTACTTAAAATTGGAAACATCATTACTTTATCATCACATTTGTGTTACTAATTACCTCCCCCAATTTTTTTATTTTTTTTGCCAATTTTTTTGCCAATTTTTACATTTCGGTTTTACAGTGTGGAGGCATTGACAGACAATATCAAAGACAGTTTGTCTAAACTTTGTCTGCCACACTGGGGATGCTGATACTTGTAGTGGAAAAACTTATATATATATATTGTTTCTTTTTGTAAAATCTTTGTCAAGCTATATTGGCTTTAGCTAAAAAAAGTATTTTAGCTAAAGCCAATATAGTTTGGCAAAGATTTTACAAGTCTCTGAATTATCCAAAAGAGATGAACACTATTCTTCCAAAATTTACTACCAAATCAGTGGTTTGGTGATGGTGTTGGTGATGGTACACACTTTATTAGGAACACCATACTAATGCGGTGTTTGACCCCCTTTCGCCTTCAGAACTGCCTTAATTCTATGTGGCATTGATTCAACAAGGTGCTGAAAGCATTCTTTAGAAACATTGGCCCATTGATAGGATAGCATATTGCAGTTGATGGAGATTTGTGGGATGCACATCCAGGGCACGAAGCTCCCGTTCCACCACATCCCAAAGATGCTCTATTGGGTTGAGATCTGGTGACTGTGGGGGCCATTTTAGTACAGTGAACTCATTGTCATGTTCAAGAAACCAATTTGAAATGATTCGAGCTTTGTGACATGGTGCATTTGTTACCGGCCTCAGACCTAGGGGATATCTGTGCCGGCAGCAAATGATACGCAGGCGGTGTGCACTGTGTATCGTTGAATAAACACCTTTTTTATTCTCCTGTGAAAAACACGAGCACACGTGTTATGTCTTTCCACAATGGCAGCCAGTTTATTACTGAGCCTGCCACCCAGAGGAAAGTTTACTCTCTCGTATATTTCACGGGTGCCCGGTGCGCCATCTATGGGCGTGGTGGTGTAATGTCACCACAATATACCAGTTTTAACTTGAAAAAATTCCCATCTTTTGTAACAATAAAAGGGGGGGAAAAACTAACAAAACAAACAACAACAAACACATGTAGATGTGGGGATGACAATGTTTTAAGTAACCTCATAACAGCATTTTCTTAGCCCATTACACTCTCCCCTGCTTTCAGAGATGTCTCCGGACATCCAGAACTAACTAGTTAGGCAATTATAGCCGTCACAAAAAGCAAACTACGGTTTAGGATGAGAATGTGAAGTGTTTTCTATCCCTTCATGAATTTTTTCTAGAATGCCCATACTGCTGGTATTTGGTAGTGACACATGTCAGGTAGTACAGGGTAAGTCTGGACTGGGTAAAGAACATAAGCGTGCATTGCATTTGCTCCTGGTCCCCAAGCTTGGTATGTAGGTTGGCCCAGCTGGTCGTATGTAAACACATCTCTTGGTTTTGGAGTTCGGACAGACCTCCGTAAAGGGACAAATTCCTCTGTCACAGGGTTTTGAACTGGTTCAACACCTGGATCAAGTTCATCCTGATTTATATCTCCCACCGTTTCAGTTGTCGGTTCTTCAAAAGTTTCTACCGGTGAATTTAGATCAGCTGGAGTTGGAGCTCTCGCTGGTTCAGAAGTCTCCACACATGATTGTTCATCCGTTTGTCTTGTACGCATATTTATAGGTTTAAATTCTGGTGCCTCAGCTCCAAGCGTACTGCATTTCTCCAGTTCGGGAGGATTTACACGAACAATCCTTGTTTCATACACAGGAGTGGGTCTGGGACTATATATGACGACTTCTTCAGAATCATCAGGGTCATGTTCACTTATGTCTTCCCTGTTTAAATGATTTGACACCATTCTTTTTGATTTCTGTGAAACACAAGGTTTATGTTTGTTTCCTTCAAGTGGCAAGTCATTTACAGGTAAGAGCAAGTTTCGGTGCAGCACACGGGAGGTTCGGTCCCCTATTTCTGCTTGAACTCTATAAACAGGTCCATCTCCAATTCCTTCTACAACACGATAAACCTTTTGCTCCCAATAAGCACGGAGTTTACCAGGGCCGCCTCAATCAGAGAGGTTGCGGACAAGCACTTGATCCCCAGGGTACAGCACTGTTCCTCTAGCACCTCGATCATAATGTCTTTTCCCTTTTGCAGAAGACCTTTTACTATTTTCTGATGCAATTTTGTATGCCTCTTGCATCCTTGAAGCCCATTTCTCCACATAATCTTGACGTGTTTGTTTCTGTGGCTCAGGTTCAAGGTCAAAGAGCAAGTCAATGGGTAACCGTGGAGCTCTGCCAAAGAGAAGGAAGAACGGAGAGTACCCTGTGGCTTCGTGCCTTGTGCAGTTATATGCGTGGACTATGTGTGGTAGATGGTCTTTCCACTCTGACTTCCTTTTTTCTGACATAGTACGGAGCATCTGGAGAAGGGTCCTATTTAGACGCTCAACCGGATTCCCCTGTGGGTGATAAGGGGTTGTTCGAGAATGAGCAATTCCGGCTAGTTGTTCGAGCCTATGGAACAAGCTGTTCTCGAACTCCCGACCCTGATCATGATGAATTTTTTTTTGAATACCCAAACCGTGGAATAAAGTCAAAGAAGATTTTCTCTGCTGCGGTCTTTCCTGATTTGTTCCGAGTTGGGTAGGCTTGAGCAAAACGGGTAAAGTGGTCAACCAAGACTAAGATATACTCATACCCCCCCTTACTTGGTTCAAGATGAAGATAATCAACAGAAAGGAGCTCAAAGGGGACACTGGTGGCTATTGAGCCCATTGGAGCTTTCTCTGAAAGAGTGGGCCTCTTTTGTATGATGCATGGACACTGACGGATGACATAATCTTCTATGTCACGCTGCATGAGAGGCCAATAAAATCTTTGTCTTGCCAGGTGAATGACTTTATCAGCACCGACATGTCCCATATCGTCATGCAAGTGTTTGAGCACTACTGACCTGAGCGACAGGGGTAGGACTAGTTGATTGTATTGCGCAGTCTGCCGATACAGAATGTCATTGTCAAGTCTAAGTCTGCTCCACTCATGAATCAATCGTCTCGTGTTTATGCTCATTTGCTTTTTCCCTTTGTCAGTCGGGCTCCATCCCCTTTTTTTCAGTGTGATCACCTCATGAATTGAGTCATCATCTTTCTGTGCTATTCCAATGTGTTGTCTGGTGAACATAGGGGTGCAGCTGGAAAGTATGTCATCCTCGGAAGAGTTTAGCTGCAGGGCTGCTATCCATGGCACATCCTTGTCTTTGTCTGCTCGACTACCCTGCCATATGGCCGAAATTATTTCAGGTGGCATGGTCTCAGCTGGTGTGGCCCTGCAGCTTAACAGGATAACGTGACAAAGTGTCAGCGTCTGCATTTGTCTTGCCAGGCCTGTATTTGATTGTAAATGAAAGTCGGCCAACTCACCCACCCAGCGATGCCCAACTGCACTTAATTTGGCTGTACTCAGAACATAGGTGAGAGGGTTATTATCAGTGAAAACAGTTAACGTAGGGGCATAGTAAAGGTAATCCCTGAATTTATCGCAGATCGCCCACTTTAAGGCAAGGAACTCAAGTTTGCTCGAATGGAGATGGTAATTCTTCTCAGCAGGGGTGAGTGATCTTGAGCCATAAGCAATGACCCGAAGCCTACCTCCCTGTTCCTGGTAGAGTACAGCACCCAGACCTTCACTTGATGCGTCAGTGTGTAAAACAAATGGCACATTGAAGTCTGGATAGGCTAAAACGGGGGAGCTAGTCAACATGTCAATTAGATGAGCCAGAATAGCGGTGTGTTCCGAGGTCCACTGCACAGGTGTCTTGGATGGTAACTGGTTATCTTTTGGACTGTTCTTTAAAGACCTTTTCTTAATGGTTTTCTCTTGTAACTCTGTAGTCTTCTCTAAAAGTTTGAACAAGGGACGAGCTATTCTGGAAAAGTCCTGAATAAAAGGGCGGTAATAGCCCAAGAAACCAAGCAGAGCTCTCACTTCACCAACATTTTTAGGCTCCTTTTCCTTCAGTTTCAGGACAGCTTCCAAGTCCTTTGGATCTACTTGAATGCCTTCACTTGATACCAAACGACCCACATACCTGATTTGATGTTTGAAGAGCTCACATTTTTTTGGACGTAATTTGATACCATGCGCCCTTAACCGACAGAACACACTCTCTAAATCTCTAACATGATCGTGGAATGTTTTTGAAAAGCAGAGGACATCATCTAAGTAAGGGGAACAACAGTCATCCCTCAGGCCATCCAGAACATCCTCCATACACCTTTGGAAAGCTGCTGGTGCATTAGAGAGGCCAAAGGGAAGACGGATCCATTCATACAGGCCCCAAGGAGTGCTAAAGGCTGAGGTGTCTGGAACTTTCCTCAACAAAGCCTTGGTGGTATGCACTGCCTTGGTCAAGGATGGAGAACCACACATACCCCCCTAGGTTATCAAGTAGGTCTTGGATACGGGGAAGGGGATGGCGATCAGAGACTGTTTTACTGTTTAGGCCACGGAAGTCAACACAAAGACGTAAACTCAAGTCTTTTTTTCGAACGCACACAACGGGGGAGGAATAAGACGAGGTGGACTTCCTTATCCATCCACGATCAAGAAGATGTTGTACATACTCTTTTACCTCTCGGTATAAGGGTTTTGGAATTGCATTGTAGGACTTTTGAACTGGTGTATCATCAGTAAGGTGAATCTTGAGCTGCAGGTCAGGAATACAACCTATGTCTGCATCATCTCTGGCAAAGATATCTGACTGCTCAAATAACATACTTTTCACAATTTCCTGTTCTTCTTCAGTTAAATGGGACAAATCAACGGGTGGAAGCCACTTGTCTTCGATCTTTGGTATGGCGGTATGTGTGTCTTTACCTTCTCTCAAAGTCCCTTCATCAGGGTGGCATTGAGCTGTATACAAACAAACCTTGTTCTGAGACATTGGTTCAGGAATGATGGAGGAATGCTTGACTGGTTTCATATCAAGTATCTCTTCCAGAGTACCAAGAACCGTTCTCTTTGCGAGATAGATATCATGTTTCGTAGAGTTTTGGATCGGGACTTTGATGCGCTTTGATGAGCCAACAGGGACATCCACTAAGGCCGGGAAAAGTTCTAGCCCCTCAGGGCAATGATTCATAGGACTAGGTTGGAACATCATCGTACCGCCACTGTGCCATCCTCGAACTCTGCACTGAACTTCACAAATATTTCCTGCAGGAACATTTACACCTTTCTTGCTAAGCTGTACCTCACACTGTAGTGCCTCAGTGGGTGCAATCATCTGCAGAGCTAAGACTAATGCTTCCACGGTGCTATCACTGACACTCAACGCTCCCTTAAGAACTTCGGTTACGTCAACATAGTCTTCCTGATCTGTGTTCCTCTTGATAATTTCTGCAATTACATTACTACCTAAAAGGGGGTAGTTACAGTTGTTACTGATAAGAAGTGGTACTCTGACTGTTACATGTCCATGATACTGGCTACGTATCTGAAGATCAATCTCTGCCCATCCATCAAGGGGAACCTGGGTGTTATTAGCAGCCGAAATTTCCAGGTTATTGCCGTCAAACAACGATTCAAGTGGCTGTATCTTCATATGGGGTAATGCTTGCTCAATCCATGATTTGCTCACCATTGTCACCTGTGCCCCTGAATCAAGCAGCATCTGAAGAGGTACCCCATTAATGGCACATGAGACCATGCATCGCTTACCAATGAGTTGAGCTACTCTTTTCTTTGGGTTTGACTGTAAGGTTAACTGTGAGCGTTTGGGTGTTCTGACCTTTTCTCTGGGCTTATCACTTGTTAGGGTCGCTGGTTGCCCTCCTCCAGCGACCTCCTTCCGTTTCCCGACGATTTTCGTTGGAGACAGCCAATGGCGCGATGTCCTGCCTGACCACAAACAAAACAGTGAGTACAGTTCATTTTGTTCCTCTGCACACAGTCACTGCATTTACCTCTTGTTTCAGATTGTTGCTGGAGACGATTAGTGGGCATGTTGCAGTCTCTCAACTTCGCAGTCTCAGTGGAACTGGACATCTGGGCTAGATGGTTGGTCAGAGATGAAACTTGGGCGGTTAGTTCTTTGATAGCATCACGGTTTGCTTGTAGTTCAACATCAACTTTTGCCTGTACGTTTAATTCGTTTTGGGAGTGCTGAGCTATGTTTACAGTGACTGGTCTATGTTTACTTAGAGCACCCAGTCTTTTTAACCTTCCTTCTTCTTCAGCTGTTGATTTTGTTATTTGTTCCAAGAGTAAGTCATCACTAACCTTCAAGTCTGAAAGAAAAGCTTTAAGATCACGTCTGACATGACTGTTTTTTTCGTTTAACCCTTGGTAAAGCGTGTGAAGGAAAGTGCCCTGGATAAGCTCTTTGTTATAGCTAAAGCCTACTCCAGGTTGTTGTGACTCGAACAGAAGACGCTGTTTCAGACCCATTATTCGATAAAGAAACTGTTGTGGGCTTTCTTTGTCATGTTGCCTAGCACTAGTTAGTTCTTGGAAAAGTTCAGTTGCATTTTTGTCTCTAATGTGGGAGCGCAAAAACTTTTTCAACCCCTCAATAGTGAGGTCATCCTTATTTACCAACATCTCTCTAAATGTACCAGGTTTCGTTATCTTGAGAACAGATCTGATAACCTCAGACTCACTAAAACCCTCTTGCAACCCTTCATCAATTTGCTTACAGAGACAATTAAAAGACATGTCACAACCGGCATCACAAATTTGACCACCATGCAATTTAAATTCCCGCGTGGTAGCAGAGACGCAACATCAGTCACTCTTATCACCTGGTTGTTGATGTTTGACGATAGCTTCAGTGCTGCACCACTAGCGGGCTTGGCAATGGCTGGTGTTGGCATGACACCTCCCATCGCAGGTGTACAAATGTCCTGGAGCTGATTGGATGACATGCCTGTGTGGCTAATCATGGTAGATAGGTCTGTGCGAATGTCTCTGTCCCTGGATGGTGACTGTGTACAAGCGTCTCCATCGGGATCTGTCGAAAGGGTGCGAGTGTCGTCCCTGGCTGATGGTTCTACCTGCTGAAGATTTACAGCCTCATCCGTGTTGCTAGATCTGGGGTCTTCATCTGGAACTTGAGCCAGGTCATCAAGAAAGTCATGAAGGAAGAGCAGTTGACTCATGCCTTCATCTTCCATGTTTTTTAACTTCTCACTTCGTACATAGTCAACAATCAGATTATAGAGCTCCGGCTCACTAAGTTCAGGAGCAATGGGAATCTCCTGACCATCTTCAATCAACCGTGCAGCCATTTGTAACTGACGGATACTCAAAGGTGAAAGTTTTTTTTGAATTTGGAACATCAGCGTTTGTCTTGGAATAGCAGTAGCCATCTTGCCTTGCCACTTGTAGCCCTCACGCTCTGGATGATGTTCAATACAAGCAACCTTCCCTGAAGCTGTAGACACTAGGTCTTGACGTCGTATTCACTATTGCTGCAGCTCGCTGATGAGTGAATCCCGGACGAGCCCCCAATTGTTACCGGCCTCAGACCTAGGGGATATCTGTGCCGGCAGCAAATGATACGCAGGCGGTGTGCACTGTGTATCGTTGAATAAACACCTTTTTTATTCTCCTGTGAAAAACACGAGCACACGTGTTATGTCTTTCCACAATGGCAGCCAGTTTATTACTGAGCCTGCCACCCAGAGGAAAGTTTACTCTCTCGTATATTTCACGGGTGCCCGGTGCGCCATCTATGGGCGTGGTGGTGTAATGTCACCACAATATACCAGTTTTAACTTGAAAAAATTCCCATCTTTTGTAACAATAAAAGGGGGGGGAAAAACTAACAAAACAAACAACAACAAACACATGTAGATGTGGGGATGACAATGTTTTAAGTAACCTCATAACAGCATTTTCTTAGCCCATTACACATTATCCTGCTGGAAGTAGCCATCAGAGGATGAGTACATGGTGGTCATAAAGGGATGGACATGGTCAGAAACAATGCTCAGGTAGGCCGTGGCATTTAAACGATGCCCAATTAGCACTAAGGGGCCTAAAGTGTGCCAAGAAAAGATCCCCTACACCATTACACCACCACCACCAGCCTGCACAGTGGTAACAAGGCATGATGGATCCATGTTCTCATTCTGTTTATGCCAAATTCTGACTCCACCATTTGAATGTCTCAACAGAAATCGACTCATCAGGCCAGGCAACATTTTTCCAGGCTTCAACTGTCCAATTTGGTGAGTGCAAATTGTAGCCTCTTTTTCCTATTTGTAGTGGAGATGAGTGGTACCCTGTGGGATCGTCTGCTGTTGTAGCCCATCCGCCTCAAGGTTGTGCGTGTTGTGGTTTCACAAATGCTTTGCTGCAGACCTCGGTTGTAACGAGTGGTTATTTCAGTCAAAGTTGCTCTTCTATCAGCTTGAATTAGTCGGACCATTCTCCTCTTACCTCTAGCATCAACAAGGCATTTTCCCCCACAGGAATGCCATATACTGGATGTTTTCCCTTTTTCACAGCATTCTTTGTAAACCCTAGAAATGGTTGTGCGTGAAAATCCCAGTAACTGAACAGATTGTGAAAAACTCAGACCGGCCCGTCTGGCACCAACAACCATGCCACGCTCAAAATTGTTTAAATCACCTTTCTTTCCCATTCTGACATTCAGTTTGGAGTTCAGGAGATTGTCTTAACCTGGACCACACCCCTAAATGCATTGAAGCAACTGCCATGTGATTGGTTAATTAGATAATTGCATTAACGAGAAATTGAATGGGTGTTCCTAATAATCCTTTAAGGGAGTATACCTGTGTATTTTTATTTTTTTTTTTACATTTACAGTGGATGCCAAATGTCTGAAAACATGTGTGGGCAGGGATTTATTTTTCTCCAAAACAAAGACTCCAGTTCTAAACTGTGTAGCTGTACCTAAAGTCCCAAGAAGAACAAGAACGCAGCAATTTGCATTAATCAGCCCATAAGCTGTGCATAAGATGCACTTGGACTTTCCAACATGACAATAATTTAAAGCACAAGGCCAAGATGACCTTTCTGTGGCTATAACAGTAAAAAGTGAAGGTTCTTGAGGGGGCATCACATTCTTCTGACCTCAATATTATGGAAACACTTCCATAATAAAAATTTATTTCTTTTTGCGAAGAAGAATGGGCAACTTTACAACCTGAGAAAATGAAGGGTCTCATCCACAACTATCACAAAAGACTCCAAGCCATCACTGATGCTAAAAGGTAAGCACAAATGGTATGCAATTTCTTTCCACTGACCATCTGATTATTTTCTTTAGTGTCATGTTTAGTTTAGTGATTGTGCAGTTCTGTAATGCCTTATAGTTCAATTTGAATCCCATGATTTTGTTTGGCCTGATAACTCCTACTAAAGCAGCTTTAGTTAATCAAAAAAATAGGGAAATGTATATGAAATGTGTGAGGAAATATGTATAAATCAAAATGATCAGATTGTCCCTAATAAGCAAGCCAAAGGCAAGGGTGGCAAGGAAAAATTCCCTGAGATGGCAATAGAAAGGAAAATTGGGAGGAACCCAACTCAACATGTAAATTATTCTCATTTGGGTGATATCAGGGATTGATCTGCAGTCATACTGAGTGTTAGGAGGCTGGAAGTTTAGTAGAACAGGAGCGGTGTTTAGGTTAATATGGAATACACTTTTGATATTGGAGGCTCAGGTTCAAAACTAATTGTGGGAATTTCAGGTTTGTAATCATCAGAGAAACAGCTGTCATGCATCTTCATGGTCAAGTGGAAGTGTCCCCAGTCACATCCCAAGCAGACCAGATGTGCCTTCATGCAAAGAGATCTCCAACCAGAAGCAGGGCACCAGGATGGGTCAGACAAGTTCAGAGGGCAGAGGGGGTCAGAGAGATAGCCAGAGAGAGAGAGAGAGAGAGAGAGAGAGAGAGTTGGTCACAGTCAGATAATGTATATGGTGAATGTATATGTAGTGAAAGTGATGAAAAGATGAAAAGATGCAAATTGCTTGGTGTCAGATCCATGCCAGAACTGGCATTACAATTCTCCACCAGACCTCTGAAGACATCTAAAGGTGTGCAGTGATGTCTGATATGAGCAGATCCACTGTAAATTCTGTATAGATCAGAATTGTTTGTCCAGTACAGTACATCCCAGAATGCTAGAAGGGATTAAGATCTAAGGAATTTGGAAGCCAAGTCAACACCGTGACTTCTTTGTTATATTAGTCAAATCATTTTTTAACAATGTTTGCAGTATGTCATGGCACATTATCTTTCTGAAAGAGGTCACTGCCAGGTGTATGTGCTGAATATGATGGAAAATTCACTACTGAATTACAAATAGTACAAGAATAAAACTTGACAAAATTTCGTTTAAAAAATGTACACCTACTGTACATTGGAGAAAGTGGCATCCAACCATTGCTCTAGCCTTGGTGAGAACAAATACAGTCAGGTTCATAAATTTTGGACCAAAGGTATGTTTTTAAACATTTGTCCTCTATACACCACCACATTGAATTTGAATGGAAACTTTCAAGATGTGAGCAATATCAAAACTTTCAGCTTTTATTAAAGGGTGTGTAAACTGCACAGCCTTTTAGTATGGTTTTCTAATTGTATAACGTAAGTAAGCATACACTCCATCGATGGAGGTAAAAGGCGGCAATGTTAATTACTAAGCCATCGTAAACCCCACTAAATACTCCAGGATCTTTTTTTTAATGCAATGAGTAGTTCTTCCTCCCACAGCCCAACAAAAGCCTTTTCTATAACAGACAATACCACTATTATAATTCCTTTATTAGTTTGATTCTTTCTTATTTTAGATATTAAGCATAAAATTTCATCTATCTTTCTCCTCTTTTCAAAATTGCTATAATATGAAGATATAGAATTATTAGTCTTTACCAAATATGTCAGTCTATTCACTATTATCATTTTAATTACTTTTTGATTGCTACGTTAAGGCAATCATTTGAGGCACATTTATCTTTTTCTGGTTTTGTACTGCCTTATAACATATGATATGAAAATGTTGTTTAAATGTTTCCTTTATATTTTCTAGCATATTTTTATTGATTCCACCTTATCCATTTAGTACAGGAACTTTATTCTTTTTATTCATTTATGCTTTTTTTTTTTTTACCTTATCACTTTTATTTTCCTACCAAGGCATATTCTTGTCTTTCATTTCCCCTCTACTCATTTCAATTGTTTCTTATACTGTTTGAAAGAAGTGTATTTTGGAGTTTGTTTATTTCTTCACATGTTTTTTTTTATATATATTTCCCTTAAGAAGCTGTATATACTGTCATTTATTGTTACTTATATTGTTTCTTCAATATATTCCAGTTTGCTTTGTTGAAAATCAACCTTGCTGATCTGGAGATTCCCAACCTCCTTCTTTATGGAAGATAAAAGGTTTGTAGCACCACCTGCTGTTTCAGTGCTTACATATCTTAAATTATGTTCAAGGCATAATACTGCCAAACATTATGTGATACTGGCAAAAGTCAGATTTGTGGCATTTTCAATAAAGTAGCAATTTTCAATTGGAGTCAATAAAATATTTGTCTGGGATCAGACACGTGGGGAACCAAACTTTACGGATAACATATCAAGGAAATCTGGAGATTTTAAATAGATTTTGTGTACCTGGGGAACAATAAACACATGATACATAAAAGGAGGTTTAAATAGAAGTAGCTTATTCCTAAAAAGAAATGTTGATCATAAATAATCTTGCATTGTCAGAGTTCCACCTCCAAACCTATATATATAAATATATATATATATATATATATATATATATAGAAAATAAGTATTTGAAAAATTTTATATTTGGCTATATATATCAAAATTGTTTAAATCACCTTTCTTTCCCATTCTGACATTCAGTTTGGATGAAAACAAGGACTCCAGTTCTAAACTGTGTAGCTATACTTAAAGTCCCAAGAAGAACAAGAACGCAGCAATAAGTATTTTGAAAATAAGAACTTGAAAAATTTAATATTTGGCTATATATATATAGTTAGTTTGGGCTAAAATATTATTAGTTAAGGTAATTTTTAAGCCGTGCTGTAGAAAAAAAGGGTAGTGACAAGAGTACTTTTGATTATAATGGTTTTATATCATTTCCAGTTTTGCCAGTGTCTATTTTAGAGTTGGTTAGACACGTTACAATGCAAAGAGGACACAACAGCAGAAACATTTGCACAATATTTAACAGCATGGCTTATTTATCCCATTCTGTTACCTAACGTGACTGTATTTACATACTGTAACCGAGTGTAAGGTTAAAAAAAACATCACTAATGCATCTGAATGAAAAAAAACGAGGTTACTTTGCTTTAAAGATAGCGACTTGGAGAAGCGAGTCTAACTAAGGCGTTAACTGAGAGTTTAGACATGGCGAAATTTCTAAAATGCGGTTGAATATTCAGGTACAGTGGAACCTCGGGTTGCAAGAAACAAGGTTTGTGAATGTTCCGCAAGACAAGCAAAGATTTGTAATAAATTTTGACTTGAAAAACAAGCATGTCTTGGATTAAGAGTACAGAATATCATGTATCACGCATGTGCTTCTTGTTTTGATGTTGAGCATCACATGATCACAACTGAGCCAATGTTTTTTCTTTCTCTTGTGCTGCGGAATTTCGGTAATTGTCTCCCCTGCTGGGTCTTGTGCTCTTACTGATATAATCAACATCCGTGCGCAAGTGTTCTGTTTACTATAACACTGTGACCACATGTGTGCGCATAAAACATATTTTATTTTGTGTTTGTAAGTATGTGTGTACAGTGCGCGCGTATAAAGCAAAAGCAAGTCTCATTAAAGTCCCTCTCTGTTTCAGCTTGTCGTTAGACATTATGTGTGCGCGAGCGTAATTTGACATTGTGCCCCACACACCCCCACCCCCCTCAGATTCACACACACATACAGAAACACTGCTCTGTTGCGATTCTTTTTAAAGATAAAGTGCAGGTTCATTTGGTATTTTTTTTATACTTTACAGCAGTGATTCCGTTAGTATGCTCTCACATGAGTGTCATTAGCGATGTCTTTCCGTTAATGTGTGTGTGTGTGCACGCATATTACACACACACACACACATACACACACAGTGTCTGCACGCATAAACTGAAACATTTATCTGTCAGGATTTATTTTTACTTTTTTTATAGGTAAAGTGCAGGTTAATTTGTTTTATTTTTACCTTATATATTGTAATAATTATTTTAATTAATTAATTGATATTAAATAAATTTTTTGGGCTGTGGAACGGAATAGTTTGAGTTTTCATTATTTCTTATGGGAAACTGGCAATACAGGAAGTCCCCGACTTACATGTTCGTGAGTTGGGGACTACCTGTATTATCATATAAAAGCAAACTTGATGTGTTAAATCTGATAGATTTGTTACCCGTCCATAGAATCTTGCCAGATGATCATGAACTGTGTGTCCCATGCTTTACTGTAGGAAGGGTGTTATTTGAATGGTAAGCTGTATTAGATTTAACAAATCATTTAGTGTTCGGCCAAATAATTCAACTCTGTTCTCATCTGACCACCTGCATTTTTGCAAAGCTTGGTCATGACTGACTACATGTGGCATTTTTTGAAGAGTACCCTTTTTTCTTGCAACTCTCCCATACAGGCCACATTTGTGGGGAATTTGTGATACTGTTGTCACATGCATACAATTACCACTCTATGCCCTAAAGAGGAGTTGCTATAGTCCTCTTGGTAGCCAGTTTCATCCAGTTTGGATAGATAATCTGATCAAGGGAGGGTCTGTGTTGTATCAAATACCTTCTATTTCACAGTAATGCACTTCACTGTGCTTCTAGGTAGTGGTAACCCTTTGAATTTTTTTTATATCCATCTCCTGACATGTGCCTGTGCACAACTTTATCCCAGTGATCTTTTGGACAGTGCTTGCCACCTATAGTTGATTGTTTGCTTTACCACATACCACAGGCAATATTCTCTCTCTCTCTCTCTCTCTCTCTCTCTCTGCTAACATTGCGAACATGCTAAAAATCATAACTATCATAAAGAACATGCTAAAATAATAGAATTATTATTAATTTTATAAAGCCAACTTATCAAAAATGACAACTTATCAAGACATGATCGTTCTTTACTGGCTAAGGTGGTAAACAGAGGTGTCATGGCAATCTCTTGCCATCTCCTCCCCCTCTGCTTCCCAGACACCTATAAAAGAGAGTCACAACTTTGTGTAATGAATAAGAGGCCTCCCACAGTTTCACTACACATTGTTCTCTCTACACTTGCTCACTGTGTGCATTGCCCACTACGTTGGTGATGGATGTCAGATTACCCTGATACTAATGTTTCACTCAAAAAAAACACTGGTTCAATGAATACACATAGACACACACCGTAAACCCACCACCAGCAACTCTGCATACAATGACTAACTGCTCTTGTTTTACTTCCACTTTTCTGATGCATTTGTATCTCCAAAATATTGAGTTTTGCTTAAATATATTTAGTGATTATTGCCCATTGTCAACATAAAGTACAATGTGTGCAGTAATTTAGAAAAAGACACTAGGACGAAGTGTCATTTAAAAACTGCAATGAATGTGACAAATCTTGGTCAACACCAGGTTCCTTCTCTTTCTGTGCAACTGTTTGCATCCAGTCTTATGACAATGGCAGCCGCAGTTACCAGGAGACGGGCCTTTATGTGAGGGCTTGCGGTGGAAAAAAGATGTTTCTACCTCTCTCTTGTCCATTTTTCCCACTTTTGAGCCTTTTACTGGTAAAAGAGGTTAAGTTGAGCTTGCAGTTAATTTTTTAAAACCAGTGATTGCTTTGTGCACTGAGCTTTTGGTACACCATGAATAGCATTGGAGTTGTGGTAGCAACACTGGAAAAACTATCCTGAAAACACAGCTGGATACTAGCTCTGATACAAAAAAAAATAAAATAAAAAAACACTTATGTGGTGGCATTCACTTATCAGCTCATTTCCTTTAGTGGTATTGTTATAAGAATAACAATAATTCACCTGAATTTCTTTTTAACCAAGAGTGCATAACTAACACACCACAATTTCATTGCCAGTTATCATAGCTGGCACAATAAACATAATGAGTAGAAGCATCCATAGCATCCATAGCACATATTTAATATATATATATATATATATATATATATATATATATATATATATATATATATATATATATACACGTTATATGCCATATATAAAAAATATTTACTAGTGACAACAATTGGATAGGTTAATCTGGGATATAGTTATCAATTTGGTATTCAATTTGATATATGATATGACATGTTGACCAAATCCAAAATGAAAGAAAGTATGCAACATCCATGAAGGAGAATACATAGAGGTTGATGTACATATGAACCGTGAATCATAAAATACGCAAGAGAGAGCTATTGAGCACACAATAATCCAATGAGGAAGTAAAGTCAGAGTATGCCTTATGAAAGGTGTCTGATGATTAAGAAGTGGGAACAGGTGTGCAGAGGATAGGTGGCAGCAGGGAGCATGATGATCGCAGTGGAAACGGATAGGAAGGAAAAGAATATGGCGTAGAGGGAATTGGGCGGGTTGTGACACTCCTCTTGTGTGTTGTAAGGGACTCTCATCTTTTGTATTGTAGCCACCTGACAAAGCTCCTTAGTTGTGTGAGATACAAAATCTGGTACTTGGTCATTGAAAAGTTGAAAATCTAGTGTACAATAAAATTAAAAAAATATTGTACAATAAAAAAATAGTGTACAATAAAACTCAATAAAAAGCTATTTTTTAAAATCAGAGTATAGCATCAAGTTAAACTTCTGGGATATTGAAATTGTTTTTTTTCAGTTGCTTTGGTGTTAATGAAATTAACAACAGGTGAACTAGAGAGGTAACCATGAGATGACCACCAAAATTCAATTCAATTACATTTTATTTGTGTAGCGCTTTTACCAATTGTTATTGTCACAAATCAGCTTGACACAATCAAAAGAAATTATGGACGTTTGTATGAAATGCGAATGTGTATGAATCAAAATGAATAGACAGTCCCTGATGGCACAGTGGAATTCGACTGGCATTTGGCAGCGAACACCAGAATTAAGAGTATGCGGGCAGTTCCTGAAGAATGAAGGAACTGATTCCATTGATTTGCCCCCACACTTGCCTGACCTAAATCCACTAGAACACCTCTGTGACATTATGTTTTAGTCCATCCAGGTTGCACCTCAGACTGTCAATGAGCTCATGTAGGCTCATTTAGAAAGTGTGTCACCTTAACTAGCCTGAGCTGGCAGAGCATCGCTCTCTTCCATCCCATGGTCATCACTCAGCCATGCAACAGTATGGTGAGTAGCTGCTCTACAACAGGACACTTACAACGTTCTGTGTTTGTGCACTTCCAGACGTTGACATTGCTGGAAACTCTCCCACATGGGGCACGCCGCTGAGGAACGGTCAGCACCAGATTTCAACTGCCTCCTCTTGTTCCTACCTTTCAGTCTACATCACCATGACCACCCCCTGGCTTGGGACGTCCACTGCCAGGTGCACAAGCAAAGCAACTGCACCCTCTGCCCCTTCCTCTCTGTCGCTTACCTTCCTTCCCCTTTGCCTCCTCATCAACAATTTATTTAAATAAAAAAGCACCTTTTTTCCGCCATCACCACTTCTCTGTGTCTGTGTTTGGTTCACTCTGCTGCCATGGCACACAAATTGTTCCCCTTTTTTGTCATGTTTGTGAGCTCAGCAGAGTCCTATAATTTATGGCTCAAATAAAACAACTGGCTGTTGCTAAACACGCCTGGTTAACTACAGTACTTAATAAAATAATTAAATAAAAATTTGTTATTCTTTAATAATTTTTCTTACCACTAGATTATATAAAACTGACTGTCAGCAATGCAAGAAAGGCTCTGACCCAATATGGAAAAGAGAGAAACAACATGGTTGTAGCATGAGCAGCAAGATGGCGATTCACTTAGATGACAACTCTCCAGAACTAAAAAAACAGCTTCTGATTGGCCAGTACAAAATTCTCATAGCTATATACAGTATATTATACACTATAGCTCATTTCACTGGCTTAAGTATAAACAGGTGCATCTCAATAAATTAGAATATCCTTGAATCCCCATCCCAATGTGTCGTGGCAACATATAGTACTGTAGCTCACAGCATGCTATGGTCGCTGAACCGCTGGATGTCCAGGTGGTGCTCCGAAAATAATGTGGGCTTTATAGACAATCTGAGTAGCTTTGAGGGCCAAGCTTGCCTGTGAAGGTAAAAAATTAGTTCATGCTTTTATTACCTCTAGGTTGGACTGTTCAACCAAGTGCATAAACAAGCTTCAGTTAGTTCAGAATGCAGCAGCAGGAATCCTCAGTAGAACCAGAAGATACGAGCACATCACCCTATATTATTTACACTGTAGTGGCTCCCTGTAAAATTACGCATAGATTTTAAAATACTACTTTGGATGTATAAAGCATTAAATGGTCTTGTGGCGCAGTCCCTGAGTGAACTGCTAGTGTCTTATGATCTGCCACGCCTACTTTGATGAAAGGATCCAGGCTGCTCATCAGTAAAACATATTATGAAAACTACAGCTGGGGGCAGAGCTTTTTCTTAATAGCTTTTTCTTTTTCTGAATAGCCTTCCAGTTACTGTTCGGGATAGTCTCAGTGTTTAAGTCTAGGCTAAAAACCTATTTATATAGCCAAGCATTTTTGTATTAGATTTGCCTTGGGTAAAGGAGCAATTAATTAACATTACTATTATCTCTCCTTTTCCTCTTCTCTTCTATCTCTTTTTCTCTCTCTTTCCCTCTCCCTGTCTCTTTGTATTTCCTGAGCTGTCCGTTTATCCATAACAAACTGGACACCATTTTAACTTAAAGACATCAATTGTTACAATGAACTGCCAGGTTTCTGCCAGGTTATAATGAAGGTTTCTTCCTATTGCCATCTCATCTACCTATTGCGAGTTTTTCCTTGCCACCGTCACCCTTGGCTTGCTCATCATGGACTATCTTATAATTTTGATTCATACACATTCACATTTCATACAAGCTTCCATAATTTCTTTTGATTGTGTAAAGTTACTTTGCGACAATGACCATTGTTAAAAGCGCTATACAAATAAAATGTTATTAAACTGAATTGAATAATTATGGCGTACAGCTAATAAAGATCCAAAATTTAGTATCTTAGAAAATTAGAATATTACTTAAGACCAAAAAATAAAAAATAAATTAACACATAAATATTGGACTAAGTATGAACAGTCACAACACGTAATAACTTGGTCAGGACACTCTTTGCATGAATTACTGCAGCAATGTGGCTTGGCGTGGTCTGTGGCACTGCTGAGGTTTTATGAAAGCCCTGGTTGCTCTGGTAGTTGCCTTCAGCTCTTCTGCTTTGTTGGGTCTGGTGTCGCACATCTTCCCTTTTCACAGATCAGGCAAACTTTACACTTCAAAAGTGTCTTGACACAAGGAATGTGACAGTTGTAGTCCATGTCCTGCATACATCTGTGAGTCTCTAATATTGAACTTTTTCTCAATATTCCAATTTTCTTAGATACTGAATTTTGGGTTTGTATCAGCTGAAAGCCACAATCATCAAAGTTTGTTAAAGAAATAAGCACTTGAAATATATCAGTCTGTGAGTGATTAATCTATATAATAATAAGAGTTTCACGTTTTGAATGGAATACCTGAGATAAATAAACTTTTCGGTCATATTCTAATATTCTTTACAATAATTTCTTTTTATTTAAATGCACCTTTATATAGAACATAAAGAAAAACAGTTCTCAACAATTGAACATATGCTGTTTTTTAATGCACTCTGAAGCCTTTAATGATAGTTGAAACTGTACAGATCTGGCCATTAAGAACGCAAGTTTCGAGAAAATGGATCTGATGAAGCCGAAAATGTGTTAATCTCTCTTAAGCGCCCATTGACAGCAAGCGACAAATCTCAAAACGTGTCGAGCTCAAACTGTAAATACTGATATGTATTTATTCTTCATTTTCTTCTCTCCTTCAATGATGATGATGATTATTATTATTGTTAGTAGTAGGAGTAGTAGTAGTGCTATGAGATTATTATTATTATTATTATAACGCACCCGCGCGCGTGTGCAAAAAGACAAAGTACAACAAAGAATACAAAGTGTATGATAAGTTAGCCTAAAACAATATTGTTTTATTGTGTATATGCGCTTTAAATATACACTAAACAATAAACACTGCCTTTTGCAAAGTGAAAGTGAGTTGCGCGTGCGCGCTTTTTGATCAAAAGGCTGATAAACGCGCGCGCAGATACAGTAGTTAGTTTTTTAATCCTCCACAGCTTTGACATCTTTTCTAGCATGGAGTACACCAATATGAGGCGCCGTATAGGGCTTAAATCAAACTTCACTCATGCACACATATGAAACACTTGCATACACATATATGAAACAGTCACACATCTATATATACTACTAACTGCTCACACAACTACATATGAAATGCGCGCGCACATACCTATGAGACGCGCGCACATATATACAAACTCTCCGCGCACACACACATATGAGATGCACGCACATATCTACAAACTCTACGCGCACATATATGCAAACTCTCCGCGCACATATATGCAAACTCTCCGTGCACACACACCTATGAGATGCAAGCACACACACATATGGCATGCACGCGCACACACATATGAGATGCACGCACATACACAGTCTCCGTGCACACACACACACTCACACCTATGAGACGCGCACAAACAAGGGAATTCCTATCAGTCATTACAGTCTTTATTATAATTATTTTCGAAGACAACACCATATAAAAAGGACACAATTTTATTTGAATTTAATTAAGAAATATTTAGTATTACATAGACTAGTAATCTGTATAAATAAATAAATAAATCTCCGTACATCTTGTAAATTAATCGAATCATTTATTCATAAGTTATAAACGTTTCAAAACGGTATATATTTTAGTGACAGTTTTTTTCAATAAATATTCTATATTTACTGTCCGTAGCGTGAAATTTCCACAGCAGCAGGGACGGGTACCAAGGTGCTTATGTTACTATGGTAACGCATGTAGGAAGTGACGTTGCAGGATGTTCCGAATGGCGGAATTTTGTAGAGTGAAGTTCCCTTAACAGACATTCCCCCACATGGAGTAGGGTGTAGTAATTTCAATGTATATGGACTTGCCGATTCATTCTCTCTGATTAGTAGTAGCATTTTAAATAGACTGTTACTGGACAGTTTAGAAGACAGCGAGTGGTTTATTTATTATCACCGCGGTAAAAGGATCCGACATATTAGCCACAGATTCCGTGCTTCAATTTTCTTTTTGCTAAACATCACCTGCGTTTTGTGCCGCTGCAATATTCAGACATTATGTGGACCGTTGTGAATATGCCTTGTGATTTGAGCAGTGATGATACTGTCCTACTCCGTCTTCTAAACTGTCCAACAGCAGGCTGGCCGCTACTACCAATCATGGAGTATGAAGCGACAAGTCCGTCTACACTGAAATTACTTCCTTTTACACTGAAATGCCTTCCGGTTACACTGAAATGCCTTCCGGTTACACTGAGAATTTCATGTGTGTGTGTGTGCGCGTCTCATAGGTATGTGCGCGCGCATTTCATATGTAGTTGTGTGAGCAGTTAGTAGTATATATAGATGTGTGACTGTTTCATATATGTGTATCCAAGTGTTTCATATGTGTGTGCATGAGTGAAGTTTGATTTAAGCCCTATACGGCGCCTCATACACCAACATGCTTTGATAACACTCAAAATATACAGTAAGATCAAAATAAAAAAAATTATAAATCAAAATATAGTCTTAATATTTTCTAAAAAAAAAACAACATTTCTGGGCAGAATTCGTATACATGAGACTGTTAATGTAGATTTTTTAAAATTGTTAGTATATATGACCCAAAAGGTTTCTGTCCACATTTACTGTTGTATGAAAATAGTTTCAGTTTATGAAACCTCATAAGATTCCAGAACTATCATTTGCATATTTTGTTTTACTCCTTCCAAGGAGGTACCTCAATTGCAATAATCAATTAGATTGACAGGACCAGTCAAAAGTTTGAAAACACCAGTCAGAGATCTGGACACAAATTTGGATTTAATTTCTACATTCTAGAATAAAAATTTACGTTTTTTCCCCCCAAAAAAGAGCCATTTTTCTACCATGTAGAAAGAA
Organism: Clarias magur; assembly: GCA_013621035.1. NCBI lineage: Eukaryota > Metazoa > Chordata > Actinopteri > Siluriformes > Clariidae > Clarias > Clarias magur. The sequence goes on from QNUK01000254.1 coordinate 845,241, forward strand.
ATAAAAATCAGAAAAGACCATGAAACATAGGTGTGTCCAAACTTTTGACTAGTGTCCTTTAGTAGTGTGTAATATTCTTTTCATTTGTAGATGTTGCAAATAAATATTTACTGCTTAATTTTAATCTAGTCTAGTCTAAAATCAAACACACAAACTGACTATTTTGCCATTAATTTAAGCACTGGTTCTTTATGTAATTCCATTATTGTTTAGTTCTGGTTTCACAGCTTAGTCATGAAAAAAATTAACCCAAGTAATTGGTAGATCACTTTCTTAATTACGTATACATATATACCCAATAGCCTATACCCAAGTTCTAATTTGATTAATATTGCAAATATGTATCATGATTTTCCAAATATAATGAGTCAATATTACATTGTTTTCTGGTCTTGTTACAATTTTTGAATCCTGAACCTTAAAAATAAAGTTAGGAGAGTCATAACTTGAAATTTTTATACCTTAGCTTTATTCCACAGCTTCACAACTGAATTAAATAATTAAATGTGACCTGTTCCTTATACTGTAGCATTAGTTTTCTCACTTAAAAACCAAGGGCAGAATTTAAATAATACAAACTAAAAGAGTTTAACATTTAACTTAAACTAACCAAAAATCTACATTTTTTGACTAAGCAGCATGTACATTTCTGTCATCCGCCATAATTATTATTTCTAAATATATTATTCTAATATTATTTCTAAACTTAGCAAATAATTCACTCCTACCACATGGGATGCCAGTGTGTGAATAGTTTGGAGTCTACCACCTGTAGTATTATGAAGAAATACAATGTTTTACTGCCTCAAATGCCTTCAAAGTCTTGAGCGTGTGTTGATCAGTTGCAACTTGAGACTGGTGTAAGAATGTGTAATGAGTGGGTTTTGAGACTAATTCGCTAAAGAGATTGGAGGGAAAAGGCAGATAGGAGGCTTTTAAACATATGCAACCTTTGATAGAGCAATGCCATAAAATGCGTTTCTGTCGCATCAATTCCAGTCAGAAGCTTGGGTGCAGAATTGGTTATATCTCCAATGTGAACGATCATGGCTGTTTAGCCAAATCCGGTCATTGGCTTGTCAACCGTTGCATCTCTATTATAAACATAATAAACCATTTAAATGTTTTATTATAGTATTAAATTACTGATTTTGGAGTCAATATGTCGATATGTGATTCAGCATAACAAAAAAAATCATAATTCACATCTGAATCGATTCCCCCCCCATCAGCGTTTTTGAAGCCGATCACAGAAATCAGAATCGCCTGATATCTATGGCTGGATCTGTTTATTGTGTAGTATTCATAAGTATCATAAATATAAAACTGTTTATTGGAAGGCAACATACACAACATATCCCATTTGCTTCATGTAGCAATGTAGATTATAAAGAAACTGAAAGGGGCTCACACACATGCCGAAAGCTTATCTAAAATGTGACTATCCTGCTATACTCACCCGGTATAACATGCAGCATGTGGAACAAGTCTGTATCAATGAATATCAAATATGCCTAAACTCTGTACTCTGTATTTTTAAATAAATGCAGACATCATGCATATATCAGAATTTCTGCATTTTTAAGAGACAGTCTACTCATCTTCTCATCCAGAATAAGTGCAGTCGTGCTAAACCATCACTCACTGTCAGCTCTCATGCATAAAGTGGTAAGGTAAACCCAGGCTGCCCTTGGCCAGAGCTGGGAACCTCTCTTTATTTCTTTCTTCATTATTAGTTTTTCGATGGTTTTAGTCTATTTTACTCCCTGCGGAGTAATGCCCAAGCTTTTTCAGAGATTCTGCTATAGATGGTTAAGTGAGGATCAACTTACAAGATTTAGCTGCAGCTGTTGCAGATATTTCATACTCAAATAATTCATGCTGTGTTGTTCTTAACCAGCGAACAAGGTTTGTTGTGTGAAAGCTTTTGGCAGGAGTTCCCCCACGTGGTTTTACTTAAAAAAAAAAACCCTGCATACTGCAAATTTTGCAAACACTTTTTGAAATTCTCAGACTGTTGATGGCATGTTGATGTGGCTATCAAGTCACAAATTTTGTATCATCACAATAATATCAATTTATTTGATCAGCCAGTTGAGAGACAAGTGATTATCAGTCGATTCTGATTTGCGGCCGGTTGATTGGAGCACCCTTCTTATATGTAATTAAAGCAAAGTTCAGATAAAAAATGAACTGTGATAAAACAGTTCAGTCTTTACTCCACTCCACTATTCCACTTTACTTCCCAAAATATTTCAGTGGTATTGGTTAAACATTATATGTCTTGAGAGATAATAATGAACTCTTTAGTCCTGAACTATTTGAACTTTTCAGTCATTATTAGCAATGCTGTCATTGAGTAAGTCTCCAAGATCAAAGAGTTGGTTAATGTTAACAGTAGAAGTACAAAGAAAATCAGGTTGGGTTCCCTCTTCTTCTTCTGTCCAAGGACTTTGTAAAAACTCTGCGGCTAAAAATGTCTCCTCATCAAAGTCTACATCACTGTCCTTTTGTGTTTCTATTAGCATGCTACTCTCTGCAGTACTAACAGAGGTCTCCAGGGAGCTTACATGAATCCCATGAACCATGAGGTCCTGATCTTGTGGTATTGGGCCCAGAGGACCACCATCATTCAGGCACAAATCCCCATTCGGTGTTGAATTTAGCAAAGCATCCCAGTCAAAATTACCCTTAAGAGATCCCCAAATGTTTAGTTCGTCCAGGGCCAACAGTGGGGAGCTAGAGCGGCACACAGCTTTGGTACCTCCTGTCCAGTGGCTATATGGCTGTTTTCCTTTGTGGCCTTTAATCCAGCAATCAGATGAAGTGTTTTCTGATAGACAGGGATCCCAGTTCTGGTCAGGTCCAGTGATTTCCTCAAATTCTTCTAAGAGCTGCTGTGACTCTGGACTAACATGGAGAACACCTGTGGCACGTGCAGGCATAGTCATCACTGGCTCTGAAATCATTCCAAGTTGTTTTTTAAGAGCTTCGTTAATCTGTACTGGAGGCATCCTTCGCTTCCTGTAAGCCCCAGTTAGGAGTCGCTCAGCATATTCAGGATCAATCTTCCAGAATCCACCCTTTCCTGGCTCACCCTTCTGCCTTGGAACTTTTATAAAGCATTTATTCAGTGAGAGATTGTGCCTGATGGAATTCTGAAATAATTTGAAGAGAGGACAGAACGATAATAGAACATTTTATTAATAATTTTGTGGAATTCGAGTTTTCCTTAATTATGTTTCTCTTCAGCAAAAAATATTCTGTATATTGTTAGAAAGACGTGCACTAGTTCTCTGTTCATACTTAAAAAAAAAAAAAAAAAACTACCACAAAGAACTTAGATTTACATGACATACTGACCCTCTGATCTTAGTTAAGCATTATATAATATTTTTTGGGTTATAGTGGCTAAATAGTGAGGAAATATCGAGCTAATCCTCAGAAAGCTAGAGGGTTAATTAATAATTTACCAAGAAATGTTTTTCTTAATTTCTTAATGGGCCTTGGTTTATATAAAACACAGTGCTAAGTTTTCATTTTATCCAAAAACCAAAGGGTCTGATATGGGTTTTATATGCAAGAAGCAGTCACTTTGATTTTTCTCCTCATCGCAGTAAGTTATAATAATATGCTAAAAAAAAATTGGTCCTGTTGATTTTGTCGGTCTGTCAATTTTGTGGATGCAGTGTTTATCTTTTTGAGTGGGAAGCTAAAATTGGAAAGAAAGTGGTTGCTATCATCAACTCTAGGTGACCAGGATAACTTACCTGCCAGGTGGGATCAGCATGGCGGAAGTAACAGAAATTATCAGTGATCCATTTATAGATACACGACAGAGTGATTTTGCTTTTCTTGCTTGCCTGCATAGCCATGCATATGAGGGTGGCATATGAGTACGGTGGCTTGACATAAGGGTTTGTCTTGTAGTCAACCTCATCTGGGCAGTGACCATGTGAAACCAAGCTGGGCAGGGCAGGAACTGCTGTTGCTGTGGGTGTATCAGGGGACAGTGGCATACCTATAGAGGCATAGTCACCTGCTAGAGGAGATGTAGGGGCTTCTCCTTCCAACTTCTGCTCAAAGAGGTTGCTCTGATATTGGTTGGTAGAAACTTCTCGTTGCTTTCCAGTAAAGATAGAGAACTCCTGCAACCATTGCAGACTAGACAAACTATCATCCACATTGTCAGAACTGCTCTTATTGAAACTGCTGCTTTTTTTTAGGTTGTTGGCCTTTGTAGCAGGACTGACTGCTTCTTCTTCCAGCCCCACTGAGCCTTTGGCCCACAAATCTGTACAGCTCAATGACAGCATGTCCCTCTGTCACCTTCCAATGCACTTCTTCAACAGTGACCTGCACACAAAACACTCACATTCCCACCTACTCCTCAGACAGTTTACATGAGACATAAATTAATTCAGATAAAATTATAAGCATCTTTCTGTTGTTTGACTTAAGGAAGGGATGGGTTCAGCTATCCAGCCACTGAAATCTGCCTTAAATTACACAGCTGACTGAAGGTCATAGAATTTCTCTGAGCAGCCTGTAAGAGAAATTCTTCCATTTTCACCAAGGAAAATCTAACACTACAGGTTCTTTTATAGATCAACTACTCTCACTCACTCACTCACTCACTCACTCACACAGAGTTAAACATAGTCAAACGAGTATGATTTATTAAAAAAGCAATTAGATGTCAGTCCACTCACTCAAATGATACAGAACTGGCCGTTGGTCATTTTAATATAAAAATGTAGATATTTTTAAATACATCATATAGCAACAGGTAAAAAAAAAAAAAGTGTAAAATAGTGAAATTGGTTGCTTGAAACTGTTTAGCAGAATTGTAGCAGCAACTTTCAGACACTCATTGGTATACACACACACACTGTTATAGGTACCAGTTACTACACAATCTAAATGAATATATTCAATCAGCAAACAACAGACATAATAAAATAAACTCAAACAAAATGGGGCATTAACTGGATGATTAGAAAAATAATTAGTTTTTGGGTAAATATAGTACAATTATATATTCATTCCAATAAAAAAAATTAAATTAAATTTTAAATTAAATTAAATTAATATATATATATATTTTAATGTAAATAGAATTTTAAAATAATATTGTATAAGCTCACCTGTTCTTATGAAGTTAAAACAACTCGGGGACGCATCCAAATCGCGTTTATATCCTTACTGGAACTGGGTTTAAGGAGCGGTAACGTTTGATTTCGAGACCAAAACTGAACGACTGATTTGAGTGGTTAGATTGGGTAACCTGCGCGCTCAGGTTAATAGCTGCTGCAGAAAGTTTGTCCAGCAACTATAGCAAAGCTACAGCCCCTTGTAAACAGCTTTCTGCGTTTCAAAAGCCTCTTGACTTCACATAGAATTTCGTTTGGTCACTCTCTCACTCACTTGTGACGCAGGTGAATTCGGTCTGGCTGACGAAAGAATTAAATGCTTTTCCCCTTCTTTTTCACGTAAGCGGATCGTTTTTTGAAGAAAGCTACGTTCGGATCCCCATCCATGTTATACAATTATATGAGTTTATTTTATGCATATTTCCGCCTCTATTCGTTTACTAATCTTCAACAGGCCATATGTGCATTTATTCACAAACATCTTATTCACGCGTCTGGGGTGTGTTGTAATAATAGTATGCTGTCGTTTGTGTCGTCTGTGCTGTAGGTGACTGCCGCCGCTTCTCAAATTTTCTGAGTATTTAACAAATACAAGTAAATGGGGAGCTGTTTTTTTTTTTTTTTTGCAGGCTTAAACGCACAAGATTACATTTCTCAAATTGAAGAGTTATGTATAGTACAAAAATTTTGTAAAGTTACTAGGTAATTTTACAATATAATATATCTTACTGCATTCATACGCTATTAATAATACACCCTATACTGCTGTACTGTATTATTGTGCTCCTACAATACACTTGACCCTATATCACACTAAAATCCCTTATTGTTTAAATCCATATAAGCAGAATTGTCACATAGTTTGGTTTCCTATTATCACAATGTTTGCGCGTTTGATGCACATTATTATAGATTATTAGATTATTGCTAGTAGTAAGTAATAAATATATGGCATAATAGTCTACAAGAACATATATGTTATAATTACTGCAGGTTACATTTGACTACTACAGGTTACCTATAATTAATGAAAAAGTATGATTTAACTATAATTGAAATTTAAAAAATTTCACATTAATTATCACACAAAGCTACTATACAGTACCATCAAACGGACTGCAGACATCCTACAAACAGCATGTTTTGTATTTGCCTTTGTTTAAAACATCTCAATTATCTCTAAAAATGTACTAAAAATGAAAGATATGCATTTGACATTGTTTGTTCCATTCAAAGTCCTTGTTCCTACATACCACATTAGGTTGTGAACGTCATCATAAACTGAATCAGTGCAAAACAGTATACACAACTGCTCAACCAGTATGATACAGTGCAATACAGACTTTGAGATTATTACTTAAAAAGCAATCATTTAAAAAAAAAATTGGCCTAATCAAAGTATAGTGAATTAATTATTTTACCTCTTATTACCTTTAATTACTAAACCTGGCAACTTAATGTTCTAAGGCAGGGACAGGCAAGTTGGTCCTATAGATTTCAACCCTAATCCAATACACCAGAACAAGCTCTTTCCGATAAGTCTTTACGATTTCTAAGACTACAGGCAGGTGACTTATTTTTTTCCAGAGTCGGAGCTGAAATCTGCAGGACTGGTTCAATCTCACTTGCTGCAAAAGTAGACATTGACTAACAGTTACATACAGCATGCTAACCTCACCAGCCATGTGTATTTTAAAGTTAGCTTAGCTACCCTTTCTAAGGCTCCTTATATGCTTGCTAATAACTTATTTAAAGATCTGTGATTCCTTTTGTAAACAGCAGATTGATTTGGCCTGTCTACACACCACTTTCTCTTCCACCAACTTTATTTTCACCAAGAGCTATTCTTCAAAACCGTTAACAGTTTTGCTGTTTAAAGACACAAATTGTCATATGTTCACTTAAGTTTTAATGAGCCAGTGTGTGTGTGTGTGTGCACACAGGGGTGGGGCTATTCACAGACTTGTTTGTGTGTGCAATAGAGGGGCTGAGGGAATCATTACCCTGCACTCTTTCTACAATTAAATAAGATTTGTCAATTTTAAATAAATAAAAAAATATAAACTTAATATGTGACATTAGTGCTGCCGCTACAAATAAATCAAGGTATGGGGAACCCAGGATTGAGCCTAGAACTGTTTAAATAAAACAAACTGATAAAAGCACGTGTGGCTATCATTATTTATTAATGATTAATCGAATCAGTGGCCCGACTGCTGGTTCATTTATGCTGTCTAGGCCGACATTCCTTTATTGGACAGCAACATGTTTTGTTACAAATGGAAGGATTTTTTAAGATACAAGTTTTTTAAGATACAACCCAAACTCAGTGATCAGACTTATCTGGAGACTCTAGCTAGCTAATCTATAAGGACATATTGATCAATAGAAATTTCAAAGCACTTATGTAAGTCACTATGGTAAAGAGTTCCTGCCAAATGCCATAAATGTAAATGTAAATGAGTTTATCAGCATCAGCATCATCATCATCATTATCATCATCATCATTTTATCTTCCTCCCAGTTCTCTTTCTTATTCTTGTCAGGTTTTATTACATCATTTATGTGGATGTTCTACCCTGTGGTGTCAAAATGAACCATGAATACTACTGTCACACTCAGGGAAAAAAAGTTTACTCAATAAAGGCTGTCTGTTTTTGCAGGACAATTCACAACCTTATACTGAATTTTTTTACTCTTATATCTGTGTTCTGTTATTCTGCACAATCACAAGTGCCTATTAAAAAAAAAAAGTTAGAAATCTGAGCAGGTGGACTTAACATTTTTACGGAATCACTCCCTGAATAGCAATTTTGGAATTATTTTAGGTTTTCTATTTAAATTGTATATTGCTTGTTTGATCTATATTACATCACTATAGTTTTGACATTTTGCATTTTACTTTCTTTTTTTTTTTTGCTAAATACTTTCTCCTTGTCTCTAGGTTACTTTAATTAATTTGTATGTGCTTTCCTTGTCTTGGTACTTTTAATTGTGAAAAACAGTACACAAATAAAGTTCAGAGAGAGAGAAAGAGAGAGATCATCATATAACAACAAGATTTGCATATTTTATATTTGTAAGTAATCAAATGATACAATAGATAATGTAAGATTATAATACAGTTTAACCAAAATCTTGTGACAAAATATTATCATAAAAAATCTATAGATGATAAAGAAGATTGACACAGTTGTACAATCTATGTTGTTTAGAAGTTTTTTATAAGTAACTAAGTTCTTATTGGATTAGATAGACAGACAGAAATCAGACAGACAGACTTAATTTGTCCCAAGAGGAAATTCACTGGCTATTTGCATTGCCAAGAGAATTAAGGGAATCTGTAATTATTTCCTTTACTCATTAATTTTCAATGCATAAACAATCACACAAACACTACACTTACATCTTTACTTCTCAAATCTTTGCATACAGAAATTATTTTACTGCACAATTATTAATTCTTTAGGTTGCAAAGGTAACATAACATTTGTGCTCTCTTTAAGCTGCTGTGATGAACACTAGGCGAATTGAGTAGCATGTGTCCACAATATAGACAATGAGGTTAACACAGGACATAAATGACACTACCACGTCACGGTCCCACTGACATGTACGTCCGCAGTTTGTCGGTTTTGGATTATTTAAACTGTAAAGAGGCCATATAATTACTGTTGTCAGGTACATTATTACAGCGAGCACATTATAAACAGTAAGAACTTTGTCAAATGGAAAGGGGCACAAAGTCAGCAGTTTGCAGATCGTGAGGATGATAATGAGAAGAGCGAAAATGAAACAGAGTGCGTAAACTGCCACACACCACTGCAAGCCAGGCTTTGAGACTTTGTTGAGGGAAATGAAGATGATGCAGGCGACAAAAGCTTCAAGAACTTTCATCAGGCCTGGAACTGTCGACAGGAATCCACTGATCTCACCAGGTCTTGCCCGCGTCAGGCCTACCTCAGTAGCATATATAATGAAACACAGGCAGGATATGACTGTAGCAGCAATTTGGCGAGAACAGGATGAACAAACAAAGAAGGTGGGGTAGATGATCGAGGCAGCCAATATCATTAGGGTAGCCAGCATGGCAAATGCAGTAGTGAAGTCATCCCAAGAAATGGGCACCTTTAAATGGAGACTGGTGAACTCCAGGATAAGGATTAAAAGAGTCATGAAGCAGCAGAAGCACCAAGTAAACATGCACCAGGCCCAGTATGAAGAGTTGTTGTGCCCCACAGAAGCCACCAGACTGAAGACGACACATGACAGCACAACTTCCAATATCCGCACAATTCCGACAGGTGTGGTCACAGCACGAGTGTCGAGTGTAACCATGGTGAATTAAATATCCTTAAAAATGTTATCCTTTTTAATGTTGGCTGGTGTCAGATCCAGTTCCTTTACCCGACGTAAAGTTCCTCTTCCTCTTTGGGTGTGTCTTATTTACTTTAGTTTACAGTGGTGCTCCCTCGGGAAGAATATCAAAACATTGCCACAAATCTTTTCCTTTTTAAATGGTCTGTCTTTTCTTAGTCACTTGACTCAGTGTCTCTCTTTGTCCTTTGTGTCTTGACGGGAGCCTTTCCACAGAGACTGATCTGCATAGATATTTCACAGAGAAACGTCCTATTTGCCACTCCTTCTGACTGACACAGAGCTTATCAAACATTGTTCCGTAAGGGGCAGGTGAGTCCAGCCAATAAAATGTTTTAGTATGTGCTCTTACTGCCTGTCAGTTATGCCTAAAGATAAGAGTAGGGTGTAGTCCTAAAGACAATGGTCAAACTTCTCCGGCTGCAATGTTGTACAATGTTGTACTTGTTTTATAGACACATTTGACAATAAGTCAGTCAAACAAGGGCATGTCTTACTAATTTAATTGCTAAGATTTATTGAGAGGAGATATACATTTAAATGGTTTTGTTTGCAGACATACAAAACCTAGTTCTACACCAAATGATATTTCAAACTATTCTAATTAAACATGATTTCAGTAACCCCTTTATTTTTATTACCCATGAACCAACATTTTTTGGTAAGTGATCCAGTTTTCAACTAAATAACATGAACCTGAGTGACAGACTTTGATTAAATAGACTTTTTTGTTTATTTGATTTATATTACCGCTAATACAGACATTCCAAAAACTGATAGAAGCTGTCTGATAATATAGAGTATCCTGGAAATCTTTACATCGTTTAGGCTTTAGACTTAATCTCTCTGTCCCTCTCCCTCCAGTTCAGTTGAGTCTTGTACAGTGCTGTGGCTGAGTAGTCAAAAAAAGCAAAAATGCAAAATGCACTGAAGTATAATGTTCGTCTGCCTGTAATAGCAGTGAAAATAATACCAGTACCATGTTTCTGTAGCCCATGGTGGATTTAATGGTTGTAAAAGACATTTTAAGGAACATTTAACTGCCTCATTTGTTTTATATGATTTGCTATAATATTATATTTTAAAAATGTATAATATAGGTCTCATGGTGGCATAGTGGTTAGCATTGTGGCCTCAAATCTCATGGGTCAAGGGTTTGATTCCGTCCCTGGGTCTGTGTGTTTGCATGGTTTTCACCCACAGTCCAAAGAAATGCAGATTAGGCTTGCAGTGTGAGTGTGTGTACCCTGCAATGGTGTGTACCCCACCTCGTGCCTAAAGTCTCCTGGGGTATATATACATGTAGATACCAGGTAAATGCCACCTGGCATGGGCAAATTATATATATAATTTTGTGACAGTTATTTACAGGGTCAGGTTGCCAGCTAGACACCTGTTTGTATCTGAGCACTTGAGGGGTAAAGTGTCCAACAGTGGCAACCCGGCAGCGTCAGGGTTGAAACCAGGGACCTCTTGGTTAGCAGTCCAACACTTTAACCAAGCCACCACTGCCCCAATATACTATGATATGATATGATATGGTATGATATGATATGATATGATATGATATGATATGATATGATAACAATGCTGCTTTCAGCTATTTTTATGCAATTACATTCAGTGGAGGCGAGCTGGGGATAGACAGGAGGTTCTTCTGAAAAATAAAGGCTTGTACTGCTGAATGAAGGTGAACTAGTTAATTTTGGAGGCTTTAAACTTAGATCAAAATTATGAACTATAAACATGAACTAGTTAATTTTAATGTATGCATCCTTGTCTGCAAGCTAGCAGGTGTGCGCTTGCGGGTGTGTGTGTGAAAGTCGTCCTACACAGTAGCCACCTCCCCACCTTCCTCCTCTCCTCTCTCTGATCTCAATCATTACCATAATTCCAGCCATAATTCTTTTCAAAGAGAAAATAATTTAATTTGCTTTATTTTTACTTTATATTTTGTATTAATTATTTTTATGTGAGTATGTTTGGGTATGTTTGGGTCGTGGAACAAATCGTGTGATTTTCTATTATTTGGGGCAAGCATGGTCATGGTCATGGAGCAGAAACATCACAGCACACCACATACTTGATAAAGATTCAAATCAACAGGTATTTTTAAGAAGCCAGTCAACCTACCAGAATAATTTTGGAGACAAACAGAGAACCTAAAGACAAACCTACATTTGCTTGTTTTTTGTAATGAAGAAGTTTTCTGCAGGAACAGGTGTGATTTTACTTAATTTAATTAATTTACACTTAATTTTCTCTGTGTAAATGTTGTTCCTGCTGTTTTCAGGAACTTCTCTAACCACTTTTATTATTGTTTTGATTGGATAGAACAAATCTTTTACCTATTTCCACATTCACATTATTGAACCAGTTGCATTGACAGGGACGTTAAAGGAAACTGATTTAAATTTTAATTTGTTGTTCATGTTTATATTCATGTTCATGGTTTATCACTATGTGTTACTAGTGAATCCTGTGTGAGTGAGGCTATGAGTAATAAAGTAGTAAAACTTTTTCTAAACCAGACTGCTGGAAAGCCTCAAGCTTCGTAAAGCTTCAAGCTTCATGCCTGTCAGATGGCTGCAGGAAAAATAATGAGCTTGAAATTGTGGGTTTCTGATTGCAGGCCTGAGGGTACCGAAATAAATCAATTAAAAAACAACAACAACAACAACAACAACAACAACAACAACCAAAAAAAAAGGTGTTTACATCATTAAAGAAAAATGTGGTGTTGTTTTTTGTGTCCATAAACCATGTCTGTCTATGACCTCCTCTGGTTCACTAGAGTATAAATATAAAGTAATGTTCAGGGAAAATTCTTTCGCAATCCATCAGCATGGATAAAAATGATAGGATTTTGAAACCCAAAGGAGGGAAAAAAAACCTAGATTAGCAATATCTGTAAAAACAGGTGTTCAGTTGGAATTACCCATAAGTAAGAAGGGGGTGTATGGAAGCAAATTAGCATCATAATTATTTTAATTAAAATTTATCACTCACTAACTCACTCATCATCTATACCGCTTATTCCTGTATTCGGGGTCACGGGGGCCTGGAGCCTATACCAGGAGACTTGGGGCACATGGCAGGGTACACCCTGGACAGGGTGCCAATCCATCGCAGGGCACAGACACACACACACACACACATACACTCACTCATTCACACACTACGGGCAATTTGGGAATTCCAATTAACCTAACCTGCATGTCTTTGGACTGTGGGAGGAAACCGGAGTACCCAGAGGAAACCCACCAAGCACGGGGAGAACATGCAAACTCCATGCACACAGAGACGGGAAAATCAAACCTGGCCGGGAATCAAACCCAGACCCTGCAGGTGTAAGGTGACATTGCTAACCACGACACTAATGTGCCGTGTAATCAACACTATGTAATGTAATGTGTATTAAATTTAATTTTATTTCTATAGTGCTTATATCGACATCACAAAACAGCTTTACAGAATCAGAAAATTATGGAAATTAGTATTAAATGTGAGAAAATATGTATGAATCAAAATGATTCATACAGATTGTCCCTCATAAATATAACAATTAAATATAAAAGAATAAGTGTTTAACTTCATATACTGATATTGGAGTCTCAGTTATAAAACTATAGAAAATTCCAGTCTTGAACCATTAAGCGACTGTAGTCACAAGTCTTCAAAGAACAGCTGTCTGCATCAGCCGAGGCGAGGGCCGTCTTAGTGGCAAACATGTTCATGAGCAAATTATTAACAACAGCCCAAAGTCCAAATGAAATTGGAAATGCTATTAGGCGTGTCACCTAGAGATGGGAATCAGACGTCACTTCCTGATATAATATTATCATGATGCCTACGTTCTGATTCAATTAAAATTGTGTTTCTTTAGGTATCACGGTTTTTATAAATATCCTATATATATATATATATATATATATATATATATATATATATATATATATATATATATATATATATATATATATATATATGTATTTGTTTTACGTTTATTTTAATCATACTCTAGAATCAATTATATCTCATAGTTTAGATATCACTAATATACAGGTATATACCTCTTATACTTGTACAGTATATACTGTACCTGTAGAACAGATTAGCTGTGTCTCCTCACAATATCAATATGGAAGAAATATTAATCCGACCACCAAAGACAGATTCACAAGTAATCTGCTGGATCTGTCTCAAATTCTTACTAATCATCAAAATGCAGATGATCTAGTTGAAGTGACTATAGCATAAGCACTATTTTAGCACACTAGACACTGTTGCCCCCATTAGGTTAAAAAAGACCTGCACCATGGTTCAATAGTCATACTTACACCCTCAAGAGAGCAACCCATAATCTCGAGTGAAAGCTCAAAGAAAAACTAAATTACAAGTTTTTTAAATTGCATATAAAGACAGTATGTCTAGCAGACAGGCTCTAAAAGCTGATAGGGCCGAGCATCTGAGCAAATTGATAGCAAGAAACCAAAACAATCCCAGATTATTATTTATACAGTCTCTAGACTAACAAAACCTAAGATATCTGCAGAGAGTATTCCTTCACAGTTTAGTAGTGAAGACTTTCTTCAATGAAAACATGTATAGTATCAGGAACAAAATAATGTATGTTGAACCTCTGACAGCATCTTGTGATCCAGTCCAGCCTAAAGCTTCAGATCTAGATTTTTAATGCTTTACAGGTATAGGACAGAAAAGCTGTACAAACTTATCAACACGGCTAAATCAACAACATGTTTGTTAGATCCAATTCCAACTAGATTACTAAAAGAAGTCATACATATAGCTGAACAACCGCTTATAAAAATTATAAATTTTTCACTATATTTAGGTCATGTCTCTCACGTTGACAGTTATTAAGCCTCTTCTTAAAAAAAATCTAAATTAGACCCTAATGAAATAAATTACAGACCGATTTCAAACCTTGCATTTATATAAAAAATAGAAGAAAAGGAGATGTCAGCTCAAAAATGCAGAATTTAAAAAAATTTCAGTCAGGTTTCAGGCCCCATCATAGTACAGAAACTGCATTAGTTAAAATCGCAAATGACTTGTTTTTAGCTTTGGACTAGGACCGCATCTCATTTGTCTTACTTGATCTTGGTGCTGCATTCCATAGTATGCATCATAATATTCTCGTAGATTGCTTACAAAATCACATAGGTACTCAGGGACAGGCATTAAAATGGTTTAGATCCTACCTGTCTGATCAATACCATTTTGTTGATCTACTGTAAATGGAGAACTGTCTGGTGTAATGCCACTGAAATATAGGGTCCCACACGGGTCAGTTTTGGGACCTCTGCTGTTTTGCATATACATGCTTCCATTGCATAACATTACTAGAAGACGTGGGATTAGTTTCCAATGCTATGCTGTTATACAGATACAGATGCAGATGTATCTGTATACAGATACAGATGTTATCCAGTTATACATCTCATCAAAACCAAATGGAATATCCAAGTTGTCTAAGTGTGTCCAAAATATAAAATATTGGATGACCGATAATTTTCTCTTACTAAATTTAAATAAGACAGAAATATTACTCATTGGAACAAAAAACAGCAAACAAAAGCTCTCACAACTTACATTTAGAAGGATGTACTATTAATACCAGCTCGACAGTGAAAGACCTGGGCGTAATATTAGACTTCAACTTGTCCCTTGAAAATCATATTTCCAATTTTACAAAAACGGCCACATATTGCCAAGTTTACTGTAGGAACATTTTATCTGTATCTCTTGCATAAAATGGATTATTGATGGTTTGGAGCTACACATGCTGCTCCTAAGCTCCCAGTGGTCTATACCCCCTCTACCCTCTGCACCTGTCTGACTTATCTTGGTGCCGAACTGGACTCCAAGTAAACTTGGACATCTTCTGTTATATTGAACTTCCAGCTGCCTAACACACAGAATGTCAGCATAAAATTCCTACTATCTATTGTGACCCAAATGAGGATGGGTTTCCTGTTGAGCCTGGTTCCTCTCAAAGTTTTTTCCTACTACCATCTTAGGGAGTTTTTTCTTGCTCATCACGGACATTCTATTCAATTCAATTCAATTCAATTTTATTTGTATAGCGCTTTTAACAACTGACATTCTCGCAAAGCAGTTTTACACAATCAAAGGAGTAAGTTTGTATGAAATGTAAATGTGTATGAATCAAAATGATAAGATTGTCCCTGATGAGCAAGCCGAGGGCAACGGTGGCAAGGAAAATCTCCCTGAGATGGTATCAGGAAGAAACCTTGAGAGGAACCAGACTCAACAGGGAACCCATCCTCATCTGGGTGATAACAGATAGCAGGGATTGATCTGTATAATACTGTGTAAGACTGGAAGTTTAGTATAACAGGAGATGTGCTTAAATTAAATTAAAAGGAGTCCAGTTTGTTCCTGGAGGCTCAGGTAGACTGTAGGAAATTCCAGTCCAGAACTATCGAATGACTGAAGTCACAGGTCCCCAGAGAACAGCTGTCTGCATCATTCGAGGACAGGACAGTCTTCGTGGAAACCATCCCCAGCCACCACACACATCCCAGGCAGACCACACGATCTAATCATGATCTATACGGATTTTTCTCACTCATACACATTTCTATAATTTTTTTTTTTTCTGAAGCTGCTTTGAAACAATGACCATTGTTAAAAGTGCTATATAAATAAAATTGATTTGAATTGAAATTGAACCTGTATGATTATAAAGAAACTATAATATTTTACCTCTTCTAATGCCTCCAAAGTCTCAAAACTCAAACTGACAGGAGAGGGCTTCTAATGCACGCAATTTTCAACTAATTAGAGTTCACTGTGTTTTGAGACTTGTGTAAGAGTGTGTAATGAGTGGGTTTGAGTCAAATTCAGTCATAGAGTTTGGAGTATAAAGCAGATCAGAGGCTTTTAACACACGGTTTTCGATAATCTAACGCAATGTGTTTCTGTTGCGCCACGCGGATGCTTCTGTGCTCGGTGTTTTTTAATAGTATACAGTAAAAAAAAAAAGTAGCGATAAGTATATTATTATTATTTTTTGTTATTGTTTAACAGCCTTTGATATCCAGTAGGTTGCATTACTGCCAACTACAGGGGTCATTCTCGCTCATCTTCCAGGCCTCTTCTTAAAGGCAAGCCTTCCTTAAAACGTCTAATGCATCCTTCCATGAGTTTGTCTTGACTTCTTCTTTGTTTTGTCTCTTTTTCACTCAGATGTTTCCTTTTCATAGTTTTATTTGGAAATGTCTTGATATATGTCCAAAAAAAATTTGTTTTTCCTTTTCATGATGTTTAGCACAAGGGATCTTTCCTGTCCTGATTTTAGTAATAGCCTACTAGTATTTACCTACTATAAACAGAGTACTATTCAAGTTTGCTAATTAATACTTCCTCTTTCCAAACTCCCAGTTCTTTTCACATCTACTTTGTTATTATTATTATTATTATTAATATATATCTACTCATTACAAAGATATCTACCAATTACATATTTTTGAATGTTGATACACAATTCTTAAGCGTCCAGAAGCGATTATAGCCAAATAATAGGACAAAACATTTTATGTACTACACGCACACAAAAGAAATGTAAACGGTATAATTTTTAATAAAAAAAAAAACTACAGCTGCCCGTTTACTTCCATTCGTTTGCAGACCAGCCTTTCCCGAACCAATATGGCGGAAGCGTTGACGTAGAGATGTCCTGCCATCCCATATGGTCGTGCTGTTTGTACCACGTGGGTAATTTCAGCCAATCGCGTTATATTCTTAACGCCATCGTCTTCCGGGTCTCCTTTCAGGTTTTAAAAAAATGAGTTATCCTAAACTATGTACAGCGGACGAGTCTGCCGATTTACGTTTTATCCAGAAAACGTTCACATTTGAGAACAGCGATGGCACGCAGCCGTTGATTGTGTCTGTTCCAGAGGTAGTGAAAGTGTGAATGCTCTGTTACTCATGTTAGTATTATTCCCTTCGTGTAACTTAGTAACTGCATGCCTGTGTGAATCCAGGTCCTCGGGACGCAGTACGGGATGCACGTCTGGCCCTGTGCAGTGGTTTTGGCACAGTATGTGTGGAGCACGAGAGAGACAATACAGAGAAAGCGCGTGCTCGAGGTGACGCATTTATGAGATACACGTGGTTCTTCATGTTGTACCAGAAGTACAAAGTTTTATAAGTTTTATACTGTACATTTAATTAACAACAAATGTTATTGTATAAAGTAAAACAAAGCAAGCAGTTAACAGAAACTGACTAAAGTTTTCACTGAAAACAAAGTGACCGGTGCTAATGCCAGTTAGCACCAAACTGGCACTATAGTAAGGCAAATAAAAATTTTCCAATAAGACAGATGATAATGTCATCTCATATTTAGGCCTATCATCAGGGTCTGTTGGTGCACTAGGTGAATTGTTGCATTACCCCTCCCCTTTCTGACCTTAGCAAAAAAAAAAAAAAAGGATATGGGGATAGTTTTCGATAGCTTTGACGTATCCGAATTGCAATTTTTTTTTTTTTTTTTTACTTAGACTTGAACACAGAAAATTCCTAAACCTAAGCATTTGTTTTATACCTGGTGAAAATTGTGTTAAACGAAGGGCACTTTTGTGTATTCTGTGGTCATGTTAGTTACTACATATTGTGGTACATATGAAACAAGTTGCCGTTCCACTTATTTAATCAGTCAATCAAGTGGGAGTAAAGACATTCATAAAAACCATCCAGATCGATCAAACATCAGAATCGAACAAAGTGATATTTCTGTGCTTTACACACAATATTCTCTGCTTTACACAGAATGGTGACAAAAAAAAACACACCCTGTGAGCAGTTACTGATCTCTCATCAAGATGTTTGAGAACCTACACTTTTTTAATAAGTGGAGAACAGTAAGAGAATGAATATACTGGTGTGAGCTGACAGGAAGTGTTTAGTATAGTATCAACTCTGCTGAGTCATAACATTGATCACCATGGTTATAAAGAGTGATTATTTGAGTTTCTGTATCCTTCCTGGTATCGCAAAACAATCTGGCCATTTTCCTCTGACCTGTCGTACCAGCAAGGTGTGATACGACTGAACTGTCAATCGCTTTTTTTTTTTTTTGTGTGTCAAAGTTCCAGGAGGTCAGCAGGGTCTACATGAATCAAACCAACTGCCATGCCACGATTAGTGACCGAGATCACACTCTTGTGTTCTGATGTTCGATAAGAACATTAAATGAAGTCTTCGACCTGTATCTGGATAATGTTGTGCTGCTATCACAAATGGCTGATTAGTTAGAGCTATACCTGTGTTTCTAAAAAAGTGACTATTGCATTAATTTCGCAAGTTCTTGTTCCCCCCTCAAACGTCTGAGACAATCTCAGTACTACAGTATTGGGGGTTAATGTAATGTATGTTTTTTTTTTTTAGTTGTGTTGGTCTTTGTATGTTTCTTGTATGTGTCTTTTGTGTTAGCCCTGAAACATAACTTGATGTGATTGATATAAATCATCATCTAAATGTAAATATTTTAAATATTTAAAAAATATTTTACATTTATTGCCACATGTTATTTTTGATTAATAATATCATAGCTAGGTGCTGGGGTAAGTTTGCCAGGTATTGTGGCTGCGAAATGCGGAGCTCATGTGACCCTGTCGGACAGTGCTGAAAGTCCTCTGTGCCTGGAAAACAGCCGGCGCTGCTGTGAGCTGAATGATCTGCCTGAAGTGCCTGTCGTGGGTCTCACCTGGGGAGAGATGTCACCAGAGCTGAGGTCCCTCCCACCTATAGACATTATACTGGGATCAGATGTTTTCTATGAACCTCAAGGTGAAACTGACTCTAGTTTCATTTAGTTGTTTTATTGTTATTCTTGCCTTACCAACCACATCTCATGTCTCCTTTCATCAGATTTTGAAGATGTATTCGTAACAGTTTCCTTTCTTCTAAGACGAAACCCTTCTGGTCAGTTCTGGACCACATTCCAAGAAAGAAGGTATTTGACTGTCCTAAGCATTGGGCTTATTCCTAAAAGAAATATTCAGTAATGTCTATAATACTTGTTTTAAACAATATTGCTGTTGAGGAGGTAAATGATTTATATTATATGTTGTTTCAGCTCAGACTGGTCTATAGAAGCTTTGCTGAACAAATGGAACCTGCAGTGCACTGATGTCCCACTTGATACATTCCATGCAAACAAAAAGCATCTAGCTGGGTCGTCTCTGCCTGGAAATCATTCAATACAAATGATGATTGTAACAGTAAGGACTAATACGTAATGATATTTGTACATGTAACCAAAATATTGCGTAAAAGAATAAACTGTTTTATTTAACTATATATACAGTAATCGAAGTGGCATAGTGGTAAGGACTATGGCTTCGCACCTCCAAGGTCGAGGGTTCGGTTCCAGCCTTGGATCTGTGTGCATGGAATTCTACCCATATTTGGTGTGTTTTCTCTGGGTACTCCAGAGGGATAGAAAATATATAGTATACTGTACTAGATGTGCCTGTGATTTTGTTCACGTGGAATTTAATTGCACACTCATAAGCTCGTTTTAAAGAAAAGTACGTCATCTGTTGAATTTTGGAATGAACAGAACCAAAAATTTTACGCATTACTGTGAAGTGTGCAGAATGAAGGTGTGAGATAGTTTTTATTAAGTTTACATAATGTTGAGGCATAATGTTTCCCAACCCTTGACTGTTGTTCAAGACTAACATTATCTCGGTCTTGAACGTTATTCACGTTACCTATCAGAAGTTATATTATGGCAGATTGTTTATTTATTGAGTAAAATGTATATGGGCAGGCACCACAATTAAACAAATCTGATACCTTGAAACCTTTTTTTTTTTAGTTGCCCCATTGCATTCAGATCTGGTGACTGGGAAAGGCACTGAAAACGTCAAACTTATTGACCTTGTACATCAGTTTCTATCGCTCATTTGCACATAATTTTTCACTTTGTAGGTTAATTAACCTTGTTATTGCCCTGATTCTAGTGAGTGAGGCAAGGAACTCACTGGAAAGGTCCCTCAGGGATGGGGAGGGAGGGGGTTAGTGGACATCACCTCAGATCAACTAACTTCGTACAGCAATGCAATTAGTAAAAATCGCTCAACGAATAAACCAAAGATAATTCATAATACTGTGAATATACAATATATTATCCTGTACAGTTTCACAAACATATTTCATTCTTCTGTATTGTGTGAAATCTCTAAGAATAATATAAATTCAGTTATGAATTGTGATTCTTTTGTGTCGATTCATGTATCGCTCCACTGGCTCCAAAATCGGTACTGTAGGGAGCGCAGAAACTTTGAAGTGGCACAACAGGAATGCATTTTCATGGTGTTACATAATCAAAAATCTTGTGCATTAAAATCCTCTGAGGTGTTTTTTTTTCCCTCCAAACTCTGTGAACGAATTAGTCTCAAACCTCCGCTCATTACATGCTTGCACAAGTCTCAAAAACTGTGATCGCTAATTAGAAAATTATTAAAAGTACATTAAAAGCCCCGTGTACACACGTGAGAAGCTGCACGTGCCCACTGTCGAGTTTTTAGGCATTTGAGAAGGTAAAACATCACTGCTTATTTTATAATCCTATCGGTATTATGTCTAAAGAAAGGTTTAATTTGTAACAAAATTGGGGGGAAATTAACATTGAATCAGAATTTTTATAAAATTGTGATGCATTTTTAAAAGAATCGCCACCTAGGTATCATGACATCTTATCAGGAGGTGACTGGTGATTCCCATCTCTAATAACCAATCTACAGCACATATTCCCAGGGTGAAATGGTTTGATCTTGACTCTTAATTGGGGGTGTGTAATGTCCTGATGTTTGTTGAATTAAATAAACATAAATAAGAAAAGGTCAAATCCATTAGATGCTCAGTTTACAAAAAGAAAGAAGAGGGAAAGGGAGAAAAAGATATTCAGCTGTTGGTATCCGAGTAAACTAGGTATGTTAATATATTTACCAATTTGTAAATGCACTAAATTAATACATCCATGTACATTCCCATCTAATTAACAGTAAACAGAAGCACTAAACTTACAAATAATCCTAAGAGGATAATGGGTAAAAAAGGTGTCTTCTGGGGTGCAATTAGAATTAGATTACGTAGTACAAACAAGAACTGCCTTTATTACATATCTTTAATGTGTAGGTGCAATGCATGCACACACAACTACTCAGCCAGTGAGAGAGAGAGAATAATTCAGGATGTTTTGTTTGTTTTTATGGAACATTGTCCATACACCACCACCATAAAACTATGATCACCGTACTACATGCATTTCAATGGCTCTGTTGCTCTCTACAGAATCTTCACTGCATACAAAAGGACTGCTTTCTATTTTTAGAAGCTTGAAAATGTGCAGTTGTTTTCTTATACATATGATGAGCCAAATATGGGGAGGGGGGGGGTAGAAATGTTAAATCGTTTAAAAAAATGTGTATAATAAATGTACGCACTTACAGGATTACAGCACTCCTGTATGTCTTGTAGCAAAAGTCCTGAGTACATAGTTATCTTCCGCCTATATTTGCAGTTGCACTGCAGATTATGGTATTGCTTTGACAAATTCTATTTGTGATTTTACAATTCTTGATATAACAGAAATCTCATTAATTCCTTACACCACATTACAGTTATTCTGATGTAGTTTTACGAATTAAATCTTGAGGAAATGAACATCTAGAGATGTACAGAGTCATACAGGTTGTCAAATTACTTCTCACATCATTGATTCTTCACTTTGGAATCGTCATTGAGGTACGTCATTGAGGTATCCTTTAAAGGAAGTAGTAATATTACTGTTGTAAATTTCCAAAAATAAAATCTGAGACTATTAATAACAAAATCTTTTGTTCTATTAACAGTAAATTATTATTCTGTGGCCAGTGGCTAGTAAATATTGAAGGGGTGAGGGAAACGCACTTAAAGTAAACTAAAGTAAAAAGTTTAATTGGAGACTATCTCTATGCCATCTTGTAGCTAAATTATATGTATTTTCTAAAGACTGGATTCTACCATTTTTAAAAAATACACATTTGAAATGTTCTTCCTTTATAACAATAAGGAATTACTACACTGCACTTTGCCAGTTGCACAATAATTAGCTGGAACTATGCCTGAAATTACATTAATTTAATAATGCATTTTCCAACAATTATAGCATTACAGTTTTGAGATGTGTACACAACCAACCCTTTCCCTTAGACCTTTAAAATTCCATTACCAGAAAAGCAAACAAGAAATTTAATGGCTTTGTAAAAAAAAAAAAAAAGATTTTATAACCTGAAAGAAAAAAGAAACAACACAGTTGTGTGTGGGTGCTAGAGGGGGGAGGTGTACAAACTTCGCTAGATCTACTAATTCAACAATCTTGAGGATCAAGGAAGCTGCAGGAAAAATGCTGAAAAGGAGTGCAAAAAAACAGTCTCCTGTTGCCACATTGTCTTTGATTCCAGGCATTAGATGCTGTCATAATCGGAGTTCCGTCTGCTGTTGACCACAGTCCATTCAGCTACAAAGAATGAGATGGTCCCAGTAAAGCCCACCAGTACCATAATAAGCAGTTGCCACTGTAGCAGGAGATAGTTACTGTAGAAGAATGCCAGAGCTGCAGCGATGGACTGCAAAGAGCATGGAGAAAGACCACCAATTACCATCCCAATAAAGAAAAAAACATTTTTTTTGGTCAAACAGTAAAAAGTACATATGTTTCCATATTACAATAACTGCATAACCCTAATTATATTACTATAATTTACTGTATAATTCTGTATATTTGTGATTTTGGATTATACACTGATCCCAGAACACGAACGTCACTGACAGGTGAATTGAATAGCAATAGCATTATTATTATTATTATATACCAATAAACTGGTGACAGGATCATGGATACCCAATGCTCATTTATGCCTGTGGGACCTAAGCATTACCCCACAATTGCCAATGCAGCACAAACATCAATGCTGACCACGATAGAAAGGTACCAGAACACTCAGTGCTGCTTATTGGGCATAGCAGGCGAAGGGTTGAAGGTTATTGATCTGGTCTCCAAAGTGCCCCAGATCTTCATCCGATAGAGCACCCATGGAAAGTGCCAGACAAACTAGTCCAATCCATGGATGCCCCATGCCCAACTCACAGCATTCAAAAGATTCACCAGTAAACTCCTGGAGCTAGACACCACAGCAAACCCCGAGAGGTCTTTTGAGTTCACCTCAGGCCAGGACCTCTCGAACCTCAATGTTCATAAGTTGGGGACTACCTATATTGTAGTACACTACAAAAAATAAACGATGTTTAAACGATGAAATGATGTATGTGAAATTGATTTGCTTTAGATTAACAATTTAATAATAAAAGATATGAAGTAACAAAACCAGGAGATCTGTCAGTTCCCAGTTTTTCCTCCCCTCTCAGAGGGGCCAGGTTCATTGGTCTGACGCTGAAGAGCTTGTCCAGGATTTTAATATGGAACAGCACCCAGTCCTAAGCAAGGACAAAACTCACCCCTATAGAGCATTATTGCGCTGCCATAATCATGAGCCAAGAATCATAGGCAATAAGGTAAGCAACCAAGGAGCTGACATGCGTTCTCTTAGACCAAAATTTATCCCTGGTCACATGTCATGTTCTCTCACAGTGCATGGCTAAAATGAACACTAATGACCATGTAACTCACTGTTTTTTTTTTTGTTTTGTTTTTTTGGCCCGATAGTGGAAAAAAAAAAAAGACATTGCCGGTTTAATTGTTGCTAAACACATGGCCTGGGGCGAGGAAATGCAGTACAAGATGATCACTTCAGCTCATCACCCTCTATGGTTAAGGGCACTATAGACACAGTGATGCAGAAGAAAAGAGGATACAGCACTAACCTCTTGCATCATAGAGACTGCAAAAGAGATGCTATGTGGCCCACTCCGACTACTGCTATACCTCTGCCTGACACCTTTCCTGCGTACCAGACAACAATGTACCACATCCCCCCGCATCTTCACCTATTCTTTATCTTTTCAACGAAACCCACGCAAAGTTTATTTTTACATCCAGCCCTGCAGCAAGCTATATAGACACAATAAACAGTTAGTTTAAACAAACCGGCTGTAATAACAAATATTGAACTGGTGTGTTTTACCTGTACAAACTTGAAAACAGCAAATGCTGGAGCGCTGTCTTCACGAAATATGAAGCCCACAATGCTGAGTAGTTGTGTGTTAAAACAGCTATCACCAAGGCCAAGAAGAAAACTGCAGAACAATGCCAACTCCATGCTGATTCCGGGGTAAACACATCATGATGAACACAGAAAAAAAATTGAGAGTGAGGACAAGTGGATACACCAACAACTAGTACACCTTACCAAGCATGACATAGCTAATTTTAGATATGTTGCTGGAATTGGTCTGGGGAAAAAAAACTATGCATTTCAATTCTCATTGCATAGTATTCTGCATTACCTGGGAGTGAGGAAGCCTTGCAGCTGTGTGCCCTCTTCTGGGGCAAGTGGAGCATCACTGGCTATGTTCAGGAATATTAGGTAGAAGGCCAAAAAATGTGTGAACAATCCCAAGAGCACCACATGGTTCCTTCCATACTTGTTGCACTGGTTCAGCATTCCAAACACAGACCCACCTGGGGGCAAAAGAAAACATTAAACATTTCACAAGCATCACTATACATTTTATTGCAATCTTATTACAAATTGTACAATCTTACCAAGAATTTCACCAACACCAATGAAAATTCCAGACAGGCCAATGAGACTTTTGGCATTATCACCAAACTGCGTCATGGCTCCTAAGCAGGTCCCATATACCCCACTGTAAAATGTCAATTCCAGTCCTGTTAAAAAAAAAATATATATATATAGATATTATTTGCTTTGTGCAGGTAGACTACATTCTATATTTCCAGAACCATTTCTATAGTGTACATTACAGTATATTTCCAAAAGAACTCAATCGCTTGCCTTCACATGAAGAGGGGTTTAATATGATGTTGGCCCACCCTTTGCAGCTATTATAGCATCAACTCTTCTGGGAAGGCTTTCCACAAGTTTGGGAGTGTGTTTGAGAATTTTTGACCATTCTCCCATTTTAAAAATTCTTTGTTAAGGTCAGACACTGATGTTGAATGAGAATGCCTGGCTCTTCACTCTAATTCATTCCAAATGTGTTCTATCGAGTTGAGGTCAGGCCAGTCAAGTTCTTCCAACCAAACTTGCTCATTCATGTCTTTATGGATCTTGCTTTGTGCACTGGTGCGCAGTCATGTTGGAACAGGAAGGGGCCATTCCCAAACTGTTCCCACAAAGTTGGGAGCATGAAACTGTCTAAAATGTCTTCGTACAGTATACTGAAGCATTAAGATCTCCTTTCACTGGAACCAAGAGGCTAAGCCCAACTCCTGAAAAACAACCCCACACCAGTTCCAACGTGACTATACACCAGTGCACAACAAGGTCTATAAAGGATGGGCAATCTATGTCTTAATCCGGGTGTTACTGAAGTTCATACACATGTGAAAGCAAGAGAGTAAATATTAGCAATATAGTGTATATTTCGTCATTGCCCCAAGGTCACTAGTAGGGCTGCATGGTTTGAATTGAAATAAATAAATAATAAATAAATATAAGTAAATAAATAAAGTATATACAATCATTATGGCACATTGTTTAGATGAATGTCATGAGTTTTGACCGTAAGTGTATAGTTAAATAAGTGGCTAGGAATAAGAACAGGGTTTACCTGTGTATGCGATGGATATACTTAGCAGCAACATTTCTTTGGTCATGGACAGCTGAATGGATTTCTCTGTTCAAACAGCATATATTAGAAGAACTCAAAACCGTGTGTAAATGAGTGTTTTACAGGTTTTTCTTTTTACAGCAGCACAGAAAACTTACTGAATGCCACCAAAGCCTGAGCACATAGGCCCTGCGGTGCTCTGCATAAAAACAGAAAACAATATTGAGATATGTTTGTATTTGCTCTATATTAGGAATTATCTATCTAAAGCATTTCTTGGCAAACACAGAGGCTTATTTCCATACTCACACCACCCCTGAGTCGCTTTCACAAGCATCTCCAGGCACTGGTGATTCAGACCTCTCAGAAGGCAAAACTTCTGTTTCAGTCCGCTGAATGAGGAAGAAGAGGAAGTTTCCAACCAGACTGATGATGGTGAGCGAAATGAACACTGTCTGACGGTCTTTATCTGTCATATATATAGAAGTAGCAGTCACATGAACTTGTATGCATTATTTCCAACTACACACAACTGCATCCATCCACTGTACACATAGTACGTACTGATACCAATGGAAAAACACCATAACTCACCTAATATGTTGACCTTCCCATGCCAGGCAACATAAATGTAAAGATTGCCGAAAAACAAGCTGCAAGAACCAACACACATGAAATTAACTTTCAACCAATTATTGTTTAAGATAAGTAACTATCAATTACTATATAGCAAGAAACCTTTAACTAAAGCACTGAGACGCACCTAAACTGGAGCAAAGCCCAAAATATCCCACTATTTCGACCAATGGTGGAGTCACTGGAATTAATGGTAAGAAGATTCCCCTGAGCGGTCCACAGCACTGTAAAAAGTAAATTAAATAAATTAAATGGAACAAAGATATAAAAAATAATAAATTGCAGGTCTTTAACGTTCACTGTACCTGCAGCAGCAATTCCAACCAAGACTGAAGCAGTATAGAAACTCCAGGTAAATGGATGAATAAACATAGCAATGTATCCACTAAAAAGAGACCAGAATGAGGAGATTTTCAAAAAATGAGTCAATAATTATTTGCACTACGAACTTATTTTAATTAACTTGTCTAAGAAAAGATAAATAATTTCTTAACAAAATTTCCTTGCTTTACATATCTGTGAACAGGCATTCGTAATTGTAAAAATCATATTGTTTTGGGCTGAGTTGCAAGTCACAAATGCACCACTGTCTATCAGGAGTATAGGGTGGATGTTTTAACACCTCAAAATTACATTGTTGACAGTGTGGGCAGAGGAGGGCGGATGTGCATTGTCATGCAAGATCACAATGCCCATGGCTAGTAGTCCTTTGTGTTTAATCCGAAGTTTAGGCTTCAGCTCTTAATAAGCGTCTCACTGTACCACCGTTGATTGTTGAATCTTTTTCCTGATAAATGTTCCAATAATGGCTCTTGAGAATCCCAAAAAACTGCAAGCTTCAATTTTCCAGCTGATGGACCTTTTGATCTTTGTCTTGATCGGAGATTGAGGATGTTTCCATTCCTTACTCAACTGTTAAGTGTCAGGCTCATAGTGATGAATTCATGTCTTTCACCTTCTTTAGAATATCGATCCAAATTTTGTTTGCAGATATCTAAAGACTTTCTCGGCACCTGGTACACCCTCAAACCACACGGATAAAAAAATAACAACTGCAAAAGCTTCTCTTCGTGCAAATCACCATTTCTGCTCACACACTGTAACACATTCACACCTGCACAGCAGTGACTAGGGAGACAGTAGCCCTGAATGGAAAGCGCAGATAAGACAATGTGGCCAACAGAAGTGTTAACATAAGTGGAGTGCGGATAATTTTTGACAGAGATCAACATGCATAACAGCAAGCATTTCATTTAAGTAGAAAAAAATGTTTGCTTGAATAAACTTACCTGTAAACTAGTCCACTGAAAAACAGTGACAACTGAGGTCCAATGATAGCTACCACTGAAGGAGCAATTAAATTTGATGCAGAAAAGACTCCGTAAATAATAGACAAGCTATTAAAAAAAAAAGGAATGAAGAAAGACAGTTTCACACTCTTTTCCACAGAATTAAACAGTGAAATTAAGGACTTAAGAAAATGCCTTAGATACAATAGATACAGATGCCACATTTGATAATTACATAGCATACAAACAAGAGCTATACACAGTTACACAATTTTTTCTTATAGAAATAAACGCATGATAAATCATAAAAACATGATAATTATAATCATCATAATTGTAATAATAACAAATACATAAAATAATAATACCTTGTGTAACCGCTTCCATGGAATTCTGTGCTATTAAAACTCTTAATGACGGTTTGCTGTAAAAAGGCCAAACACAAGTATGAACTAAACATTTACTTTTACTTGTCACTTTTCCTGACATTTCAAAAAGTGTGGAAAATAACAATGTGGTAAACCTATTTCGGAAATTTAATAAAATACTTTAATATAGCCAAATAAAATTTCACTTTATAAAAGAGTTTGTTTCATACTTCAATGTTTCCACATGTCTGGAAGGCAGTGAACATTAACATAAATCCAAGACCCAGTACAAAGATGTTTAACAGTGACTTGGTTTCTGGCTTCATCTTTGTGTGATTTCCCCTCACGCAGCAGCAGCCTGAAAAACACAGAAAGAGATCAGGTGACCACTGAGAGATTACTATGTAAACAAAGTACAGCAATCGTAACTGATTTATATAAAGGCTTTTGTTGCACGCGTTTAAAAAAAACATGGAAAAGAGTACAAAACTCCAGTTCGGATTAGTGCTGCACAAATAAATGGCATAAAAATCAAAATCAAAGTATGGACCTATGCAATTATTTAATCGCAAAATGGTGCAATTTATTATAGCTAATATATGCATAGTCAAGAATTTATGTAGAGTTTTCAATAATTTAAGTTCACAATTTTTTAAAAATACATTTGAGGTGATAAATATAACCATTATCATAATGAAACATTGTGTGATAGCTTGCTGTTAGTCTAGAAAAATACATTCGAGTACAAAATGCTACATTTATTAGTTACATATTGCAGTTTAAATCACAATAGCAAAATGTTTCAAAATAATTGCATAATAATCTTTTTTTTTAATCAAATCGTCAGATCATACCAATCTTTCCATTTATTACTTACAAAAGTGAAAGAACACTTATAGTAAGTGCTTAAATAGAAACAACATGAAAGAGCATTCAAAATGTCCAATAAAATAAAAATGCATAACTTGGTTGTTAAATTAAAGTGCAATATGAAGCTTGATGACAAGAGGTATAATGACTCTTTTTTTTTATTACTCTTTTTGACGAGTTGATGATTTGTTTTTATCACTTCGATAAAAAGAATCATGCTTTCTATTGAACTTTTATTTAACAGTAGATTATGGAATACGTATTATTAAATGTGTTCTGTGCAGGCTAGAAAAAGTTGACTAATACACGTGTGTATAAACTGAGGTACAGAATGAGCTCAGACAAAAGAATTAATTTTTTGTTGTTAGTTTTCACAATAGGTGGGCTTTCAGTGTTGTCGTGGCATATTTTTGACAGTGTGATCTGGCAACCTTGCTGATTACAGAGCAGGCATGAGAAAGTTTGGGCATGTAAAAAACATCTTTGTGCAAAAACAATGCCATATAGTGGCAATGAAACAGTATTTCGCACAATGATGGCTTTGCAATTAACCCATGGTTCATGTGCGTGCTGAACCATGGGGAGAGATCTGTACCGATCATTGATCCCACTGATGGTATCTTCTCTATGTGAGTTTTACGAGACACAAAGCATGCTACTATTATTGTAATATTTATTATAATATTGTAAAAGTTACAGCTGTTGACGTTAGCTGCTGTTGTCTTGTTACCCATCTTGTAGTGTTTCACATTTATCTATATACTGTATTAGCTAGCGAGTTATCCGACATTTAATGCAAGTTCACTTCTTGTTCCTTATTTACTCCACAGTAGGAGTTTAACCCAAAATGTATGAACAAGTTTATAAGTAAAGTTACATTACGATATGCTGAAACAGACCCTGGTATACTTTAAGGGAATTCAGAATAAATAGTATTTTGAATGATTGCCTGCCAGCTCATGTACAGCAGAGATATGACAAACTGGATTAAACATAGCCCTAAGTAAAAAATCCATAATGTATAGTGTGCTGAGAAATGACAAACAATCAAACAGACAAACAAACAAAAAGAATTTGGGCTTGTAATCTGCACAGTTAACAAAATTGTTCATTTTTCTTTAACAGCTTATACTGTACGTAAACTAAAAAGACAAAGAACTATTGACAGAAGGACAAACAAACATCCATGTGACCAGTTAAGTATGACAAAGTGGTAAGTGTGCATATGAATATCTGTAAATATATGCCCTCTGCAATTATATGCATAGTTATAAATATCGACTTTCTGTATTGCACAAAAAACTGCAAGTCAGTGTTTGTAAACTCAGTATGTTGTTTTAGACAATTCATGAATTGTCAATAAGGTTTGCTTAAAAATCACTAATGACCCCAATTCCACCAAGGCTCTGTGCAGACAACCATGTTATTTATAAGATGCTTATTGCAGAATGTAACCATGCTTAGTCAGCTTTAACAGTTACTGACTTTTGATTTACATTAGCTGGGAACAATTTAATAATAAAATAATTAAATAAAATATAGTTGTGATCCTCAATCACTGACCAAGAAA
Organism: Clarias magur; assembly: GCA_013621035.1. Lineage (NCBI taxonomy): Eukaryota > Metazoa > Chordata > Actinopteri > Siluriformes > Clariidae > Clarias > Clarias magur. The sequence goes on from QNUK01000254.1 coordinate 876,304, forward strand.
AGGTTCAAAAGGTCAGCCATCTGCTGGAAATTTAACGTTAACAGTTTTCTGGGATTTTTAAAGGGCCAGTATTGGAACATTGCCAAGAAGAATGTTTGGGACTAAACATAGCTCATTAGAGTGAGAGGCTTATTGAAGGGCTGAAGCCAAAACTTCGGGTTAAATGCAGAGGACTGCTATCCAAGGGCATTGTGGACAAAATGTATTGCAAGAAGATTATGTTGAAAAATTATGTATTTGTCTTACAGTACAGCCAGAATGTGGAGAATTTTTTGACTGACCCACGTAGTATTGCTCCATAAATGAGAAAGTTGTAGATATTAAATGAGACCATTTTTGCTTTAGGTCACACAATTCCTATTGTTTTTTTCCTTATGGTTAATGAACACTTCTTTTGAACTTCACAATAAAATCCTCAGAGAGCAACTTCTCCCAACCATCCAAGAACAGTTTGGTGACAAGCAATATATTTTCCAGCATGACAGAGCACTTTGCCATAAGGCAAAAGGTATAACTAAGTGACAAAACATTACAAAACATTAAAAATTTTGGTTCCAGGGCCTGGATACACCTCAGACCTTAATCCCATTGAGAACTTGTAGTCAATCTGGGTGGACAAACATGCATTAATTATGCAAAAATGGGCTGCCATCAGTCAGGCTGTGGCCCAGAAGTTGATTGACAGCATGGTGGAGTGAACTGCAGAGGTCTTGAAAAAAAAGGGGGCAACACTGCAAATATTGACTCTTTGCATAAACTTAATGTAATTGTCAAAAAAAAAAGCCTTTGATACTAATGAAATACATATAAATGGCCCACCCTGTATAATTATATGGATACACTTTAATAAAATGGGAATGGTTGGTGATATTAACGTCCTGTTTGTGGCACATTAGTATATTTGAGGGGGCAAACTTTTCAAAATGGGTGGTGACCAAGGTGGCCATTTAGAAGTCGGTCATCTTGGATCCAACTTTTGTTTTTTCAATAGGACGAGGGTCATGTGACACATCAAACTTATTGGGAATTTCACAAGAAAAACAATGGTGTGCTTGGTTTTAACGTAACTTTATTCTTTCATGAGTTATTTACAAGTTTCTCTTTGTTCACAGCCATTGACATGTCGAAGAGGTTAACACGTGATGAGTGGATCGAAATTGTGTTGATATCTGGTGAACGCAGTATCCGGATCATTGCAGCAGATTTCAATGCAAGACACCCTACAAGACCACACATCTCCCATGCTACAGTTAGCAAACTGCTTGCCAAGTTTCGTGAAACTGGTTCAGTGTTGGATTTGCCAAAATGTGGACGCATGAAAACTGTCACTAATGAACAAACATCAGTGGCTTTCCTAGCTTCATTCAGCAAGAGCCCACAGCGTAGCACTCGACTAATGCCACTCTCCAGTGACATGCGACGAACACCCCTTCGGCGAATATTAGCTACTCACAAATGGCACCCTTACAAACTCCAGCTACTGCAGCATCTCAATGATGATGACCCAGATCGGCACACACAATTTGCAGAATGGGCAAAAAAAAATTGGAACAGGACCCTCAGTTCACGCAGAAGATTTTGTTCAGTGATGAGGCAAACTTTTATGTGAATGGTGAAGTTAACAACTAAAACCACCGCTATTGGTCTGACACTAACCCACATTGGATAGATTCCTCCAAGACTGTTGGAACAAAAAAAGTGATGATATGGTGTGGTATATGGGGTACAAAGATAGTGGGGCCATTCTTCATCAATGGAAACCTCAAGGCCACTGGCTATTTGAAATTGCTACATGATGATGTGTTTCCCTCTTTATGCACTGAAGCTGGCACATTCCCTGAGTTTTTCCAGCAAGATGGTGCACCACCACATTATGGGTGTCAGGTCCGAGCATTCCTAGATGAACAGTTTCCTGAAAAGTGGATTGGTCGTCATGGGCCAGTTGAATGGCCCCCGAGGTCTCCCGATCTGACCCCCTTAGACTTTTATCTTTGAGGTCATCTGAAGGCAATTGTCTATGGTGTGAAGATACGAGATGTGCAGCACCTGAAAATACGGATACTGGAAGCCTGTGCTGGCATTTCTCCTGCGGTGTTGCCATCAGTGTGTGAAGAGTGGGAGAAGTGGGGTTGCATTGACAATCCATCACAATGGGCAGCACATTGAACACATTTTACAAGTGGTCAGAAACTTGTAAATAACTCATGAAAGAATAAAGTTATGTTAAAACAAAGCACACCATTGTTTTTCTTGTGAAATTATATAATAAGTTTGATGTGTCACATGACCCTCTTCCTATTGAAAAAACAAAAGTTGGCTCCAAGATGGCCGACTTCTAAATGGCCACCATGGTCACCACCCATCTTGAAAAGTTTGCCCCCTCACATATACTAATGTGCCACAAACAAGGTGTTAATATCACCAACCATTCCCATTTTATTAAGGTGTATCCATATAAATGGCCCACCCTGTACTTCAGTATACCATAGTAACATCACATCTGACAAACAGATCTAAAAGCACTAACTCTGTAAAAATTGCTGACTTTGTGTTTCATTCCCAAAACCTTTGGCCACGGCTGTAAATCCCAACAGGTTTCTTATTTTAATGCGGGGAAAAATGGTTTGTTTTATTTTAAAGCTTTTTCAAGACCTTTCTTTTAATACGAATAAATAGCAATTGAATAACCCTGACAATAATGTCCCTGTTCCAATGCGTTGTGTCTAGAAAAAGTGTACAACATTGTACTAACAGTCAAACATTCTAAAGCTATTGAAACTTTTAACGGAAAAAATGGATTAATTAAAATTACAAACAAACAAAAAATGCATTGATGTAGTATTATCTTGTGATCTTGTGCAAAATATAATAACTTTATAACATTTATGAAACAATAGCCTGTATTGAGCCACCCTATACTTTGCCATACATTATTCTGGTCATTATCTTCATGTGGATTTTACATTTTCTCATTTTAACATAATTACAGCTTGTATGAAATCGTCTCCTTTTGGATATTTAACATTTAAAAAGCGAAACATGACTCAGTAACCTACAGTACAGCGTCTCCACCTTATGTGTTAGCTAGCAAGAGACTTACCAGTTATAAAGATCTTATCGTTGTGTGTCCCAGTGAGTAATCTCTCAGGATCATACCGAGCAAACTGCCATTTCACACTTAACTAGATTGTACGTAGAAACCAGTTAAAGCTTAACATTTCGAACAGTTTTCACGTTGCTAACTAACCATAGCCGCTTTAACGCTGAACTCACGAAAAGATCTGTCATGTGAGGAATCAGCTGATGACCTATCGGGTACCCACGTGCTCATGGGTAATGTAGTTCTTAAAAAAACGATACTTGTGCTATTTAGAACGGCGATACGTAATAAGTTAATTTATTTGATTATTTAGCCGATTCGTTTAGGCACATATGCCTGGCGATGACTTGATTTTCTATGTGTTGATTTTGTGTTTTGATAGCAGTTGTTTGCAGTGTTGGCAACTATTCTACTGGAAGCTAAAAGTCACGAGATGACGCAACATGGCGTCACGCGAAAATTTGCGTATTGATCACGTTCTTCTTCTTCCTTGTTGTTTAACGGCGGTTGGAATGTAGCGTCTGTGTGGGTGGATGGATTGCACCCATGCCATGGGTGTGTGCTGTCAATCAGAATGAAACTCTGAAGTGCTAACCAACTATGTACATATTTACCAAATATCTTTTGGCAGTGTATTTTAGAATGTGACATGCCTGTTCTTTTGGGTGTGTGTGAGAGATAAGTACATGGATGATGGATGGATAGAGTGAGAGAGAGGTCATGAGGCGCTAGAGGATACTGTAGGAATGGACTAACACTTATAATCCTCGTAATTACGATGAAAAAGAGAATAAAAAAAAAAAAGAAAGAAAGACAGTGAACAAAGTTTTGGATTGGTCATGAAGAACTTTAGCATGCACGTGCTCAGCTCGTTCATGTCTCTGCCACTCATTGAATCATTCATTCGTTCATTTGTTCCTCTTTAATACTCCTTTATCTTGTATAATTCAATAAATTTGAATTTATTGAATTATTTATTGAAGCTACTTATTTTTATACTTAAGCTACTTATTGAAATTTATTGAATTTAAGACTTTTAACAGTGGTCATTGTTGCAAAGAAGCTTTACAGAATCAAAAGAAAATAAGGGAAATTATGATATGTGTTAGAAAATATAAATCATAATGATCAGATTGCCTCGGATGAGCAAGCTGAGGGTGATGATGGCAAGAAAAACTCTCTTTGATATCAATAGGAAAAAACCTTGAAAGGAACCAGACTTTTGGGTGATATCACATAGCAGAGATCGATCCACAGTCATTCTGTGTGTTAGGTGGCTGGAAGTTCAGTATAACAGGAGATGTGTTTAAGTTATATGGAGTTCAGTTTCGTTACTGGACACTAAGGCATAACTGTAGACATTTCGGGCTTAAACTATTGCGCAACAGCAGTCACAAGTGATCAGGGAACAGCTGTCTGCGTCAGCCGAGTCCAGGACCGTCTTCATGGTAAAGTGGAATCGTCTCCAGTCAACACATTTATTCCAAGCGGACCAAACGGGGCCTCCATGCAACAGGATCTCCAACCAGAAGCCGGGCACAAGGATGAGTCAGACAGAGGGCAGGGGAGGTCTGGAGCATGGGCAATTCAGGAGCACCATGTGTAGCTCGACAAATTATGCAGGGTTATGGGGGCCTGGAGCCTACCCCATGAGACTTAGGGTACAAGGCTGGGTACACACCGGACAGGGTACCAGTCCATCACAGGGCGCACACAAACACACTCACTACGGGCAATTTGGGAACACCAATAAATCGTATTTCTTGTCTTTGGATTATGAAAGGAACCCGGAGCACCCAGAGGAAAGCCACCAATCACCAACATGCAACTCAGTGTTATTGTCCAAACACTGTACAAAGTTCCAAAGTTGGGCCTGATTTATAATAATAATAATAATAATAATAATAATAAGTATAACAATTACAAAACTGAAAGAAAGAAAAGTATAAAAATCCAACATTCCAATGTAAAAATTTTATTATAATAACTATTTAATGAACTATCCACAGTTAACAGAACAATTAAAAATCTATAGAAGATATACAGTATAAAAGAATGTAACAATAAAGATGTGAATAAATAACAGCAAAATGACAGAACAAACCACCAAATAAATGAATAAATAATAAAGAATATAAACTAATTAAATGAAATATCACAATGTTTCACTGATTAAATCTTAGTGTCGAGACAATAACAAATGTGTGCTTGTGTATAAGATTTAACGAACACAGGATATTTTCGATTTCACATAGGAAAGAAGATAGTTTAGGATGTAATTGAGAAAATGTAAATTTCTGAATGTAGAATTTGCCCATTAAAATATAAAAGTTGACAATGTATTTTGATGATTTGTTACTGTGGCCCAGAAGATATTTATATCCTTTAAATTGAAAATAAGATTCATGAATAAAATTTAAAAAATAATTTTCTAGTCAATAAAGGTTGTACCACACCGCAAGTAAAGAAGATGAGGAATATTTTTTTTTCTGTTGGTTGCAGAATGTACATTGCAATTAACAGTGTGATTACATTGTAATGCTTTAAAGTAAAGTTCTTTAACATTGTTAGGAATAGGAGATCCACCAATAAGGCTTGACGTTATCCAATCACGTTGTTCACTTTAGGCGGGATGTTTCAGTGCTGTCATACTATTGGTTCCTACTTTAACGGACGGCCCACTACTTGTAACAACCAATGACGTTTTGCAGTTGGAATACATCTCTGAGTGTAGCAAATAGGCTAGCTACGATTACACAAACAGGTGGGGTTTAATAGTTTAAAGCTAGGTTGCGCTAAATAAGGTTGACGTTCCTGTAACTCATGTTGCTGTTATCTGCTTTCCCAAGTTTTTTTTCCTCCCCCAAGAAGTTTACCGGCTCCAGTTAAATTTTAAGAAAAAAGCACCATTTTCTTTTGTCTTTGTTAACCCGGATGTGGTTTTAAGACAGACCCCAGAATAACTTTTATTTCCTGGAGTCGCTGACGCTTTATTGCTTGTTTGCACTGTGTTCACGGGTACCGTGTGGAAAGCTAGCATCGCCGGCTAACCACCGTATTATTTTTCCTGGAGACTCCGCTTTAATCACACTCATAAGGAATGAACCACAAAAGTAAGAAACGAATCAAAGAAGCGAAACGGAGTGCTAGACCTGAACTAAAGGATTCCTGTGACTGGACAAAACATAACTACTTCGAGACTTTTGATCTTTCGCTCCGGACAACGAAGGTAACCGAATGCTAGCCAGTGACGAGGCGAACCGCAGACCGCTACCGTTATCTGGCTACGCTGCGCTTTAAATCAGTCTGAGCTGGGGAGGGGGGTCCCGGCATAACCTGTTGCATGTATTCACTGTATTGGCCAGAAGTACTGACAAGTTGTCATCACGGCGTTGAAAATAACCGCTCCCACAGCATCATTACTCGGACCGCGGTGTGTTCCGGTTACCAGTGGCGTTAGCAGTAGTGTGGTTAAGCTAACGTTACGTTAGTTACTGCACGTAGACTATGGTGGCTTCTGCGCAGCCCCTGTCTCTAGGCTTTAGTTAAAGGGTCAGACCCCTCTGCATAACTGCTGAGTGTAAATTCTCGTACCGTGTCTCAGATGAAGCTGTCTAATGTAACGAAATCTCAGTAGTGAACACGTGGGTTTTAACACGAGGGAACATGTTGGTTATAGCTGATCATTTGGATCTGAATATTGTGTAACAGAGAACTTTACTTCAACCTTTTTCTACTTGCTGTGGTTAAATTGGATTCTTAGGTTTAAGAATTGGTTTATGTAGAACTTTTGATAAGAGTAAGCACTTAAACCATGCTTTCACCCAGAGGTGTTCAAGTTGAGTACTGTAGGGCTGCAGTACAGTGTAGTTTGGTGATTTATAAACAATTTATAAATCAGTTGTGTTTGAGCAGAAAAAAATCACCAGACTGTGCTGGACTTAAACACAGCTGCTGCAAAACTTGCAGCAAATAATCAGTGTTGTTCCCTGTCCTCTTCACACCTTTGACCACATCTGTACTTCACATTCTTTAAAGTTCCCAATGCATGTAATTATGTACATGCTCGACTAACTTGCCTTCTTTTTCAGGACAGTGTGGAGCGTGTGGATGCCCTGCATCTAAGCCTGGAGGAGTTCATTCAACGCTTCGAGAAGCCTTACAAGCCTGTAGTTCTTCTTAACTGTCAGGAATCATGGCCTGCCCAGGAGAAATGGACTGTGGAACGCCTGAAGCGCAAGTACCGAAACCAGAAATTCAAATGTGGGGAGGACAATGATGGCTACTCTGTGAAGATGAAGATGAAGTATTACGTTGAATATATGGAGTCCACGCGAGATGACAGTCCACTTTATATCTTCGACAGTAGTTACGGTGAGCATGCCAAACGTCGCAAACTGCTTGAAGACTATCAGGTGCCTGTCTTCTTTAGAGATGACCTATTTCAATTTGCTGGGGAGAAGCGCCGGCCACCTTACAGGTAACAGAGGTCTTGTATGTACGCATGTAGGTTTTGTCTGTATATATTTAATCATTTTATCAGTGTACACCCACATTAATGTGACAAACAACTGGGTGAACAGCTAAAATGTGCACCGTTTTTAATGGTTCTTTTCTAGTTCCTAGGCAAAAATAATAGCTGTATGAAACCTACCTTAAATTAATTGAATTATATTAATTAATGAAATATATGATTATTTTCCAGATAAAGTAGTTAAAAAAATAATAATAATTTGGCAAAAAAAATGAAAACAAGAAAAAAAAATATGACTGGTATTTTGTTGTTTTGTTTTTGTTTGATGTTCATCAGACTTTGCTGATGCAGAATTTGACTTGAATAGCAGTTGACAGATCAGTGCCAGATCCATGTGTGCATGGGTGCAGTCAAAAGACATCAGCCACTATTCCCGCCTCCAAAGTGTCAGTTTATGCTAAGGTGTACTTCTTTCGTCGTCAGCCAAATGCATTCCCTTTTTAAAGTAGATTATTACACTGGCACATGACTGATCATAACACAACTTCTACTCAACATTTTGATTTCAGGGCACAACAGTCTCAGTTTGGGTATTTTACATGCCCTCACCTCGGACTGCTGTGGATATGTTTGCTCTAATGATGCATGTTTTCTCTCATGGTGCTGATTCACACAGCTGCTTTTATTACCCCCACGATGTTGGGACATATGCGACACTGCTTTAAAACTTCCCGCAGGAAGAATAAACGTTCATTATATCAGTCCATACTAATGTAATGTACGTTTTCAATTTCAATACTACCATCTTCAATTTTATTTATGGAAATGTAAAGTATGTATAGATCATAAAGATCAGCTTGTGCCTGATGAGCAAGCCAAGGGTGACGTCGACGGTGGAAAAACTCCCTGATATGGCAGTAGGAAGAAACCTTGAGAGGAACCTGAGCCAACAGGGAACCCATCCTCATTTGGATCATAACAAATAGCAAGAATTTTATGCCAACATACTGTGTTAGGCAGCTGGAAGATCAATATAAATAAATGTCTAAGTTAACATGAGTCTAGTTCGGCACCCGGATGAGATGGACAGGTGCAGAGGGGGTCTGGATCACTGGGAACTCAGGAGCAGCATGTGTAGCTTCAAACCATCATGAAACAGAATCCAGCTGGAGGTGGTCCTTCTCTGGATGCCTTAGCATCCTTGCAGAGTTGGCTTCTATCTACTGAAGCTGGCACAATTTCTAGATGCCTTGGGATGGGTAGAAAAAGAGAACCAGTGGAAAAGAAGTAGCAAAGTTGCGGTTCATTATATTAGCATGGTATATCTACGGTTCAATTACAAAAGTTCCTCTTTTTTTTTTCTTTTCTTCTTTTTAAGTAAGCCATGCTATGTTGTGCATTTATGTTTTTGTGAGGATTTGGGCATTTTGTACTCTTGGGCTGCATTAGAGTACACTAATGTAAACTAATTGCGTTGATGGGCTCTGCCTTTCGATTGGCTATGTCTTCAGAGACCAAAAGCGCTATATTCAGCCAATAAATCGATGGCTACTGTGAGATAATCTGACACAAAACTGCTCATAATGTCCCTTCGACTCAACATTTTGATTTAATTTATGGTACAGATTTAACGTCAGGCAAATAACTAAGGATTGGCAAAGATTCATGAAATTATGTCCAGCCAGTTTTGTGTGATGTGTAAGTTAAATGTTTGTCTTTCTGCTGAATGAAGAAAAAAACATCACATTAGTGATCTAAAAGCCACATCATCCTGTTCTCTACTTGATCTGGAAAAGATGTCGTCATTAGAAAAAAAAAAAATATTACATTTGGAATTTTACTCAGGGTGAAATATGTAGTTATCGAACAAAAATTGTGATCTATGTAAAAAAGCTGGATGGACAAGGTCCAAGAGTGATGATTTGCATTCTGTCAAAAAAAGGGGGGGTTTGTAATAATGCTCAGTGTTAATCCCCAATGACTTTTGGTTCATAATTTTTGTTGCTCAGTTTAACCTTTTTTAGCATAAATGATTAACAAATACTGTATTAATACATAATCCATATCCAACAAGTCTACAATTAAAGATGAAAAGGGTGCGAGTGCATTATTTATTGCTGTATGTACTTAAATTTTTTTACCTGTTTGGTTCCCTTGTTTCTTGCTCCTAGGTGGTTTGTGATGGGCCCTGCACGCTCTGGCACAGGAATTCACATTGACCCACTGGGTACGAGTGCATGGAATGCCCTGGTGCAAGGTCATAAGCGCTGGTGCCTGTTCCCCACACACACACCACGTGAGCTTATCAAGGTAACACGAGATGCGGGCGGCAACCAGCAGGATGAAGCCATTACCTGGTTCCGTGTGATTTACCCACGCACACAGTTACCTTCCTGGCCTGCTGAATTCAAGCCACTGGAGATTCTGCAAGGCCCTGGTGAAACAGTCTTTGTTCCTGGTTAGTTACTGACTAATTCTGCCAGTAATCATGTTCACATTACTGTTGTTGCAATTTATTTAACAAGGGTCGACGTATAGGAAAATCTATAATAGCAAAAACTATTTTTGGTGAAAAACATACCATTTATGGATTTCATATAATAGGATACTGCATTCCTGCAGATATTTCAGGGCACCTGACGGACAAGTATTCAAAGCATTTACCTTTTGTGTTTTTTGAGGTAAATTAGCTCAGGTAATTTTATTTTTCTGTTGGATCTATAAATGAAGGACCAGTGTTTATGCAGAAGCAGGGCTCTATGGTAACTTTAAAAAAAAATTTTTTATTGGGAGCACTATAATTATATAGGCTGTGGCTTGAAAATGACTTTAAATTTTTTTTTAGTTTAACAAATCAGCCACATTGTGTCTCTGAAATCATTTAATTATTGGGATAAATGCAAACTAAGCTGCTCTACAAATTGCAAATAATAAACTAAATAAGTTGTGTAATTTTTTTTTTTTTTTTTTTTTTTTTTTTTTTAGGTGGCTGGTGGCACGTTGTCCTCAACTTGGAGACTACCATTGCAGTCACTCAGAATTTTGCAAGTACCACAAACTTCCCCATTGTTTGGCACAAGACTGTTCGTGGACGGCCTAAACTGTCCAGGAAGTGGTACAGGTGTGTGCAAGATTGTTTAGTTTGCATATCCTAGATTAAACTGTATTTAGGATATGATTTGTAAATTAATCTCTTCCAGAATTCTTAAACAGGAGCGGCCAGATTTAGCTGCTCTGGCAGACAAAGTGGACCTGCAAGAGTCCACAGGCATCGCTTCAGACAGCTCTAGCGACTCCTCATCCTCCTCCTCCTCTAGTTCCTCTGATTCTGATTCAGAGGTATGTTTAATTTTTGGCTGAAGTTGAAAACCCTGTGGTGCAGGTAGGGATTATTTGAACCAGTCTAATGGTCAGGTCAGTTGATAAAAATAAAAAATTTACAATATTTAACATGCATACAGAAAACACAAGAAGCTTTAACAAATGGCATGCTGTAGTAGGCAGTCTCCTAGAAGGACTAGATGGCATCAAAGCAAATGTAGGGAAAATCGAAGCAACGTCTACTTTGGATTCACCCTCTTACTTAATTGCCAAGATAACACTGGCCACTACTCTTCCTTAGGCCTTTACACAAATACAAGGGGTGGTTCCCTGCCTACTTGCCTATCATGTCTAGATAGTGGATATATATGCACGAGCCTGCCGACTTGTTTGCATTAGGATTGTAACACATGAATTGATTTGTGGGTGTGTGGCTATGGAACAAACAATACAACACTGACCTATCAAACATTAACACACCATAAGCAAACAAAATGAATAGCAGAAACAGTTAGAATGAAGAAAATGCTTTGCACGTAAGTGTAGCAAAGCACAATGAACAAACCACAACCAAAACACCTAGTCGGTAAACAGTTAGTGAGAGCCATTTGTTTCACTTTTGGAAAATTTCTTGTATTGATAACAGGACAGTTGAACCACTTGGTCTACTCCAGTACACCCCAAAGATTAAAAAGAAAAATATTTTTTATGACCTTAAGATCAGGATTTCTGTTGGCGGATTCATGTGTGGAAAATGTTTCCTCATGCTCCCATGTCCACATTTTCACAATTTGAGCCTGGTTAATATTGACAATGCTCAACCTGGTTATTCCCATTTATTGGCACATAATTTTGCTGAGCCTAGACCTGACCAAATGCAAAAATGCTAAAGCTATGACCTTTAATTGTTCCAAAGTCCATTCTTTATGCTACACAGCAATCTGCAAATTGCCTTCCCTAAAAAAAACAAAAAAAAAACTGAGTGGATAGCTAGCTGTTTATTTCCACTCCTGTGATTTCTCATTGCAATGTGCATGTGCACCTTTTCAGAGGGTTTTTGACATTTGGAATCAACTGCTGACCACCTTCCCCTTTAATTTTTCGTGACATAACAAAGGAAAAGGCCGCACACTTCCATGAAACTACTCATCAGTCAATTATATTAAGACTGACAATGAAGGGTCTTTGTATCAAATATGTTGTGTTCAGAGGCAATGTTACAAAAATTGTTGTTGTCTAAACACGTATGAACCTGCCTATAGAGCGCTCAAATTAAACAATACAAATACTGTCATAATGAACTATGCAGATGGATATGGAAAATAAATTTGTCGTCGGCTTCTTTATTATAGAAAAGTGAATAATTAACCAGTGGTGTAAAAACAGTCAGTAATGGTGCCAGATACAAACGATCAATCTTAATATTTTTGGCCATTTTCTCACATTGTTTCTAAGCCATTAAATTTGTTTCAGGACAGTTGAAAAGGTAGCATGCTTTTTCGAAATTGAAAAAATGCTTTCATTTTGTTCATTTTGATCCTTATTGGTAATAATACTTAAATTGCTTAAGTGTCACATTTTATTTAATTCTAAACTTGCATCCTCATCCTGTCATTACTTGTTTTTCAGTAAAATGCTTGTAATTATTATATCAACATTATCATTATATTATTTTTAATGATTTATGTAAAATCGTTTTATCTATAGTATGTTCACCACAGTAAATGCAGTTGCACAGTTGACACTTATTTCCTTGCGGATTGTTTGTCGTAGTGCTGTTTGCTGTATGCAAACTGATTGTAGGTTTCAGTTGCATATTTGTTGAAATAATTTCTTCCCCAGTAGACATAATAGGCCTGTAAGTATTACTGTGAATTTGTGTAATTACTCATTCTTTTATTCTGAAGGCTGGATCAGGCTGTGAGGGTGATACCATGACGCACCGCAGGAAGAAGCAAAAAACCTCGATCATGATGGAAAATGGTGATAGCACAAGCAAAGATGACTGTGTAAGCAAAGAACGTAGCTCCTCGCGATGACATCCTCTCCTGCTAACTCCACCAGCGGGATCACCCTGTCATCTTGCCCTCACTCTGGTTTGCTGCTCAAATAAATCACCAGTGACTTAAATGGCCCAAGAAGAAAGTAATGCTCATATGGTATCTGTTTGACAGGGTGAACATTGAAATACTGTGATAAGGATTGTGGCTGTGGGCTCTGCATAATGGCAGGCTGAACAGTACAGTCTTTTTCTTTCCCTATCAATAGATTGTTAGTTTGGGATAAGTGTTGGTGTTTATCTGCCACACTCCATTTCACTTAATCTACTGGAGATGGTTAATTTTTTTGTATAATTTAGCCTTTTTTGGCTTCCCCTTGCTGATTTATTACGGTTCTATACTTTCATGTTCATGCTTCACACTTATGGACCCTGATGTAGTTAAAGCTAATATAACGATTTTGTTGCTTGATAACATGTTCCACCTTACATAGCTGCATTACTGCAGGGGTTTTATGAATTCATGTTGGATTTTATATTAAATTCATTTCTGAAGTTCACTTTTTAAGAGTTATACTCCAGATTTTAATACATGTACCTCTATGTGCACAAACCTGCAAGAAATAGACATTCAATTTTACAAACAAAATGTATGCACTAAAATGTGTAAAATTCAGTGCAAGTAAGGTTTAGCTGTTAATACATTAAATTATTTTCTTTTGGAAGCCTTAAGAGCAACAATTCCCCTAGTTATAGAACGAGTGTGCTCTTCTTAACAGAACTTTGAACAGATGTCTTTCAAAAGGCAAGTAAACCTGGTTATAACTTCACTGATCTTTTACCCTTTAAAATAGAACCATGTTTATTCTAATGGTTGAAAGGAGAATTCGAAGTTACTGGGTATTTTTCTCTTGAAGGAAACAAATAGTTCTAATACGGTATGTGCCAAAATATACAGTACTTAAACCTGCGCATCTTGGACGTGCATTTGTTTAACAGGGCATGGCTCCAGCCGCAAGTGTTCCCAGTGGTAACAGTTGTGTTGTGCATTTGTTGTTGGAAATGTCTCGATGGAGGAAAAAGTATTCATATTTAAGTATTATTTCTGTTCGTACGGAAGCGGTCGTGAACGGGGGCCGAGTTTTAAAAAAGGTGGCAGAACACATTCCTTCCCACCACCTGATGCCTACTTGTGAGAAATGTTAAACGGGAATGTGTTCAACTGTGAAGATCTGCCAAGAACTGTGCCTGCATTATCTAAGCAAATCGTCTACTTTTGCGGGAGCCTGCAGCAACTTTTGTTCTACAAATTTGGGTTGAGAATCTGTGTGAACAATATGAACATGTTCTACATGAGGTGGTGTGTGCACACACAGTTCGAACACCTACATTACACATACCGTGGTAAATCAACACGCGACTAGTGTTACTTTCTTTCAGGAGAAATAAACTGAGATGACAGTAATATGTTGAGTTAATATTGTTCGTTCATTTTCATTTCAGTACTGTATATTTTAGTGCATGCCGTATTTGCAACAGATGATGGTGCATATATTTTATTATGAAACTGTGGGTCTCTTCTTGCTTTTCAGTGTAAATGCACACAATTGCAAAAATCTTTATCTGTACCGAGAGCTGAACCCTCTCCAAATGAAAATGTAAAGATGTTAAATTTTCAATAAATGTTTGTGATAAATATTTGGATGCTTTTAAAACTTATTTGACCAGAATCAGCATTTAATATTTTGTTCCACCATCTAATTTAAGAATTGTGGTCTCATTTTGAGTTTGCATTATAGTCAAGTTCAAAAACTGCATATTCTGTAGGTTTGTATTATTAGTGAATTTCAAGTAAATTATTATGAAGATGGGCTGGAGTCTATCCCAGAAACGCAGGGCACAAGCCAGGGGACACCTTGTATGGGGTACCTTCCCATTCCACGCTTACATTGTTTGTTACCATGTTAATGCTCTGATCTTCAACCAACAATTCAATACCATGTAAATGTATGACAGACCCATCTAATGAGTATAACCTCGGGCTGGAGTACTGGCAAAGTTTTCATTATTAAATTCTGTCCAGCCAGTTTTATGTGATGATCTGACGATCTGGTTGTATGAATAGAATCATATAGAATATATATATGAATAGAATGTATAGAATGTTTTCTGAGACTGGTTTCGGGTCCTCCAACGTATGAGACAAAGATATCATTGAAAGAGCGAGTTCTAACATATAGACAAAACCTTTTTTTATTATTATTTATATAGATGTCAAGCAGCACACAATGCAGTACCAATTGGAGATGATTGAAAAGTGCAGTGCAGTACCGAATTAAAATAGTAAAATTGACCCTGGTCCAAGGCCACAGTGCTAACCACTGGGCCAGATGATTTTTAGGAATGGTGAACTCTCATTGGATGGGAGTAACAAACTGCCAACCACTGATACGATAAATAACATTAATGACCTCTTGCCCTTACTGGCATCGGTCAGAATCGCATGGAGTTGCTGAAGTGGTTATTTAGGTAGTATAATGAGTTTTATACATTTGTACATCTTATTTTAAGTACTGTATAATAAATAAATTGTAAATATAAAATGTATGTTTGAACATTTGCATTAAGGTCCCCAATTGTGCCACTTTCCTCCACCTTACCTGCTTATTGACAACCTGGCAAATACTGCTAATACTGACCATCTTTGAGATCTTTAGTCTTTTTTTTATTTATACAAATATGGAGACTACTAAACAAAAAGGTGGACCAATGCCCAGTACAAACACACACACAGTTATGCTCATAGTTTTAAAGACACAGGCAAAATTTGTAAAATATTGCCAATGTTTCGGAAAATATGATGAAAGAAAAAAAATGGATGATTTAAGGATAGGGGTACGGAGAAGCAAGTTATTATTCCTTAATTAATTAAGCCCTTTTTAAACCACTCAACTCAAATTGCCCTGAGTTTGAATACCAGTAAATATTTGACCTGATAATATACACAGAAGCTGACAATCACAGGTTTAAATAGTTGGTACAGTTGTGTTCAAAATAATAGCAGCGTGTTGAAAAAAAGTGAGTAAAGCTCACATATCCATATAATAACTTTTAATTTAAATCAACATGCATTGGACACCCTGCAAGTTCTATTCTGAATCAGAACATGAAGGGGAAAAAATGTGCTAAATGTATTATTAGCTTACAGAAAGTGAAGAAATACAAATATTAGTCTGTTCAAAAAATTAGCAGTGTCATTATTCATCTGTGATGAATTTCAACAAAAATGCTTGAAGTTTAATCTTTCTTCCATGTCATTTTCCTCCACGTCTTTCTGGTTGTGGTCTCCATTTTAAAGCATTTGATATCATTTTAGCAGAGCAGCCTATAATTTTCTGCACTTCTTTATATGTTTTCCCATTTTTTGAAGCAGAGTACACTGTTCTTCTGAACAATGTCTGGAACGACCCATTTTACTCTGATTTTCAGAGAGAAATGCACAAGACAACCTTTTCTGTATTTACCCTAAAATAAGGGGAATTTCTTTGACGCCTGTTTTTCACAGAATAATTTACTTCTCTAATTGAACTCCACACTGCTATTATTTTGAACACACCCCTTTTCAATTAATGATTCAATTACACAGAATCAGGTGCATGCAAGTCATGACTGTTGGGTCTGTTGGTTTTCTATTACTCCGCTACACCTACAAGTAAAATATTTACCATGGAGAAATATAATTTCTCCCAAAAACAATTATTGATCCGGTTACTGATGTTGGACTGCTGTTATTTTTACACAACTGTATGGGTAGGATTCTACAGGATTCTGAGATTTTTGTTTTTGTATAAATAGAAATGTTTTTAAGCTCTTGAATGACCCATGCACTATTATACTTTATAAATCAGGTAAATTATATAAGAAAATATCCAGATATTTAAAATGGCAATCTGTAGTGTTTAAACTATTTTACAGAAGTTGGAAGATTGGAAGATCTGTTGACACAAAGTCACAGTCAGGTAGATCAGCAAATGTTTCAACCACAACTGTAAAAACTGGGAGACAAAGAAACCCACAAGCAACTTTAAATGATCTGATCATTTTAATTTATACACATGTCCTCACACTTTGTTCATAATTTCATGAAAAAAATAATATTTTATAGTTAAAGATTCAGAATTTTCTGTTGGTCCTATGAAGCTGCTTTGTGACAATAACGACTGTCCGACCACATGAAATGAATTAAAACAAATAGAGGCTTCTTGGCAAAAGGTGGGGTGGCCGTTTAATAAGGAGTCACTTAAATATGTACTGCATACAGTTTTTAGGGGAAAAACGTGTTACGGTACCTACTAACCTGATGAGACCATAATTGAACATTTTGGCATTCAATGTTTGGAAAGTCAACAAGGTGTATGATGAGAAGTACTCCATCACTCCATGCTCTAAAAGCATACTTATGGGGGTGTATGAGCAGTAGTACAGGAAATTGTCAAAATTGGTGGCAAGATGAATGCATATCAAAAATATTGGAGGTCAATTTGCATTCTTTAGTCCAGGTGATGAATGCAGTAGCTGTATGCAGTCCGGTGAATTATGCTTTGTGGGTGTGCATCAGAGGGACTGTATGTACTGGAGCAGCTGATCACAGTATGCAGAGCTGCGTTGTTTCTCTCGCACTTCCTCCACTTTCTGCTGCAGAAGAACAGG
This sequence comes from Clarias magur, assembly GCA_013621035.1. NCBI lineage: Eukaryota > Metazoa > Chordata > Actinopteri > Siluriformes > Clariidae > Clarias > Clarias magur. The sequence continues at coordinate 893,908 of QNUK01000254.1, forward strand.
ATCCACAACACTGCCAGCTTTCAGAACCTCTGGAGAGAAGAGGGAGATGCACAGAGACCCATGACGTAAATGGCATGATTGCACTGAACTGGTCATAATGATTAATGCATTCTTTTAAAAGCCCTGCACAATGCAGTCATGGTTTCTTAGTGTGTGTTGGGGGAGGGAAACATCCACATTTAATTTATTTATTCCTGTTTGTTGAAATGAAGATAAATATAACTTGACCCAGTTGGTGAATATGTTGTTATTTATATGTGCTCCTGAATCACTGATGATAATTTAGTGATATCAAGATACTGAGGTTAAACCTGAACACAGGTCACTGGGGAAAAAAAAGAAGAAAAAAAACTTTTCTGTCCTTGTCAAATTTAACATTTTAATACTGCCACAAAACAGCCATGATTTAACATCAACCTATGACATTAACCCTTACCCAGTACTATAAGCTGGATTTGGTCATCAGGGTCATCCAAGTAAAGCAGCAGCTGCTGGAAAAGGAACTCCAGATGGGGGCGATATGTGTTTGAGTCATAGTTTTGGTCTAAAGATGAGAACCACACACTCAGAGCTTTCAGAGCTTCAGAACGCACTTCCTGGCTGCTGTCGTCGATCCGCTTTAAAAGTTCTAAAATACACATAAATATAATGTGGTTCAGACATAAACTGAAAGAAAGTTTACTGTTAAAATATTGTCACATACACAACAATACACAGTATGACACGCAGTGAAATGCTCACACAACTGCTCAAATATAAAATTTAAATAAAATAGAATTACACTACAAATAAGAATGTTAAGCAATTAAACTAATGACAGAATTGTCAATAAAATTTAAACTGTAAACTAAGTTATGAAAATAAAATAAAATAAAGGCAGAAACTGTAACTAGAAACATAACCACACAGTGTAGATTTCTGAATGTATTCAGAAATAAATTTAGGAATCCAAAATAATCAACTGTTTTAAGAAAAACACAGAAATTTGAGTGTTATTTTATGAGTACCTGGGTAAATCTTGAAGAGTGTGTCTAGCTTGAGGCATCGATCTGTAACAGTGATGAAGGAGGATATTGATCTACTGGCGAACAGGCGTGAGAGCGGCGAGTCTTCCTCCAGTGCTGAAATTAGACAAGCACTGAATTCCGTCTCCATTTTTAGAACCTAACGGAAAACACACAGCAATAAATTTACATCAAAATTGATAGGGAAGGTCTGTCTTCCACAGGTCTGTATGACACATTAATAATTATAAAGTGCATAAATAATGTAAAAGCGTGTTCTGTAGAAACTGAGACAAACACCTTTATCTGATAAGACAAAACAAAGCCACCCTTAAAAAGGATTGCTTCATTGTTTTTAGAACTTTTTATAAAACCTGGACAAGTAAAAATTGTGCAGACTCTGAGTAACAATGATTCAACTTAATTTCCTGAATTTATTATGGCACAAAAGCAATAGGCATTTAGTAGAAACAGTACTTACAATTTAGCCATTTAAACCTTTTCCATGCAAGCGATATGCAATGAACTGTGTAGCCTTCATAGTAACAAAAAAATATTTTGGGTGTGACAGATCCCTATTATTTACTAGCTATATGAAAAAGACAAAAAAGATTCAGAGTGGGGGCAGAACAGGATGGAATCCCTCCCCGATGAAAAGCTTCTCTTAAGGTTTAATCCTCCTTAGTACCAATTAATATTGTCACCCTTGGCCTGTCCAAAAAGCTGCTGTTATATTGTTCTATTGTAAAAATCCCTATTCTACACTAGGCTAGCAGACTGATGCTAGGTAGACATGGTCATACTGCATCATTGACCTTGTTGCATCCTTCCCTTGTTCTCAAAACTCTGGAGCACAGTTCTTTATAGCTGCCTTTTCCATGATGCTATATGCATGTAGATGATAGGGCAGTGTAACGTGTCAGTATAAAGTGTCTGCCAACAAGTAGAAATAGTGAAACTTTTTTATAAAAAGAAAGAAAATACAATTATGGTAATGTGTACCATATGAGAAATGTGTATGGATGAAAAATGATCAGACTGTCAGATTGTTCTTGATGAGAAAGCCAAGGGCGACATTGGCAAGGAAAAACTCTCTGAGATGGCAATATAGGAAGAAACCTTGAGAACGACAGGTTTCAACAGGAACCCATCTTCATTTGGGTGATAACAAATCGCCTGGATTGAGCTACAGTCAGGAGGCTAGAAGTTCAAAATAACAGATGATGTGTTTAACAGTTCATTATTGGAGGCTGTAGGAAACTGTCCTGAACTATTGAGCAACAGCAGCCACACGTCCTCAAAGAGCAGCTGTCTGCATCAGCCAAGGCTAGGACGTCTTCACTTCCAACCTATAGAAGGCATAGAACTGATGCATGTTTGTCTTACCTGTTCCTTTGAAAGAGATCCACCCTGGAGCATAGCTAGAAGACAGCTGAGGGCTGAAGTCCGAACTGCAGCAGCAGTACGACCTGCACGCCACACCAGATTAGGGAACAGAAGCTCCTGCAGGAATACCTCTAGGTACTTGCAAAATTGCCTACAGAATGGAAGGAAGATACAGATGCATAATTATGAATTTCTTACATTAGATGAGATTAGAATTTCTTTAGCTTGCCAGTGCTCGCTGTTCTCTGAACTTTTTATACCAAACAGTGAGGGGGTGATGCCATCTCCATAATGCTAACTTAACTGCTAATCAGGGACTGATACTTAAAGAATATCTTCTTTTAATTATTTGCTACTGACTCTATGACCATTTTCTAAAGTAAGTCATATTTACAATAATATTAAAAAGTCAGTGATAAACAGTAGGGATTTACGTTTAATAATGTTTAATCCTGTTCCTAACTTTTTAACAGTATGGTAATTTATAGCTAGGAGCTAATAGTCATCAGTGGAAAAACCCAGGACTCATATCAAGAGTATGCACTCAGAGGCTAAGAAGGCAACAAGAAACACCTACTGTAGAAAACCACTGTTCCAATATTTTTGACCAGTTAAAAAAATGGGAGGGTTGAAATAAAATGCCCATGTTCCAACCATATTAAGGGTCCCAAATAGTCTCCTTATTAATATAAATTATTTAATATAACTAATATACAGTACATACGCAATTACATGCAGATGTGTTCAAAAATGAATTTGTTCAACAAGACTGGGAAAGAGAATTTTGCATGTGCTTACAAAGAAATGGAACTCATCTGTAAGATACTTTGTAAATACAGGAACATTTTGTTAAAACTGTTAATTTACTTCTGGGGACCCCTATATATACACACCCTGATTTTTTTTTTTTATTAAAATCTTGATTGAATCTCAATTTGCCTGCCCTTTGTTTTATTTTCAGTCTCTGCTCAAAGGTATGAGCATCAAAAGGATAAATATATTTCTTCCCAAACTGAAAGAAATGACCGCTAACTTTGAATAATTTTTTTTAATTAACGCACATCAAACAGAATTTTGTCCTTAAAGCTTATTTACATTATTATACCTACAGAAGCCTTCAAGTGATTTTATCTGGTGCTGGTAGAGTACAGTTTGTGGTGCCAGTCATGTTCATTTACTGACTGGCAGGACTTTCAAAAGGGCAAAACAAACAAACAAACAAACAAACAAACAAACAAAAACAAAAAAAAACTTGTAAGCACCATATCGAGAAGCCATTCATTGACAAATGAAAAGCACACTGTGCAATAAATATAGAGGTGTTTTTGTTTGCAAAACCTACCTGCCCAAGTAAAGCTGGGGACCTGGACAGGTCAGGGTAAGAGTGTTTTGGCCCATTAAATCAGTCAGTATGAAGACTGAAGCATGAAGACTAAAGTAAACCCCTTGTGCTACACATGTAAGGTATAAAGAATATCTATTGTTCTAGTCTCAGTTGCTTTATAAGAGCTATGTGCTGGAGGGCAGAACTTACCCTTGAGAATCCAGTGTATTGCTAGAATTCAACAGGAGCTTGGAGAGCATCGTGAAAATATGCACCCGCTTCTCTGGGTCTTGGCTGGGCAGTAAATAATTCTGCAGTAAAGGTATGAACTCTGGAAGAAATTCTCCAACCACTGGGCCTGGGAAAACATCCTTACACAATTAATAACAGGCTAGCAGCATTGACCTTTGCAGTGGTTCCTGGGAAACAGTTGTGGTGCCTGAGACATTTACTCCTGCCAAGCGTTATTCCATACAAATGGTGCCATCCAAGTTATTGTGTTGAGCTAACTTACGTAGCTCCCTACACGGAGCCTGGAGCTAAATACAGTGTGCACTGAAAATTATTGCTGTGCTGTTCCTACTGTAATGTTTTTTTTTGTTATTTGGGGGAAACAGGAGAGCTTTCAACATTGGAAAAATATATATAAAATAGAAATTCTGTTTGATTGTAAGGGCAGGTGGGGGACAGCAACCCCCAGCAAGCCTATTGTTTGGTGTCCAGTGTTTGTGCAGCCATTGTAGTGGACGTCCCTCTCTGTGTACAATACAGTGTCATTGAATGTAACAGTAACATCGTCATCATTGGAGTTTGTCATATTGTGAGGTAATAATATGTCTGCCAAAACACTGGAGTAGCATGTGAAGCGGCAGCAAGTCGATTGCACGCTCCATTTAAGGTTAATGGTAGTTATGCCCATCAAGATCAAGATCTGCCCTCGGGTGGAGCCACGTGTACCCTATAGTAATTAATAAGGTTAAATGTGTTTTTCTCTAATAAGAACTGGGGGATGTAGTGATTTTTCATGTTAGTGAGTGAATATAGGGACATTTACCAATTACAATTCAGCTATTTTTTAGGGCGTTAATCCCTAGACGATTTTATTTGGCCTAGTCAACAGGTTTCTGTATCAAACTACAAAATATTAGCACCTTTATGTTTGTGGCTAACATAAAATGCATAATTGGGTATTGGAGTGCTGAGCCTGTCCACATGCCATCTGTCACATTGAATAATGGACACTCCCCATTCTGGAGATATATTTGTCATTTCCATGACAGTTACTTATGGGGTCGGGTTGCCAGCTTGATGCCCGATTGGCATTCCCAAAATTGTCCATAGTGTGTGGGAATGGCAATTAGCCTAATCTGCATGTCTCTGGACTGTGGGATGAAACTTCATTACCTGGAGGAAACCCACCAAACACAGGGAGAACATACTAAGCTAATTTTTAAAACCATGCCTTTTTATTATAAATATGAAATCAGCTTTAATAGTATTTGAGATGGTTTGGTGCCAAAGTCTGCCTGTCTGTGTGGCCCACCAACAGAGCATGGTGAGTTATGCCTTGGATGGCTGTAAGCATCCAAACTCGCAATTTCCTGATTCTATCCCAGGATATTATTATTATCATTGTCAAATGTCTTCACTGACATAATTATTAATGTGTTCAATTCATCTTTAAAGCAGTTTAAAAAAATAAATTTTCCTAATAACTATCAGATACAGATTCAGTACCTCAATCCCACTAAGTTATAAAAACACGCTTGCACATACCAGACTGAAGGACAATAATCTCCAGTTGTGTCTTCTGGATGGAGTATGAGGACCAATAATTTTGAGACTCCAACAACCACTGCAGCAACTGTGCCATGTGCTGTCTGTACAGCTCATGCACAATACTGAGACTCTGTACGTTACACAAACACAATACACACTCCTCTGCCTGCAAATGAGAAAACAAAAAAGAAAATCATATTGGTCATGAACCCTGAGGGCATGATGGTGAACTGGCTTTTTAATTGGTGTGTATATATATATATATATATATATATATATATATATATATATATATATATATATATATTATTAATGTGTGTGTGTGTGTGTGTGTGTGTGTGTGTGTGTGTGTGTGTGTGTGTTGTGAGTGTGTGTATACACATATGTCTGATTTACCTTGGCACAGATTTCTGGCTCTGTAGATACACACTGCACGCTCACTAGAACCTTTAGTAGTGGAAGACTGATCATGTGGCAATCTTCCTCACACACCTTCAGAAGAACCTCCACGCATGCCAGAAGCTGCTCAACATACACAGTCTGAAAAGAATGTAAACAAGAAGATAAAAAAAAAACTGTAAAATGGCAATTTTTTAAAAGTAGTATTATTATTATTACTAATCCATTATTATTAGATGTTTACTATATTATAGATTATTATTATAATAAATTATTATTATAGATTATTATTAGATTAGATTGCATTGGATTTTAAGAGCCTTGGATGGCCAGCAAAAAGCCCTGACCAAGTCAGTTGAACATGTTTGGAACGAACTGGAACGAAGACAAATGCCCATAGATACAATAAAGAAAAAAAAAATGGTATAAGCGGCAAAGAAGGAACTAAAGCTGGCGTGGGATCTTCAGCAAGCACAAATAGGTTTGATGGTCAGGAGTTGCCAGAATACATGTACTGTATACCAAACAACCGTAAAAATACCGCCTCTGTAGATCAGACTTGTTTGTCTGGTGCATCCCACTAGGTGCTCAAAAGGTTTTGGGATCTGGGGAATTTGGAGGCTGGGTAAACGACCTTCAGCTCTTTGCCGGCTGGGCCTCATACATGGTGGGCTGTGGTGCATTGGTGCCTTTTTATCTTGGCCTGCACTGACTTTTTTTCTCAGAGATTTGTAATGCATTGGGCATATTGGCATTTGGTCGACAGAGGCATGGGTGAACCTTGGGTGATAATCTGTTGCCACTTTGCTGGTGTTTTGTGGTGTTTCTCTCTCTCTCTCTCTCTCTCTCTCTCTCTCTCTCTCTCTCTGCAGTGTTTATACACACACAGTATATAAATCTTCCAGAAATTATATTATTACCTTTATAAATCACTCTTTACAACAATGTTGAATGGAAAAGTATCCTAACAAACACCTTCTTTGTGATGTTTGCCCAAAAATCTTAGGACTAGTTTGCTAGTTGCTAGGTGTATGCTAAAGTACCTCAAACGAATAGTAGAGTGTTGTTGCTAGGTGGTTACTATTTGAACGAATATAGTTTTAGAAAAAACCCTACAAATGCCATCAGAAGCAAATTTACACAGGACAGCTCTCATGCCCAAAAGCTTTAAAATGCAGTTTGAAGCCAGTCTGTACATTACATGGTTTAGATAGCAGTGTTTATTGGAGAAATGTATGAATGATGATGAGACAACACTGGATATACTGTAATAAAGTTCTTATAAAAGTAAGTGTGACAGGAACGCCTTTTATATATTAAATTATATAAACATAAAAAACTGACTGAGCTACTGTACATAGGTCAATGCTGAGTTGTGAATCAGGAATGGGAACTGGTGGGACTGGCATTTATTAACATTGCTTGTGTTGGGTTGCACATTCATTTTTACCTTCAATAAATCTTTCTCTGTGCTCACCCTGGTTTTAATGTACTTTTTCATGTTAGGGACACCATTATTTCTGCAAGTGCATGCAGGAATGTAATCAAACAGAATCCTGCACCATCATCTGGAATTATTTGTCATTAAAGTCAGTATTCATCGTTTTACCTGCTGAGACTCCTGACAGACATCGGGATGGGCAAGTATTTCTCCAACCTGGAGAAGTTGCTCACCCGGGAGCTTACTGTTGCTCCCCTTTAGCATGGCGGCCAACACCATCAGAGGAGCCCAAGGAGATGAACAAAAGCAGGAGGAACAGTTCTTCACGTGATTCATTGATAGTTTAAGGAATATTTCTGGGCTAACAAACACCCCCAAGAGCTCGGCTGCCTCCAAACCCTGGTGGAGGGGAGAGGAGGGGAGGGAAGGCAGAGAAAGAGAAAGTGAGAGAGAGAGGTAATAGGAAGATAAGTAAGAAAAGAAAGATAATGGTTACTCTGAATGTTAATCTGAACATGCATAAGAGTTTTTACCTGAAAACATTAGAACATTTCATACAGTAAAGTAATCTGAGCCTACAATATATAAAACACTCAACTATCGACTTATTTTAATAGTATCGCAAAATTATACATATAGCAAAAACATATAGCAAAATTATTACAGTTCAGTTCAGTTATCAGAAGTAAGATGCCTGACCTTTTTAAACAAAATTGTAACAATAATGCGAAATGACATATTTGGTTAATTGTAAAAATAAAAAGAAGTCAACACACCCCCTAATAAAAATAGTTTCAATGCACACATACTTTGTTTTTGATGGACATAGGCAACAGAAAAACAGAACTTGATTGATGATTACAAAGCAGTACAAAATAAAAGAAATAAGAATAAAGGGAAATGTCAAAGTCAAGGTACGAGCTGGAAGACCAGGACTTTCAAATAGAACTGGTCCTATCCTGTGATCTTATTACAAAAGTGATTGAAGGATTTAAAACATTGTCTAGATAAGCCCAAGGAATTTTGGAACAAAGCATTGTGGACCGATAAATTAAAACACTTTGACTACAATTACCAAAGGTATTAAGAAATTATTGTGATTATGAAAAGATGATCGATGATATGTGATTATGGAAGATATATTATGATTCTGGGGTTGTTTTGCTTCTACGGTTTCAGTTTTACACCAAAAGGAAAATGTCTTTTGACAAGAATATCTTTATAAAGGTTTATAAACACTGCTGTAAGAATTTACAGTAATGTAAAAAATAATTATATTTTAACAATATATTTATCATGAATATCCTTCAAAGTGCTTACATTAATAATCCAAGGACAAGAATAAGCAAGAGTAGCTTACGTGTGTTCTGACGTTGTGTTCTGAGTCAGTGCAGGCATGGTAGAGAATTGTGAGCAGTTGCTGCAGGTGTTGTGTGCAGTGGTCTTCAGCATGCAGCACGAGAGCCTGCAGTAGCTGCACAGTCTTCACTCGTGTCTGCACCAGCCAGTCACTAACTTCCCGGCTCAAGGCTGGAATTAGCTTAGACAAGTTCCTCACCACCAGCTCCCTGCAGCCCAGCCCTGGACGCTCCACTTGGGAGATAAAAAAGCAAATAGCTGAGTTTGCTGATACATAGCTAGAATAAATAGCTGAGTCACTGAAAGGAGGCCTAGCCAATCTCTTGTCCTGTCCAACTTTGGGAACACACAAAAATTTGGATAAAGAGCAAAAAAAACATATCATTTGAAGTCATTGTAAAAGAGTTCAACAAATGTACTGATCATCATCTTAGCAATGGTCCATCTAAAACATATCTAGGATTATTGGAGGAAAGACCCATATTTACTCTCTCATTTCCAGGAACAGTTATAATGAAACTGTGATGTTAACATGGTGGAAGAAGGGAACACCAGACAAGTTCCTCTGTACCAGACAACTACTTGAGATATGTACTATCTGCAAGGTACATCCAAGAAGAGAGGGTGCACTAAATGCGAGAATAGCAGTAGCAAAGGCAAATTCATAAAACCTACAAAATAGTTTTTCTTTAGGTTTTGTATCAACTGATTCCTCTAATGACAACGAGCAATAAATTATTTGTGTATATTACAAAAACTGAGGGCATTCTCCTTCTTTTTCTTCTTCGAAGTGGATGGACACATGGGCTGGAAAATTGTCGAGCATAAAGACTCCTGCTCCAGTTGTAGCATAGAACAGACACTGTGGCAGGAAAACGTATGTGAACCTTTTGGAATTTCATGCATTAATTTGTCGTAAAATGTGACCTGATCTTCATCCAAGTCATCCAAGAGTATTGACAAATATTATGATCATTTACGTCTTTATTGAGAACAACCATAAAAACCTCACAGTGCTAGTGGAAATTATGTCTGTACGATAGCTGAAACACTGTAGAAGTTGGATGATGCAATAGGACAATGACCCAAAACCAGAGAATGGCTAAGTCAGAGCTCAGACCTCAATCCATATATATACATAACGCAAAAGTCCCAAAATTATTTGAACAGCTCACATCTATTAAATAAAATACAAAGAATGGGGCATATATTTTTTTCAGAAAATGTCAAAAATTAAAACACAGTGAAATGAAAAAAATAATAATTTATCATTACATAATATAATGTAATGTGAAAATCCAAATTAAAAGAATAAAAACCTTTAAAAAAGTAACAAAAATATACGAAAAGTTTACTGAACCTTTACATATAGTATACAGTATCCCTCATCGTGAAGCATGCTTTATGGGCACTTACGATGCATTTGTTAAACTCACCTCCAGGAGGATACTGCACAGTTGGGGAGGAGAGGAAATCCATTTTATCCTTCAGCTCATCTTCATTTTCTTTCTCCCACTGAGTACCAACTTGCTTCCAAAGCTCACATGCCAAAGCCCTGAACAAAGAAAATAAAATCCACTTACTTTTTTACCAAACACGTTACACCAAACTTAAAATGGACTGTTATTTTGCATTATGATAAAGAATGTCATAAAAATGAGATTGGTCAGTGATACTTTATCTCTGGTACATCGTCGTTGAGGCTGCTCAGCAACAGTGGAATAAGCTTGTGGAAGTAAGAGTATCTGTCCCGGAGGTTGAGAAGCCAGTCAGCAGCTACCAAAGTCATAGCCTTTCTAACCTATGGTATCATAATTATCCAAGTTAGCTCCGGCATGCTAAATTAAATTATTAAATAAGTAATCTAAAAAAAAAAAAAATTAAAAATCATCTTGCCTGAGGTGAACCGTCAAACAGTCTCTGTGCCATGTGAGAGAGCACATCGTCCATGGTCTTCCCTGTGCCATAAAGGACAACAGCCCCAGTGGCCTCTACAACAGCCATCCGCACCCGTGAGTGCTGGTGTGAGATTTTCTGCATCAAGGGCTTAACCAGGCATTCTGCTTGCATGTGGAAGTGGTCTATATCAATTTTGCACAAAATAAATAAATATTAAAACATTAAGTAAAAATAGAACATGTAAAAACATGCAAAGATTTAGTCGGTTTTAACAGAAAGTAAAAGACAGAAAAAGAACAATGTCTACAAAGCACTAGGAATGGGGTGTTGCTAGGTTTTTCTTTTTTTTTGATCCAATACTTTTTACACTCACTTTTTAAATTTTATACAGTATTTTATACAATATTGTGCAAAAATCTTAGCCACCATATTATCTTTAGTGCAAATTTTGTTAGATATGTTTATCACATCTGTATTAGTATGCACAATACTAAATAATTCAATATTTCCAAACATAATAAAATATATATATCATTACAGAAAAATATTTGCATGCCTGAAAAGAAAACAACATATTACATAATAGACCTATTTTTAGATCTTTAGGGGGATTGTGATTTACAAAGTGGAAAAAGAAACATGCAGATATACATGTTTGCAAGGTTTTTGCATTATTTTTGGTACAATTTTCTGCATATGCATACTTTCATGCTATTATTATTGGATAATACCCAAGTTTTAGAAATTAGGCCCCAGACATAATTGTCGATATTCAGCTAGTAACTTCTTTTTTTATGTACATAATTTGGAAAAAAAAAATCACATTCAAAATTTTAGCTCAGTTCACTTATTAGAACGCATGATGTCACACCAGTAGTTAGTTAACCCCAACCCTCTGGTCATATCGGTCACTGCAACCCGTGCTTACTCTGTGTTCAAAATTTACACTTGCCAATATTACTGAGGCAAATGAACTCAGACAGGTAGATGAATTTATCCATTGTCCTGTTTTAAACACAGTTCCTGTCATTATCTTTCACTAACCAAGGCCTTGGTTTCAGCCTGTTGATGATAAAGAGGCTCTGTTGCCTTACTTGTTAACCAATCAAAGGCAGTGTTTCTGACTGTGTGGAAGCTCTGAGCTTAAACACACTGATAAGAAATTGTGGCTTCCTTCATTTGACCTAAAACAGGCCATTTCAAACATGCAATGAAAAAAACAAAATTGCATATTATAGGGCAAAATGAGGCAGGGTAGCTCTGTGGTTAAGGTGTTGGACTGCTAATCAGGAGGTCTAAGGTTTGAGCTATGACACCGCTGGGCTGCCACTGTTGGTTGGACCCTTGAGCAAGTCCATCATGCCAAATGTTCAGGTTACTTATGACCCTGTAAGCAACTGCCACAGACACGATGGATATGGTGTATAGTCCTCACCCAATATGACTGATGGCACATACAGTATATTGACCCTTTCAGCTTTCACAGGTCAAAATGGTTGGTCTGGAATTTTCTTGGGTCTGCTGGGATGACAGGGAGGACTTACAAGTTTTAAGTTGACGTTTATTTCAGAAGAAATGTAGACGTGAGAAACTGAAAATAAAATAAAACCAGCTATATCCCAGTGTCGGTTAGCAGCTAGTTTTCATTAGCCTAAAGGAAACCGAGTTAGCTAGTTGCTATAGCAACTGAAAGCCTAGGATACAAACTCACGTGTTAACTGTTGTTCCAAGTGTTTTTCCCCATTTATAATAAGATGCATTAACAGAATTATTATTTAACATTATATATCCAACACTTTTATTAAATTAATTTTTTACTTAACTAAAAAATTGGTCGTGCCATAAACTCACCTGGTACACTCCGGGCTAAATGTATTGTGCATTTACAGCTCTCCTTAATAACGTCAGGGAAAGCGTCAGGTATAGTTTTTTGCAGGATGTTTATCATATCGTCAAGATACGGGGCAAGCTGCCCTCCGCAGATCTCTACAATAAGCGACAGAACTTCCACCATGGACAGCCGCAATTCTTCTGCTGGTTCTAGTATCTCTTTTCCTCCGAGTCGCTGAGCCAGGCTGGGGATTACATAAGGCAGTGACGCCTCAGGTTTTGGGACGCATCTCAGAAAGTCTCCAATGATCTGAATAGTGAGTTCTCGGCATCGTTCCATAGGGTCTGATAGGCATTTTAGAAGCGACTTCAGCAGACACGTAAAAACTTCCTGTAACACGGAACTTGACAAACCTTTATCGATCGTTTCTTTTTTTATACATTCCAATGCTCGTTTTCTTGTGCTTTTCTCATCTTCATTCAAACAGTTTAAATGTCGGGCCAAAGTTCTCATAATTTCCGCAGCAGCACGCTCTTCTTCTGTCGCCATTATTACAAGCATGTGTTGCTGAGTCGCTGGTAGTTATGGTGACGACTGGCGTTACGACAAACAAGTCGATTTACGGCAGGTCGAACTCCAAACGTTCCTAAAAACGAGCAATATTTATTTTAAAAAGTTTTTTTTAGGTGTTTTTCCCACCTATAGGTCGCCGGGGTAAGGCGGGGTACAAATTAGACAATGACGGTTAAAACGAATATATAAAATCAAGTTCAAGAGATGTGCAATCTGTAGTAAACCTGTTTCTTCTATAGTCGTTAGCAATTTGTTATTCGCCCACTAGAGGGGGGTCTCGCTAGTAGCTTCCCCATAGTACTTTCAGTAATGACCATGGAAATAGCACACACACACACACACACACACACACCTGTAACAAACGCATGATGCTTTGTTCTGTGAAGCAAACCTTGCCTTTAACTGGAGTCAGCCTTTAAACATGCGTGTAGCAGGCACACTTAAACAAAAAATGAGCTACACCATACAGCTGCACTGTTAACTCAATCACTAACTGGGCACAAGGACACCTTGGACAGGGTGCCAATCCATCACAGGGCACACATACACGTTCATACACTCACACCCTCATTCACACATTACGGGCAATTTGGGAACGCCAATTAGCCTAACCTACATGTCTTTGTGCTGTGGGAGAAAACTGGAGTACCTGGAGAAAACCCACCAAGCACGAGGAGAACATCCAAACTCTATGCACACAGAGACGGTAATCGAGCCTGGCCAGGAAGTTACTCCTGCTTTTCCGAAACTGTGCAACTGTAATTAAGAGCAAAATAGTGAACTTCAGAGCAAAGCATGAGAGGAACTACCAGACCCCCGTCATCAATGAGAGCCCAGTGGAGAGGGTGGACAGCTTCCATTACCTCAGTGTTCGTGTCACTCAGGACCGTGGTCATGGTCCTGTCACATCAACAAAGTGGTGAAAAAGGCCCGTCAGCGTCTCTACTACCTCAGATGCCTTAGAGACTTTAGATTGCCCTGCAAGTTGCTTAGGAACTTAGGGTTGCTTAGGGAAAACAAATGGATTGTTAAGTTTTGGGCGGCACGGTGGCTTTGTGGTTAGCACTGTCGCACTTGACCTCCAGGATCCGGTTTCGATTCCCACCTTGGTTCTGATGGAGTTTGCATGTTCTCCCTGTGCTTGGTGGGTTTCCTCTCGGTCCTCCAGTTCCCTCCCACAGTCCAAAGACAGATTGCCCATAGTGTGTCAAAGCATATAGAGAGTATGTGTCTGTGCGTGTGGCCTGTAAAGAATTGGCACCTCATCCAGGGTGTAACCCACCTAGTACCCTAAGCCTCCTGGTATAGGCTCTAGTCCACATGCAACCCTGTATACAGGATAATTCAATTAAATTCTATTTGTGTAGCGCTTTTAACAATTTACATTGATGCAAAGTAGCTTTACCCAATTAAAAGAATTATTTAAGTTTGGATGAAATGTGAATGTGTATGAATCAAAATGATAAGCGGTATAGAAGATGAATAAATGAAAGAATGATTAATTACTATAATTAGTGTTTCTATAAAGTTTGTTTATCATTGTTATTGTGTATTTGTCATTGTTTTGTTGATGCCTTGAAATTGTTGCTTATGTGTATCATTTTGTTGCAAAAAATTACCTTTGAAAAAGGATTGTTGGGTTTTGACTGCAGAACTTCCTTTTAAGTTCTTGTTGTTTATCTCCAAACATCGTGTCTAAGTTGGCCCGTGTATAAATTTGTAACTCAGGTGACTCGAAATTCACTTAAAAGCCATTGCAAATATATAAATAAATAAATAGGACCGCACACATTGCATCCGCACGGTCCAGGTTTGATTTCCACCTTGGGTTTTGTCTGCATGTTCCCTCCAATGTTTGGTAGGTTAGATCAGGGTACTCCAGTTTCCTCCCACAGTGCAAAATGCAAATTGGCGTTCCGAATTGTCTGTAGGGTGTAAATGAGCGTGAGTGTGAATTAGGATGAATGAATGTGATGAATTGGGACCCCATCCAGAGTGTACCCCTCCTTGTGCCCTAAGCCTCCTGGAATAGGCTGATCTACAAACTAGAAACAATCGTGATTAGCCAATCAGAAATCAGTATTGTAACGCGGTGCTCAAGCTCACGAAAGTACGTCATTTTTCGCGCTGTTCGCATTTTGGCAACAGCCAAGAGAACAGTTCAAGCACAACTTTTGACAAACTTCAAAAAGAAGAGAACCGAAAGTATGATACATACGCACAAGTACTCTCAGCAGAGACGCGATGAAAACGAAGCATTCAGTTTAATAGGGGAGTTTTCAAAATGACTGAATGATGTTCTTTACCCGATTTGTATAATTTCTTTCTCAATTTAAAGAAGAGGTTTTGTTTTTTCATTAGACTTTGTGGCTTCACCTACATGCGTGGGTGCAAAGGGGTCAGAAATAGATTTTTAAATGCCACATTAATAATTTGATGATTTCTGTGCGTGTGTGTGTGAGAGAGAAGGAAGGAGAGAGAGAGAGAGAGAGACTGGTGCGTAGTCATACACACCTACAATACTATTAAATTAAATATTTTCATTACTAATGTTTATGTAGATTTTTATTCTACTCTTATAATCATCCCCAGTTGAAAGCCATGGAAAGGATCAAATGATAGTTTTGACAATTGCATGTTTAAGTGCATGTGTTTTGTTATGCTGGTTATAGAAATTGATTTAATTAAGCTTACATTTTATTAATAAAACGGTTCTTACAAGGACCAAAGCACCCCACTTGAATTCTCTCTCTCGCTCTCTCTCTCTCTCTCTTTACTGTTCGACCACTGCGTATAAATCTGATGTGGCTTACAGTATGCGATGCTGCTCCCTAGAGGACACGCATGCACGTGAAGACGTCATCCTGTGTGGACGCTCGCGCACGACGGCCTGATGTGCTCGCGAAACCGCGCTTACAGGAGCCGAGTATCCTCAGTGATTCGGGTGAGTGTGACAGCACGCAGTCTGCGGCTCAGGCTGTCAAACGTGAACACAGATATGCAACCACGAACGTAACCAGAGGTTAAATCAGCACGAGAGGATATCAGTCCGCGCATTCCCTACTGTACGTTACGTTATGGCCTGGACTCTTAGTGCGCATTAGAATAACCGAATACATGTGACTGTAATATGTTTTGGGCAAGATTCGGCGCGGACGCATTGACGTCACTGTCATCAAGGTATTAAGAGAGGAGAGAAAATAAGGAGGAGAAATAAACATCGGATAGCGTCCAATATAAATATACCAGACCAGAGAGCTCCTTAGCAGCTTCGGGATAAAACGGTAAGAGAGGGGAATTTACAAATCGTGAAGCGTTTGATTGCGTGACGGCTCGTGATCTCTCCGCAGTCGTGTTGTCCCTGGGCGATCAGGGTCTGGGAAGGACGGCGAAGGTGGAGAATACCACGAGAGGACGTATGGTGTTTTTGTTTAGCGCAATTAGTTGGTCGGCTTTACTGATGTAATTATACGGCGAATTAATTCCTCATTAATGCACGATTATCTCGCACTCTGCGAACGGAAATGATAAGACAGATTTAGGGAAGCCTTATCGGCTTTCTGGAGATTAATGACATCAGTGATGTGTATACCTAAAACGAACGTTTCCTTTTTTTTTTTTATGCATATATTAAATACGTATAATACACCTGAATACAATGTATGCATAATAATAACCATCACCATTTAAGTAGTTCCTAATGCCTGCTTGTGCACAGACATAAAACCCCGTTTTTTCAAACCCCTGTTGATTTCATCTCCCAGGCTGTACTCTGTTGGATATGATACTTAAAGTCAGGTTGGACATTTTTCTGTGGCTGACCGATTCTGTTTTCCTCATATTCAATTATCTGCAGCAGTTCTAAAATGGCAACCTCCTCTCCCAATCTTGAAGAAGATGAGAGTCTAAGAGGCTGTGAAGTTTTTGTGCAGAAACACAACATTCAACAGATTCTCAAAGAGTGCATCGTCAACTTGTGCATCGCCAAACCCGAGCGTCCTATGAAGTTCTTACGGGAGCACTTTGAAAAGCTGGAGAAGGTGTGTACTTGCTAGTCTGCTTTCACACAACAGCGTGCTGGATTTGGTCTATCTGTATGTATACGAACAGGAACATTAAAATATATGCAGTATTATGTGGGTTCCCCTTCCACCAAAACACCTCAAGGCATGACTCTGAGGGTAGACTGTGGTATCTGAAGATGTTTTGAAAGCTGTAAGACTCCATGAGTCAAACTTGTCAGCAACATTGAACTCATGTTGGCAAGTTAAGCCATGCAAGATGTGATTGGCTAAGTGTTCTATTATATTTTTATTCAAGATTCAAAGAACTTTGTTAATCCCTGAGGGAAATCGCATATTCTTGGTTACAGTTGCTAACAGTAATTTTCTGGGAGGAAAGGAAACGAGTAATAAATTAGATGAGGAGAGGGGGAATTTATTATACATTATTATTTATAATTTATTATTATTATTTATATATTATTATATTAATACTATGATATAATTATACACACTAAACATAATTTAATATACAGATATTGCACATGTGTGGGAAAAAGGAAAAGATATTGCACAAATTACAGTATATGCATAAATGAAAAATTGCATTTGAAAGTGGGATGGCCCAAGTGCATTGGTAAATATTGCTCAAATTGTCCAGGTACGTAAAACTACAATGTTATTGTTACTGACAGTGACTCTATCTGTAGTGTACACGTTACAGAGAAGATTTGTATAATTTTATGGCCTTTGGGAGAAAAGATCTTGGCAATCACAGCCAGCAAGTTTTTGGAGCAATAAATAGCAGTTCTGTGGGATCGTACCAGACGGGCTGACATTTACTCAACACAAACATAAATTACTTGTATGTTATTGATCATTGTTGAAGTTATGTGGTGTTCATGTTATGTAAACATGGTCATAATGTTATGGCTAGTGTGTGTACTGTATCTCTTTATCGATCTGTCTATCTATAAGTGTATACACACACACACACACACACACAACGATCAGCAATAACATTATGACCATTTACTAGCATTGAGTAGGTACTCTTATGAATGTGTAACTCACTCAGTACTTGGTCTGGCTTTATTTTGCACATATTCTGACATCAATGTAGTATGGATTGGAAGTGATCAGACTGTGGCCGTGCTGAAGACCTGGCAGCCTTCATCTTGTTTTCAATTGTTGGATTGGGTGATTCTCATCTTCCTCTTCACAATACCCCATAGAGAATCAGGTCAGGCCAGTTGGCTGACTGTGGAAACTTCACACTGGACTTCACGCAACTTGGATTCTCCTCTCTTCCTCCAGACTTTAGGACCGGACCTTAATTTCCAAATTAAATACAAAATTTACTTTAGTCAGAAAAGAAGACTTTGGACCAAAATCAAATTATAATAATTTGAGATACTGGATTTTAATTATCACTAAGCCAATAATTAAAATATAGTAAAAAAAAAGAATAGATGATACCAGCAATAGCTCTAGAATATACATATTTTACCTGTGTAGGTCATTAAGTAACAACCTATTGATTGACATTATATTCAGTGACACGTTCAGTGACATCACATTGAGGAACATCATAGTGTGATGCTTTTTCTCCAGCATCTGTGGCCTATTGTACACACATAAACATCACAAATGTTAACACTCGCATCACACACTCACACACACATGTAATGTGAACACTCACATAGATGAACACAAACACGCATACAAAAACACACTCATATCATATGTTTGTTACAGTACAACTCTGAAACATACGACTCTGAGCGTTTATGCACCAAATTGATTCCTCTTCCTTTGGATAGTAATGCCTGTGCATGTGGCTTTGATGACGTATCTTTGACAGTGGTTTAACACACTACATTCATGGTAAATTTGCAATTCATCCATGGAACAGAGGAGTTGTTAAAACGGGTTTTGTGACTGTTAACGGTCAGAGTCCTGTATTTCAGAGTTGTACTGTAACAAACAAAAACAAAAAAATCATATCTGTAAGCTGTCGTGCCTGTAGATTTTGGAATCCAACTCGGACAAAACATAGAATTACACACAAATCTTTTTTCTACACACAATAATTTTTGACAGTGATTTTATTCCATAGCTACCAGTTATACAAAGCTGATGTATGTAACTGTCCCCAGGACGAGCATCATTTAATGCATCGTACTTATTAGGTTTAATCCGTGTTTCTTTTAAACACAGTATGTTAAACTCCTGATCATTGGTAATAATAAGAGATTAAGATGTACTGTAAGTGATTACCAGTAGGAGATTTAGTTTTAGATCAGAGGTGCTGGCTGTGCATTCAGTGTGATCTAATTTTATATTGATTGCATTATTAAAACAGACTAGTCAGACTCAAAGTCAGACTTTTTTATATTATTGTTTAGCTTGGGGAACAGACAGTCTCAGTAGTGAAGTCTTGGAGTGATGACTCTTTGAAGCTCACAGACAATCGGCATAGCCTGTTTTTATGCTCCCTGGCCTGAAGTATCGACAGTCTACTAATCCTGTTTTGAGACTGAGCCGCAAAAAATGAGAACAGCACCTTCCCGAGTTGGATGAACATTATTCCACAGTAACAGGCCTCATCTCATTGGGATGGGACACATCATATTGGGATGGGACCAGAGCATGTTATGGCATTGCACATCGCTTTCACTAATTTACTCACCTTTAGTCCATAAAATTACCTGCTATGTATGTCCAGACTACTGTCTCCCGAGACACAACCAACTACAGTACAGCTTCTGGTGCCCCTAAAGGCCTAGCTAATAGCACTTGCCTCGGAATAAGGTCTTCTATAACCAGAGCCATTTCAGGCTTCTCAGCATATTGTTTGCTGAAGAAAGCAAACCTTTTTTGACACCTGATGCTCAAAGGAGGGGTGCTCTAGAGGACCCTTGGCTGAATAAGTATGTCGCAGAGTTGTCACCTACTTGCCCCACTGTGGATTGCTGTCTTTGTCTTGGGGATCCAGACTTGCCCATGCAGAAATAATGCTCCTCAGACACTCACTAACCATCTATAAAGACTGAAAGTGTTCTTCTATTGCTACAATTTTCTTCATCAGAGTGTTAACTAAAATATACCTATCACTGATAAAGTTGTAACTAATGACAGTTATAACTAATTACTGTATTAAGTAATAGCTAATGACATGACTAAACATCCTACACTCCACTTACTGAACTAGCTGAATCTTTGCCATGATAAGCTTTTAGCATAATCTTAATCAGGGTTTTGTTGATATAATTCCATAGATAGATTCTGCTTGCTGTCCTTAGACCATAAAAATCACAAATAGGATAGAAGACAAGGCGCACCCAACATACTGTAGATTGCTAAAACTTTAGCAAAAAGCTTTACCATTGTGCTGTGCCCTGGATGGAACCATCATTATTCTTCATTATCCTTCAGCATTACCTGGTGAATCTCGTCCAATCCTGATATAATATTGTTATACACAGTACACTAGTAGCAATCATGGTAATGGAAGTAATGAAGTTAGCATTACATTATATTCCTGGCATTTGTAGACACCCTTATCCAGAGCTAATTACATTTTTATCTCATTATACACCTGAGCAGTTGAGGGTTAAGGACCTTGCTCAAGGGCCCAACAGTGGTAACTTGATAATGCTGGTGTTTGAACCTGGGACCTTCTGAACCATACTCCAATGCCTTAACCACTGAGCGACCCCTGACTCCCAGTAGCAGGGAGTGATGTGCCACTAAAAATGTAGATGAAAATATGAACTTTATTAAACATACACAACATGTTCGCCATCACTTTGATGTAAGAAATCTTTTCTCTTTGTTTCTCCTGCTCTCTCCAGGAAGAGAGCAAACAAATCTTGGCAAGACAGAAGTCTAACTCTCAATCAGATTCTCATGATGATGAAGTTTCTCCTCCTCCCCCAAACCCTGTGGTGAAGGCCCGACGCAGGAGAGGGGGAGTCAGCGCAGAGGTCTACACAGAGGAAGATGCATTCAGCTATGTTAGGAAGGTGAGACACATGCACTGCCACATGCTACAACAACTGCTACAAGATAAATTATTGGACAGTTGACTACTGATTCACAATTCTTTATAAATGATTGACTGATTGTTTGAAAAGACGTGGAATATATTACAAAAATGAATATGGTGTAAAATTTTAAGCTGCAGATAGATGTGGCTACTAAAGGTGAATCCAGGCACACTAGTAAATGTGGCGTGACTTCACAACACAAAACAATGGTGTGACATGAAAAGGAAGGAGAAAAAGATCTACATTGTACCCTAGTGATCACGAACACCAAGCACATCACACAGAAAATCTGCTATTTTAAGAAATGAGTTGTGGTCTGAAATGTTTAGGGTGGGCCAGGCAGAGAAATCAGACAACATGACTTGGAAAATCTGTGACGGTGATGGTTGTGTAGCTCTGAGATGGAGGGAAGTCTGTGATGAAATCTACTGCTTTGTGTGACCCTGGACTTTGAGTGATGTGGAAAGTCAAGAGATTACAAGAGGAACTGTACTGTTGCCTGTGCACACGTGGGCATGATGTTGTAATCCTGTTGATGACACTGAGCATGCTGTACCACCAGTACTTCTTATGAAGGAATTGATATGTTTGAAGATTATACAGCTGAAGATGTGTTGAACCAGGTGATGAAATAGTCTTTGAGGTATGGTGTTATGAATCTCTTTAATGAGGGAATGTTTAGGGACCTGGAGGCTTAGTGGACAGCTCTTTATATAAGTTCCAGGTGATGGGCTCCAAACAATTACAAATCTCCTAGGTCTGGGTTTTGTTTTGTGGCATTTAGCTTATGTAAACCCAAGATGTAACCTTCATTCGAAACTGTAGGTTTACCAAAACTGTGCCAGTTAACTATTCAGGAATTTCACACCCATGTTGGAGGGGACTCATAAATAATGGAACACATGTCTGAGAAGTGGTTGCATTGGCAGGTTTGATCAATTCCCTTGTTACTCTATGACTAATCAAGGAGATAACAGGACTGGAGGTGGTTCTACCTCTCCGGTGAGTTACTTGTGGATGTCGTGGGAACGTGGCTCAATCCGTGAAATTACAGAATTTCTTGCCTAAAAAATGCTGTTTTTAACTCATGATGCTGGCCACGCTTTTCAGACCTGAAACACAAACGTCCACATACAAGTTAAGGATTGAAATCCTTATCTTTCTATCAGTTATAGCTAAGCCCATATACTTTCCAAAGCACACACTCAGAAGACACAGGCTGTTTAGTGTAGGCACTAATATCTCAAAAACTACAAGGCCAACAGCTTAGCATCTTTGTCAAGTTAAAGCGACTTATTACATTTCAGTCCCTACTTCACAATTTATCCAGGAATTGTCTCTCATTATTGTTATGGCTGGATGTATCTAAATATTGTTTCTATGTATACAGGTCATCCCAAAGGACTACAAGACAATGACAGCCTTGGCTAAGGCCATTTCTAAGAATGTGCTGTTTGTCCATTTGGATGACAATGAGAGGAGGTACAGTAAGTGAAAGACGTTAACAATGTTAGTTTTTTTTTTTTTTAAATGCAAGTTTTAATAGGCTGTGGAAGTCTAAAATGCTTGGTGTTCATAGACCTTTTTAAGATGGCAGTCATATGTGAGGATTGGGTTATACATCCTCACATATGACCACATATGAAAGTTTATGTAATTTCTGATCTTTTTTTTTTATTAAAAAAACAAAACATTATCAGTTACGTGATTAAGGCATCTGTGATTAGGGAATCCAGCGAGGAGAAATAAAACAAAAAGCTAAATTCATATTTACTTTTGCATTTATTTAAACTTTCTACTTTATAATCTTAATTCAAATTTTGGAGCAAAAAAAAAAAATCTACATTTGGTTTTCAGCTTTTCAGTCAAAGGAAGCTAATCACAACAATTGCTTGTAATAGAGCTGCCGCTATGAATAGTTCACTTCATATAAACCAAAATCATGACCTTCATTATAGATCTGACCTGGCAGCATGATGCATAAATGTCAATAACATAATGCTATTTTAAATTTGATATTTAATGTGAACATTACTTGATTATGAGCTGTATAACTGTGCATGTGTAAAGGTTATCCTAATAAGTGGATGCTGTGTGTATATGTGGTGTAGAACGTGATTTCTGTCTGACTCTTTGTGACTTTCTATGTGTTTTTGTTAAGCGTGTGTTGTGCACAGTAGTGGGTGTCTGATGACAGATATCTTTGTATATCTGTGGTGTGTTATTCTAAGATGCGTGGGTGTGTGTGGATAGATGGGACAAATAGCAAAAAGGAGAATTACTAATAGCATACTTTTTCTCTCTCTCTTTTTTTTTTTCCAGTGACATATTTGATGCCATGTTCCCTGTCACACACATTGCTGGAGAAACAGTCATTCAACAAGGTGTGCAGAAAAAAAAAAAAAGTTAACCTCAAAGCTATCTCTCTGGCATTTCTTTACCTTCCAGTGAATGATCATAGATGTGGTGGAACAAATCGTAAATTGCTTGTAGTGTGAGGTGTATTCCCCTACTTGGGAAACAAGGAACCACTTTGACCAAGTGTATGTTGACGAAATGGGCCACCTTTAATTGTTCAGAAACTTCCTCTTTGTCATGTTTTCGGGTGCGAGGCATAAATGCAGAGGTCCAAGGTGTTTAAAGGAAATGATGTTTTTATTGAACAGCCAGGGAAATCAAATAAACCAATATACTTTCTAAGAAAAACAAACTAAAACACAAATAACGGTAATGGGAATCACGACATACATTCAGACATTTACGGGGTGAAATCAACAGCTGCAAGACAAATAACTAAACTCAAAACATTATTTATAATGAAACTAATGATTAACTCGGTTCAGGTGAGCGCCCACGTCACCTGAACGAGTTGCAACCTGGGAACTGAAGTAAAACGAAACAAAACTACAACAAAAAGTCACAGGGCGCTTTGGCGCCCTCTAGGGGTTATCCCTGACATACCCCCCCCCCCTCAAAGGGCGCAACTCCGGGGCGCCACAGGAGGTCCCGGGCATCCCGCCCAGGGTACAATGTCTGCCCCTCTCACCCAGAGGCTGGCTCTTATGTCCGGCGGGCCCGATGGCCTGATGCCCCCGTTGCAGTAGGGCGGCGGGGGCAGAGAAAGTGCGCCGTCCTCTCCGGTGCAGGGCGTTGGAGGAAGAGAGAGCTCGCTGTCCTCGGCGGCGGAGGAAGAGGAGCCTCGCCGTCCTCGGTGGTGCGTGATGGCGGCGGAGGAAGAGAGGGCTCGTTGTCCTCGGCAGCGCGTGATGGCGGCGGCGGAGGAAGAGAGCTTCCTGCCACACGCTGTTCCTTGTAGCCGCACGCTGTGGGGTGTCCCTTCACCCTGGTCACCACCGAATCTGGACCTCCCGGTTTTTTACGGGGTTAAATCAACAGATGCAAGACAAATAACTAAACTCAAAACACTCTATTTATAATGAAACTAATGATTAACTCGGTTCAGGTGAGCGCCCATGTCACCTGACCGAGTTGCAACCTGGGAACTGAAGTAAAACGATACAAAACTACAACAAAAAGTCACAGGGGTTATCCCTGACACGCTTGAAGTTGAGATACAGCTGAGGGATAATTTGGCACATCTTGGTGCTAGGCTGTCTGAGTAGCACAAATTTTGCACAGTTTTGGTTTTTAGCAGGATTGTGATGCTATTTCTTCCTGACTAGGGTGCCTTAACATGCAATCATGTGTCAGACACTCCTGCTGCCTCCATTTTAATGGTGAAGTATATTGTCAGGTGGCAACGACAGTGACAGTTGCAGTTAAGATATACTGTATATTAAATACAAAGACTGGCAATTACAAAAAAAATAAAAATGTCAAAGTCAAAATCTAACAACAAGCAAAGGGTCAGTATGAGTCTAGTATGCCTCAAAACAAAGCAGAGCTATCAAAAATGAGCTGAACTGGAAGGTGGAGTCGATGATGACCCTGTGTCTTAAAATGTCTATATCTTTTTATGTTTCAGTTCACATTTATGTTAAATCCAACAACAATGATAATTTACACAATGTCCAAAATCTGTTTATACATTAATTAGGGAGCATACAGGCCACTTGTGTTCCACATTTGAACCTAGAATGACATGTTTAGGCACTGGACCTAAACTCCAGACCCGAAGATTTGATTCCCACCTCGGGACTGTGTGCGTGGACTTTGCATGTTGTCCCCATGTTGGGTGGGCTTAGAAGATGAATAAACACATGACCTGTTTATGCAGCTTCTGATTTGATGATTGCGGCAGGTCAAAACTAGCCGTCTATAAATGCAGACTCAGTGTGAAGTAGTTGGAGGACAACAAATACTCAAATACTATGGCTGGGTGAAAACAGTTTGTATGAGGTGTGATGTGAACCACATGTTTTACCACAAAACATTCAAACTTGGAACAATGGGTTATAAAGCAACACAGGATTCTCACTTGAAACCTGAAAAGCACAAGCGCTATACTATCACCTTTAAAATGAACCGATACCTTAAAGATGGTTTAAGTAGAATTTTTTAATCATATTGTGTACTGCTATATGTTCTCTATATATTTCTTTCTTCATTTCTCTGCCTCGTTCTTTTCTCTTTTTCTTTCCATCGCAGGTGATGAAGGGGATAACTTTTACGTAATTGACCAAGGAGAAGTTGATGTAAGTTAAATGTTGGATCTCCACAAAATATAGGCATTTAATTGCTAGGCTTGTGTGCGGATCCACTGTGGGGGCCCCTTGCTAGGAGCGCCTGAAAGACCATCAGCCACTATCACACTGTGAATGGTTAAATCTCTTATCACTGTTCCCATTTTTTAATTTTTTTTTGTCAGGTATATGTCAACGGTGAGTGGGTGACAAGTATTGGAGAGGGTGGCAGTTTTGGGGAGCTTGCTCTTATATATGGAACTCCACGAGCTGCCACTGTTAAAGCCAAGACCGATCTCAAGCTCTGGGGAATAGACCGCGACAGCTACCGCCGCATTCTTATGGTATGTACATAATATAATATAGTTATAGTACATTATAACCTAAACCCATCCCTCACACAAGCACTCGCTAATGTACTGTATAAAGAAGATACAATGCCAAAAAACACACTTAACAGACCAAGGAACCATTGAATCTACTAATGATCAGCAAGTACACTACAGTTACTTTGTGGATTCCCACACACACACACACGCACATACACAGAAAGTATGGTAGACTGGATATTCCATATAAAACAGATACTTATGAAGAAGAAGAAGAAGAAAGGCAGGGAAAACAGAGGTATGGTGAGCTGGTTGGAGAGGTTAGGCCCCAGTTTCCATGCCTTGTAGATGGGAAAAGTAAGGTGGAGAAGATAATCTAAAATATTATATAATAAAAATATAATCTGTGGCTCTTGTCTCCCCAGGGCAGTACACTGAGAAAGAGGAAGATGTATGAAGAGTTCCTGAGTAAGGTATCAATACTGGGTGAGCAGTGCTTAAATTCACAGATCATTCTCTGTCAGTTTTATATGGAAGAATGATATAGAGAGAGAGAGAGAGAGAGAGAGAGAGAGAGAGAAAAGCAACCGGGACCACTTACAGTATAAACTGTACAGTTTATAAAAGTGCTTCCCATAAAAACAATAACAAACAAATAAAATGGGTTATTTATTTACTTTGGCCCCCATTTAGATTAAAGATGTTTTTCAGGAAGATCTTTATTATGAAAATGATAGTTTCAGTAGTTATTAAAGATGAGAATGACCAGTGATCATCTGGTAAGATATTATCATGATACCTAGTTGCCAATTCTACTAATATTTAGATATTTAGATTTTATGTGGATCCTGATTTGATATAGATTTTTTCCAATTTTGTTACAGTTTAAGACCTTCAATCTGTAATATAATAAACTAAAGAGTTGTCAGAACTCTTTTCATTCTTCGCTTTATTCATCAGCTTCACAACTGAACTGAACATGAAGAATTAAATGTTGCCCATTCCTAACATCAAAATTATTATTTCTAAATGAAATTGGTAAATAATTCACTCCTACCACAGGGAATGCCGATGTATGAATAGTTTAGAGTGTACAGTACCACTTGTAGGATTTTAAAGAAACAGTCACATTTACCGCATTTGCGAGCACACAGGCAGGTGCGAGCAGCTTCTAACTCATGTTTCAAGACTAATTAGCGCTCATGTGGTTTTGAGACTGGTGTAAGAGTGCTTAACGAGAGGGTTTGAGACGGATTTGTTTGTGAACAAATCACCTGATTCTGGTGAAAAAGGCAGATTGGAGTCTTCTTAACGTATGCAACTTTCGATAATGTAATGCCATAAAAGTTATGTGTGATGCACAGGATCGGTCCTATCCAAGGCTGATCGGTGACGGCAGAAAAAAACCTGAAAACCAGCCAATTCCAGTTACTATGTTACTATATATAGATTCCCCTTGTGCCAACCAAGGTCAATAGCTCTGACCCCGCAAGGCATGACTCCACAAGACCACTGAAAATGTGCTGTGATGACTGGCACCAGGACATTAGCAACAGATCCTTGAAGTACTGTAATTTGCAAGGTGGAGTCTCTATGGATCAGACTTATTTGTCCAGACCAGCATGTCTCATGGATGCTTGCTTGTTCTGATAAGTTTCAATCACAGCCAGAGTTCACTTTTTCAGGGGTTTGTCCATGTTTTTCAGCAGTTTGTACAGACTAGCATTTGCTCCCCACAGACATAAATGAGCCTTCATTGATCCATGCTCCTGTCACCAGTTTACTGGTACATGTAAATAATCAATAAGCAATGTTAATGCTGATTGGTGTGTGTATGGTGATTCAATAATATTCCACTGGGCTCAACAGAATGATAGGACATATTGAGGAGTGAGCACAAAGGACCTGATTGTCATCAGGAAAAAGAGGTAGCACTGTCTATTCCTGTATACAGCAAAGAATTTGTGAATTCGATTAATTTCAAAAAGGAAGAGAGATAAGGACTTTATCAACTGGTGCAAATTGTCTCAGTTGGGAGCACCTATTATAGACCCATTTTTGCCTTTCCTGGGCCTGGAGTCTTTCTGCAATAAGTCACCCAGTGTGTGGAGTGTTACCGTGTGGGGAGCACCTGCCTCACATCCATCCATATACATCCATTCTGCTTGGAAGAGCCCTGGTTCTTCAGAGCCTCATGAGTTCTGTGATGTCCCTGTGGCAGTCTTTATCTCTATAATGCCTGGCTGGGAGGAGTTACCAAGGACAGTATTTCTCTCATCCCATGCATGTGGATTTGTGATCCATTGCCAGGTGAATGGCTTTTGTCAGTGAGTTGGGTTATTGACCTTCTCTGGTCCAAAAGTCCAAAGGTAGGCAGCATTTAGAAGAGATTAAGTAAACAACTGATCCCCTTTCTCTAAAGGCATGGATCAGAAGTGCTGTCTACAGAATGCTCTTCTGGTGACAAGAATCACATAATTTAAGTTAAATTTAACTTTTGGGTGGCAGACTATGAGCAGCATGCTGGGCTTTGCCCATTAAAGGGCCTGAGACCTGATACCTTCTGTGACCAGCCACATGCTGAGCACTTCCAGGCATATCTCAGCATCACCTGATGCATCATCTGGGCCATAGGAAGCTCATAGGAAGGGGGGAGGAGGAGGAGGAGGAAGTAAACTGACTCTGGAGGCAGTTTGGTCTGTGGTTTGCTCATCTACAAAATCTAAATAGGAAACAACAACAAAAAAAAAAACTAAACCACCGTGATACTATAACTAAAAATAACAGGTCTGCTTACATCATTAAACTTTAACTTGTAAATTAAGATCAAGAGTGTCAAAAAAACACAAACTATCTTTCAGCTGCTCCCATCAAGGGATTGCACACACAACTTGGTGCAGGTTTTACTTCGGAAACCCTTCCTGACACAACACATTTTATCTGGGTTTGAGACCGGCAATGCATCCAGTTTGGGTAGTATAAGGGAGTGTGGCAACCCACCGACAGCAGGGCTTGAACCCAGATCCTCACCAACAAACCTAGAGCCTTAGATGCCTGTGCCACCACTTTAAAAAAGGCAAAGAAAATGAGAGGAGAAGTAAAAGAGAGAGAGGGGAAAGGACAAGAAAGTAGCATGCGTGGCAGCAATAATTGCTGGTTTAATAATATTTCATATTCTGAAATATTATTTCTTAATGACTAATATAGTCCGCAGAGGACTGATTCATGCATGTCACATCCATGAAGTGAAAATCATGAAGTGAAAATAACATGTATAATGCCAGTTCATCCTAAATAATTTATTGCAAAAATCTATTCATGACAAAACGAAAACTTTGAAATAAATAAAAAGTGTATTATATATAACACATACAACTTAATTAATTCTGTGTGACTAAGTAATCAATATACCATTTAATATTGATTTTTCTTTTGTATGCCAGAAGTTTTAAACAGTGTTTAACTGTCTCTTAAGTTCTTTTAAAATGTTCTGTTCCAGAATCGCTGGAGAAGTGGGAAAGGTTGACAGTGGCTGATGCTTTGGAGCCTGTACAGTTTGATGATGGTGAAAAAATTGTAGTGCAAGGAGAAGCAGGAGATGACTTCTACATCATCACAGAGGTGTGTGTGTGTGTGTGTGTGTGTGTGTGTGTGTGTGTGTGTGTGTGTGTGTGTGGTCAGTGAACATTCATTTTTCGAGGGAAAAAACTCTTTTTGAATGAGCGGGATGAAAAATCACCTAAACGTTTGGTGAAATCAAATCATAAAAAAAAACTGTTGTAAAACTCGCAGCTGTGTTAGTGAAAGTAAGAAGATTTCCATACGCACAATGGGAAGAGGCCTGAACGGGATTGCGACTAAATAGCTGTAGCCTTATGAAAACCACTTATAAGTGAGGTTAATCAATGAGCACACCCTGTCCCAGAGTGATGGAGCATCAGGGTAGGAAGAGAAAGGGATGAAGTGATGCACCCATCATGCCTCGCACCTATCATACAATCCTGTTGGGGCAGTGTTATGGTCTGGGGTTCTTCTCTTGGTCAGGTCGAGGTTCAGGAACGTTATGTGGCCAAAAATGAGGTCAGCTGAATATACTGAATGTCCAGGCTCAAATGATCTGGCTCAAATTGCGAAAGAGTGGTTCAAGCAGTGGGAAAACAAGCACACATTTCCACACATGAATTGGCCACCACAGAGTCCAGACCTTAACCCCTTTAAGTATCGTTGGGATGTGCTAAAAAAGGCTTTACACAGCAGTCTGACTCTCCCATCATCAATATAAGATTTTGGAGAGAAATTAAGGGTGACAATAAATGTTGTGATATTGCATAAGCTTACCGAAACAATGTCACAACAAATGTGTGTTTTATTATATTCTCGTAACAGCTACAGCCTATCTGCACATGTGTGTAACAATAATACAGTATACAATATTTGACATTTTCAGCATTTACAATAGTACACACATTTCTCTCTCATTTAGTAAAATTTGGTCATGCGTTTAATAATTCATTAAACCTTTTAAGATTTTTTTTCTGTGATTTTTTTGGTGAGATTTCTTTTGTATGAAGCAAAATCTGTCTTTCTGTCTCCCTCTCTTTCTCACATACTCTTTTTTTCAGGGGACTGCATCTGTCCTGCAGCGCAGGTCTGACAATGAGGAGTATATAGAGGTGGGCCGCCTTGGACCCTCTGACTATTTTGGTGAGTGAGGTTAACCATCATTTATATCAAGTTCAATGAGCATGAAATTCTGATCTGTCATCTCCTGTTTAGTTCTCCAAGTCTGCACAATCTGTTAGAGAGCTAATGAATAATATCACAAGTAAAGACTCTAATGTATGATGGAGAAAGAATGTCCAAACATCTTATACTCAACACACTGAACAAGTTGCATGTTGAGGATTTGTTGGTTAGTTTCAGCTATCTTTAGATAAAACATAATGTGGCAGAATGGAAAAGTAAAAAAAATACAATGGACATATAAGGAATATAACGATAGCACAAAATTATTGATGAAGCCAGGGAAAAAATTAATATTTTTATATGTTAACACAAGCAAGAAACAAAACAGGAGCAAGCATTTCCATCCACAAAACTGTTGTTCACTCCATGGTTTGTGTTTTTCCACTCCACTCTATGTAAGCATTAGAGGCTATTGTGCAAAACCAAATTCTGAAATTATTATCCACACATGACCAAAGTCCAGTTTTTCTTTGTTGTAATGTTTGATGCAAAAGTTACCCGAAGCTCTTGGCCTTATGTGCATGAGTTTTGCATTGTGTTGCTGTCATGTAATTGGCTTATTACAAAAGATAATGAATAATAATGTGAAGAAAAATAGTGTCCTAATTGTTGTAAGTTGATGCGAGTATAGATTTTCCAGCACATACCACAGTTGGTCAAATGGAATGAGATCTAGGCAATTATGCAAGCCAATATATGGCAGATTCACCATGGAACTTACATTAAATAAAGTATCTGCTGCTTACATGGCACACATTATATTGAATGAAACGTAATACTATCTTATACATCATGGATCGTTTAAAGTGTAAAAAGTCTAATGCTCATTTACTGTTTCTTTCTGCAGGTGAAATAGCGCTGCTCTTGAACAGGCCACGTGCAGCCACTGTGGTGGCCAGGGGTCCACTGAAATGTGTAAAGCTGGACAGGCCACGCTTTGAGCGCGTTTTAGGGCCCTGCTCTGAAATCTTGAAGAGAAACATCCAGAGATACAACAGCTTCATCTCCCTCACTGTCTGAACCACTAAAGATATGAAAGGCTTGAAATAGTTCAGGATCAATAATTCAAAATTTATTTGAAAGGATTCGCAGAGTTTCTGTGTGATTCTTCTGTGTAACCCAGCTACTTTATTGTTTTTCTTGTTTTTAAACACTTCCTTTATGTGATTAAGATGTGGCATGGATTATGGAGTGTATGCTCTAGGTCTTATTCAGCATCTTGTTGGTGCAGTTCTTTAATTCTGCTATTTTGTTTCTTTTCTTCACTTCTCCTGTTGCCATTGTGGAGGAATATTTATCCATTCTGAGGTCTCAGAAGGTGAATCAGAGAGGATGTATAAATGTTATATTTTGGTGCATGCGATTACATTGAAGTGAACAGAGTGAATCAGAGCAAGTCTGAGACATATTTTTGGTTTAATTGTATATTGCCTTTTTGCCATTTTGATCCTTGCTTTATATGGTGTGTCATTTAATTGGTATATGTGTGTTTCTAAAAACCTACAGTCATGTGTTAAAGTGAGTGCACCTCTTTTAATTCTGTGTGTGCGCACGCACAAAAAACATTTTTTTTAAAAGAATTGACTGTAAAACCAAATCTGAAACTCTTTTCTTTATTTGTTTAACAAAAATGAAGCCAAAGGAAATACTAAGTACCCCCTCACTACAGCCAGGTGCTGCTAATCAGCAGGTCTTAATTAACTGATCGTCAGCAGGTGTGCAGACCCTTATTAAAGCAGAAGTTTTGAAAGACAAGTGGGAAAGACATAAGCAATCATCTTAGATTAATTGTGTATTAATTAACAGTCTTAGAACTGTTGCTGCACATCAATCTTGGATGTTGAAGTTCAACATTAAGGGCACTAACTTTTAAACATGACTGTATGCTCTTCAGTATTACTATTTTACTAGGGACATTCCTTATAACTAGGAGATCTACGTGCTTATAAATCTTATAAACCTCTCCTACAATACAGTGCCAATTGGTAGAAATATGAAAATTAGCTTTTGTAGAATGTACTTTTCTTTGTAGGCTGTTTTTTTTAATTATTATTATTCTGAACAGTCCCTGCAAAAAAATGTTCCATACAATTTTGTCTAGAATGTTTATAGAAATCTCTAGACATGCATTAGAACTCTCTAGAACTTCTGCTATAATATTGTGAGTTCTTTCACACGCATTCTATTGCAAGCTGTGTTTACATTTTCTTTGTCATCACACGGTTTTGTTAACATGGTTTGAAATCCAGGTTTGCCCTAATCATTTTGAAAAGAACAAGGTGGTGCTTTTAAAGAGCTCAGTGCTACTTCATTGCTGAGGTGTTGGGACTACTGATCAGAAGTTTCCAGGCTCAAACCCCAGCTCCAAGATGGTACTGTTGGGCACTTGAGCAAGGCCAGTAGCCCTAAACCATTCTTATGTGTAAAGAGATCCACTTTTACGTTGCCCTGGATAAAAGCATCTGCCTAATGCCCTTAATGTAAAGACAAAGCACATCATACCCAGTCCTGCCTAATTTAATTATGTCACAAGTAATTTCACTCTTAGTAATCCTTCCAGTCCCAGATTAATAGAACAATTCTATAGACCATTTTTTGCAGGGGTCTATGTGCTCTAACATGATTTTTCATGAAAACTTACTGAAATTACTTGCTTGAGAATTTTGTTGAGTGATTTTAGACAATTTACAGATTTAATTCTGTATAGTGTCAAAACACAAAATGCAAATACAGGCATATTCATTTCATTTTTAGCATCAATAAAAAAAAAAAAACACCTGTATCTTGGTCCTTTGAGTCAATCTGCTTCCCAGCCTTGTTAAATATTCCTCTTTCTCATTCAAACCTGATGGAACAACGGCTTATGGACAGATGAGACCAAGTGGAGTTGTTTGGGCTCAAAAGTGTCACGTTTGGCAAAAAAAAAAAAATTCAGCAGAAACATCTCATACCCATTCATCAAGCATGATGGTGGAGGGGTGATGATTTGGGCTCGTTTTTGCAGCCACAGGGACCGGCCATCTTGCAGTCATCGAGTTGATCAACAACTTCTCCGTATACCAGAGAATTCAGGCATATGTGAAGCCATCTCCAACAGTCCAACAGCTAAAACTTGGTCAAAATTCAGTCATGAAACTTTCTATGTGACATTATATTGAGTGACATTTTATTCTGTGACATCACATGGAGTAACATCATAGTGTGATGCTTTTTTCCTAGCATCTGCAGCCTATTCTACACACGTACACATTACAAATGTTAACACTTAGGCACACACATCTCTCTCTCTCTCTCTCTCTCACACACACACACAGACACACACATACATCTAGGCCTGTAGCTATTGAATATTTTAGCAATCGAGTATTCTACAAAGAAAAATAATCGATTAATCGAGTGTATAAATGTACTTTTGCTTAATTAAACAGCAATGTAAAATATATGAGAGAAACAAAGATTAATTGATTTTCTTTTTAGAAGAATAAATTTTAATTTTTTTAATTATCAAAAATAAACATTGTTCACAGTGCAAGGAAAAGATTATAGCCCTATCTCACCTATGAGTGAAATTAAACATGTTTAAACATGTTTTTAAGGCGGCTTAAACGTGTTTCATTTTTTCACGCAGAAAGATGGAAACGTAATCGCAGCGCCAAAAACTCGGGAATCATGAAGAACCGTACTTCCGGCCACCGCGTGAAACCGCTAAAAAAAAACACTAAAGTTGTGCAACTAAACTTTCAGAACTAAAAGTTTCAAAATCTACATCTCAGGCATAACATAAGCCTTTACTGACAATTTCTGTTGTTTTCTCTTGCTGCTTTCTTCTTCTCTTGGCCTCGCTGATAATTTTATCGCTCCCTTCCATTTTGCAGGCCGCAACAGAACGCTCCCTCAAATCAATACACAGCTAACTGTTTGCGTCTCCTTCTGCTTTGTGGGTGACGTAAGCGCTTCTTCTTCGTTGGTGTTTACTGGCGGCTTGCACCCGGAAGCGCGCTGTGTCAAAAGCGTGTTGTCAACAAACAATTGCGCGAAAAAACATAACGCAAGCTTTTAAAATTCATTAAACGAAGCTTCGAGGCAGAAGATTTTGCCTCGATCATTTTTTGTAATCGAATTACTCGATTTACTCTAGGAATTGTTTCAGCCCTACATACATCACAAATCACTCTCTCTCACACACACATACTGTATATTACACACATCACAAATGTTAACACTCACACACTCACATCTCTAACACACACACACACACACATCACAAATGTTAACACATACACACTTACTCTCACAAACATGCACGCACACACACAGTTGACATTACAAATATTAAGGCATTAGCCCTATTACGTCATATTATATGTGAAGTGAACACGCTCAAAAGACAAACAGGTTGTGTGGTGCGTCCGGGTGGCAACGGCGCAGGGTGCTTGGGCACGCTGATCGTTGCTTGCCACTATATTTATTTA
This sequence comes from Clarias magur, assembly GCA_013621035.1. Classification (NCBI taxonomy): domain Eukaryota; kingdom Metazoa; phylum Chordata; class Actinopteri; order Siluriformes; family Clariidae; genus Clarias; species Clarias magur. The sequence continues at coordinate 929,146 of QNUK01000254.1, forward strand.
TTTATTTATTTTTGCTTTATTTTTGATAAATAAATTCTTCCCAAACTAGTCAAAGTTAAAACAGTGATTGGTATAAAATAGGTTCTATTTTGTTTAAAGGTCAATAAATTACCTGGATAACACAGCTGATTATCACTCTCTTACTGATTCTTTTACAGTATATTACAATATCATATATTTTTTTAAAAAAAAACCTATTAAAGATGAACAGTTTTCATTTTTATCTCCCTAATGCATCAGATACAAAAAAAAGAGTCTATGGCAACAAAAGTTTGTTTCTCAACATGTGAATCTGAGGGAAGCATTTCCCTCCAAGTCCAATAAAACTCGTTTTGATGACTTTATCCCACCAACCATGTTGGAATTCAATAAAGACCTGACCAAACATCACTCCTAAAACCCGAACTAATCGGGCCGTTTTCCCATGACTGCGCTTATCAACAAAAGTTCCACAGAACTGTTGCTTACTCAATATATTATTTTTCCTAAGTCTGTGGAAACTTTCCTCAGCAGAGAACCAGAGGACTCCATAGGATGAGAACTCCAACCAGAACCAGGATGTGTCTAGACCACTGGCAACAAATATGACTGAACAATGAGAGCTTAAAATTCTACATTCTTGGGTCCCCTCAGATCTGCCACTTTACTTATGACAAATCTATTCACAAAAGGCTTGAATGTGCATGAATATGCAAGTGTTTCTAATAAAGTAGACAGTAAGAAAATACTTAACCGCACTTTAGTGGGGCTAAACACATGTTCAAAGCTTTTACACGCAAACAAATTTAAAATTAAACTTTTAATAATCGCCTGTAAATAGCCATTTACCAAATGAACCAAATGAACGTAATACAGTTGAGAGGTTTTTTTTTTATATTGTAAATAAATTATATTAAGAAATACCGCAAAATATTGTGATTAAGGACTTTATTTAATTATTAAAACAAATAATTATTATGTTAAATAATTACATGTTAAAGTAGCATTCTTCTCTGCCTAATTTTAAGGAGGGGGAGGGGGGGGGGCTGCATTGACACATCTTTAAAATTGGCTAAAGCTATTCCTAGAACGGCTTCTCAAGATCTTGGGTTATTTACTTGGCTTTGGCAAATTAAACTATGGGTGTATTTTATTTTATGCAGCTTCAGTAAGGATGAGTTTCAAAATAATCTGTATTGTCCAAGACCTTGGTGTGGACCTTGAGCCTGGAAAAACAAGATCATGGAGCGGATACTGACTGCAATAAAAATGCAAGTGAATAAATTGCAGATATTTAAAAAATAGTGATAAAAATGCACCATGCAAAGACTGAGAAAAGAAGACGAATGCATCTCACTTTCAGAATAGAACAAGGGATGAAATATTGTTTAGAGACTATAAGGGGAGAAGGAACTGATGGAAAAGAGAAACCACATGTCTTGTTATCTAAAACATCTAAAACAGTCATTTAAAACATTCATTGATTAAAAGCAAATATGTCAAAGCAGGTAGCATAAGAGATTTTTATTGACAGTAATTTCTATAATAAAGTGATGTCTAACGAGTCTTAAATATTGTCAGGGTGTAAACTTTCCATGCCTGATTTGCTTGTGGAGTGTTCTTTTTGAGCAACTGAACATACATCCCATGGAGATTCATGCCTGTAACTCAGTCCATATTCATACCAACAACCTATTTAAAAGCTAATTTCCTGGATGGGCGTGGGTGTACCTGACAGAAGCATTTGACAGGTGGTGAAAAATGTTCCATCTGTGCAGAATCTCACAGACTATGGTAAGCTGGTCAGTCATCCTGCATATCAGTGCGGGCCCTAATAAAAAACCTCCTCCAGTAACCTCCATAATACCAAGGCTTATCACTATTTTTACTCATTTATTAATTAAACGTTAATAAGCCTAATAAAAGATGATGTTAAAAAACAAACCGAAAAGGCAATACATGCATACTAGTAATACACAGAAAATATGATCTAAGGTTAAATATTTGCCGGAAGTAACAGCTGTGCAAGCATTGGTTGAGTATGTTAAATTTAATTTAATATATAAAAAGTAACTACGTGGCTAATTTAGCATTACCCAAAGTAACTACGTGGCTATAGTTGTCCAGCGCATGTATGAGCAAGGGTGACAGTAGTAATAAAGTGTATAAAATGGTAAGGAAGCATTGAGAGAGTGAAAATTAAAAGCAATCTAACTTTGGCCAGAAATGTATTATAAAGTTCAAACCAGATGCCATTTATATGAGAGAACTTTAATAAATTTAAGTGAAATCACACAGAACAATTAAACGCAAACATCAGTCACTGCTTATTCTGTAATAGGTGAATAAGTGTGAGTACGCACTGCAAATGTTTAATATTTATTGTATGGTATTTTTGAGGGTATAGTCAAGTAAACGGTAATGAAACAAACTAAGGCACGCAAAATGTGTATAATAAAAATGAAGAGCTTCCACAAACAACAACAAAAAAACTTAATTCTATTCCTATTAAAATATAACTTGGACATAACTATCTCCAACTATTTTATAGTAATCTGTCGGTTCTGGCCTACAGTACATGCCTACCGTGAATATGTATATCTGGAAGTCAGAACACAATGCATTACAATAAAAACCATGCTACCCAAGAGGTGAATGCAGATGCAGCGGTATATATTCTAAGAACATAAAATATTGCATTGCCAATGGCGCCATGACAACATAAGGAGTCCTCTTAACTTCAATTCTGTCATTGAGAAACAATCTTCCCTGGTCCTAGAACCTCACTGAAATCAAACCTCAAAAAGCTGTTACTTTGACCTAAGAAATTTGTTGTCTTTTGGACAACTTTACTTTTAAAAAAAGGTACACCCTATGGATGAAACATAAGATTAAACTTAACACTTTTGTGCTTAATCCTTTCTTATTTGGTGTCCACATTTGTGGAAAGCGAATTTTGCAAAGAAATTAACTTAGATTATTATCATAACTTTCTGCAAACTACTTGGTGGTGGTATCGGTAGATCCATGGCAATACTGAAAAATAGATAACAATTGCTGCCTTCATCTAGAACTGATCCCTAAAGACAATTTATTTATCAAATGTTAAGGTTATCAGTTATAATGAATGTTATGCTATGAATGAGCCGTTAACAAAAGCACAGATGCAAGCCAAAGCCATGACACTACTGCTTGTTCAATAAGTTGTATGTTTCGTATGATGAGCAGATTATTCACTTTTTATCAATTTGGGCTCCCCATAGCTTTGGTAGAGGTCTATCTTCCAGAGATATTGTTGCTTCATTTCTGAATTTGATACTAAGCAGTTTTGGTGTGGCCTCCTTCACTTTCCACTAAAATTATTGGGGTACTTCCACCTATGACCAGTTGAGTTAGTTATTGTCCCAGACTGTTGGGTTTGGGTGTTTTTTTCACCATGCTCCCACTATGTTTCCGTTGTACTGTATACTGATATGCTTTTCAGCTCATAACAATTATATTTGTGTGGCTGTAGGCATCCTGTCACCTTAGAACATAAATGGTAATTAACTTCTGATCACTGATTAACATTTTTTAACTGGAGCATATAGTATACATACAGTATAGTAAGGTGTATATGTAACAATAATGAGCAGACACAAGCTTAAAATCTGGATAGTACTTTTACTGGATAGTAGGATGGTCAATGCATAAAGGTGGTCAAAATTGAAGGTGGTCAAAATTGAAAATCACCCTGAAGATGACCTTGTTCTACCCAGTAAGAAAAAAAATGCACATAAAACTGGGCCTAGCAATAGGTATTCTAATTGTACTATTACATTTGTAAAGACTGAGAATGTCAGTGGGAGAGTATTAATTAAATCTAAGAAATAAGGTTAATTCTGAACGCATTAAAACACAATGCATGCATCATTTACGTGGGACAAAGACCGTAATTGGATAAAAAGAGTCCTGTGCATTGTGGATAGACAAGAACACAGGAATGATGGGGCTGCATACTACAATATGTGTAAAACTCAAAGTGACTACTTCAAATAAAATGAAAAAAAAAAAACTTGTGAAAAATATTTATAATAATTTAAGATAATTTAAGTGCATCTCTTTGACTTTACATGACCGATTGTTTAAATTATTTGTGGATTTTCCAGTAAGAACAATGGGAGGGGCATTGGAGGAATTGCTATATAAATATGACCAGCACAGTACTTCAGTTCAACTGCCCTGCAAAACCATCCAGAATATCAGCTGAAATACATCACAGAATTTGTCGGTCTTATTTCAGTTACTTTACAAATTAAACAATGGTGCTTTTCAAACTTTCCATTCTGGCCTTTGCTTTATATGTACAGCTGCACACAGGTGTCTCAAGTGTCAGCAAGGACATGGATATCTGGTCCCTGGAGAACTGGCAGGTAAGCACAATGACTCTGAAACTACAATACGTAGCTCGTACATAAAGTAGGCAATTAGATGTGATGGATCGTACTCAGTCATTTGTGCAGTCATAATAGTGGCATTTTTTAGGGTGATCCAGCAGAAAGTGGTTTCACATTGCACATCGATGACCTGCTGAAGCGCTCTGACTCACAGAAGTTTCACGGGTTAATGGGTCGAAGCTTAGGTAAAACTGCTTTTAATTAACTTGTACATTTATGAGCAGCTGAATCTTTCAATTGTAGTACTGTAAATATTTGATGCTGACATATTTCTTATTAACTCTTATAATTGAAAGATTAAGCCCTAAATGCATTTAAACATGGACACTTAATGAAATCAGAAATAAATGCTGCAAACTTTTGCACTTAATGCTACATTACAACATGGAAACATTTGTTTTCCTTTCCTCAGAAATTCCTCAACGCCTGCAACTTGGTCAAAAGAGTATGTCAAATTTCAACTTTTCACTTTTAATCTTGATCTGTTCCTCTGTGTGGTGTATTCTTGTACCTATTTACATCTCTATGCTCATTTTTGTCTTTTTTTTTTTTGCTGTCAGGCAACAATAAAGAGATGTTTGTTGGACTGATGGGCAGGAGATCTTCAAAGGGGGGTGAGTATTTCATCCTACAGATGCAATCAGGTTCTCTGGCTCAATCTTTCAGACTCAACTCACATAAACACAATAAATCAATTAAATAGACCTGACAGGACCAGATATGTCAAATCGTATATACAACAATGTACTAATTTGTCTTCTTACTTTGACAGATTTTAAAGATGTACCAGAAAAGCTACAGTAATGGCAATGTTATACAAGAAACATGATTTTTTTTGGCTTGTTATTACTTGTTAATTGCACATCTAATTTATATGAAGAAATTTTTTTTCAATAAATTAATACATTTGTCAATTATGCTTTTTATGACCCCTTGTTTATTTATGACTTAAAAAATATGACTTTTTAAATGCAAGTCAACCACTCTTCCTATTGAAGTTGTAAGTCTTTTCAGACTTTTATAGTGGCTAGCACTATGCCCTCACACCTTCAAGGTCAAGAGTTCAAATCTTGCCTTGGGTCTGTGTGCATCTGTTGTCTGGAGTCCGACTACAGACCTCCAATGACCCTGTACAGGATAAGTGGTATAGAGACTGAGTAAGTGAGAGAGAGAGAGAGAGAGAGAGAGAGAGAGAACAGAATCAGGTAAACGATCTATTTATTTCTAGGCTACTGGTTGTCTGTAAAATTGTTATATACTGTAAATGCAACTGAAAGTTTGTTTTACCATTATGTCTGTTCTGAATGTGGCATCACGGCTAAAAGCTGTCTGACCGCAGTTCTGAACTTTCAGCCTCCTAACACACAGTATGACTGCAGATCAATCCCTGCTATCCATTATCACCCAAATGAGGATGGGTTCCCTGGTGAGTCTGGTTCCTCTCAAGGTGTCTTTCTATTGCCACCTCAGGCAAAGTTTTTCTTTGCCACTATCTTGTAATTGAACTTACAGTACAAGTCTCAGCCCTTTTTTTTATTTGCTGATTAGTATTGTCTAATCTGAGTTGCCTTTCAAGGCTGTGTGTTACCAACAAATCACAATTGTACAGTCTCTTCCAAACATACTGGAATAGCAAGACCAATTCTTGGGGTTTTGCGGTACACAGAAGCAATTAGCATTGACGTGAATATGAAACCATAAGGTAAAATTTCCATTTCCTGTTACTTACATCAAGATGGTAAACACGTCATTTTCAAAGCCAGAGCAACCAGATATTAGGGGAGAACTGCATTCTTGTTTTCTGATGCTTTTCCCTTTTTGTGAGTTTCTCTTCTTCAGATGGTTTTAGGTCTAATTGGCTGGGTAAGTCTAAAACCTTCCACTGATTTCTGCTGATGAAGTCGTTTGTTGTTCTGAAAGTTCCTCCAGAGAAGATTTGATGCGTATTTTTCTTAGTCACCAGACAGTATTTCCATAAATTAGTTCTTCTGCTACCAGTATGAGCCACCACGCTCTTGCATATTCTTACTAAATATCATGTTTTTTTCAGATTCAACACAGGGCATGATTATCACAGTGAAAATTACAGTAATTATGCTTTTTTTTTCCCTCTCTGCTATTATTTTTTGTGAAAGGTCAATAGTTTTTTTTTTTTTGAAAAATGTAAAACCTTTGCCATGAACATAAATTTTATTCAGCTACTGGTAATGGTGCCTAAATTGTAGAGCACAAACAGGGATGTTAATATGTTAGATTCATATGCAACTTTTAACCTTTGTCAAAGTACACATACGAAAAAATACAATTTCTTCTAGAATTTCTTTTACAGTAAAAAGAAGGATAGAAGTATATTACTGTAAAGGGCTTCTTGTCTGCTGTGTGACGCTTTGTGCAACACAGCTGTAGTCATGAAGCAGGCAGGTAAAGGTCCCAGGTTCAAACTCCAGCACCACCAACTTGCCACTGTCAAATGTATAATCAGATATCAATTTAAGTCGCTCTGGATAAGGGTGTCTACCAAATGCCATAAATGTAATCAGTCAATCACATGGCAGCAACTCAGTACATGTAGACATGGTCAAAAAGATCAGCTGAAGTTGATTTATGTGACTTTGAACATGGCATGGTTGTCGGTACCAGATGGTTTGGTCTGAGAATTTCTGAAACTGCTGCTCTGCTGGTATTTTCAAGCACAACAATCTATCAGGTTTACAGAGAATGGTCAGAAAAAGGCCAGAAAATATCTAGTGAGTGGCAGTTCAGAGGAGAATTGATAAAAAGGCAACAGTAACTCAAATAACATCTTCTTACATCCTGTGTTTAGAGATTCTCTAAACATATGTGAATTATAGCCTCAGTTTCCTGGTCTTAGCTCTTGGTGTAATTTTCTGCTACTGTAGTCCATCTGCTTCAAGGTTTAAAGTGGGTGTTCAGACATACACTGTGGCATCCCGCGACATACTTTGGCATAATGTACCTGACATTATTTGACTTCCAATGTGCCTCTCAGATGACCTGAGTGCTTAAAATGAATTTATTAATAAACAAAATGTAATAGAACTCCATAAAATATATTTTTTGCAATGATTTATTTTTATGGTTAAGTTCTTAAGTTCAGTTATAACGTCTGACAAATTATTATTAATTTCTACAAGTACATCAATTAAGCAAACTGAAATCAAATGGCCTAAAAAGGCTGATGAATTGAAGGCAACATGCTGAATCATAATCGGTGTTGAAAGTGGCCCATGTTGTCCGGGGTAGTACTACACAAGAACAAGTTACAGTGACAATAGTGGTCACAGCTTCAACAAGAAAGGAAACAGGACGCTCCACAGTGTCCACAGGTTCCAACAGATGGTGGTGGGGTTCAAACCTGTGACCTTCTGAACTGTAGTGCAAAGTCTTAACCTCTGAGCTACACCCACTTTAGATTCTGCAGCAAAAAAAAAAAAAAAAACCCTGCTAACATTACAAAATGTATACAACTGAAATGTATACAAATACATGTGGATAAGTATGATTAATTTACAATGGGTACAATGTAAAAATAGTATGCCTAAAAATATTGTATGCAGTTTATTTGTATTTTAATAGTCTGTGCAATATTAATGATTGATTGATTCATTGATCAGTGTCTGGTAATCTTGCTAATATGTACAATTTCCTGTTTTAGACTCAGTGTAGTGTCATATTTCAGCCACTGGGGGCAATACACTTCCTGCCTCCCTGCAAACGCTGCTTATGGAATAAACTACTAGAATTTAGACAGAATTTTGTATAGGATTTAAATTCACGCCAAGTCTGTCCTAATCTAGTTAAATCGGCAAGTACTGTATGTAAGGAGAACAGACTGAGAGCAGACTTCTCCCAAAATGAGTTTGATCATTCAGTCTCTAGACTCAGTCGCATAGTGTAAGGTGTTCACTGGGGAATGCGCATAATATTAATACTCACCAGTTTTAGTGTTAATATTTCTCTCTATTTCCTGTATCTTGCCTATGATTCAACCTCCTCTGTATTCATTGACTCTTAGTGGTATACAGAGAAGGTTGGATCATGGACAGAATATAGAAAATAGAGAGAAATATTAACCCTTGTGCTAGTGAATATTAATATTATGAAATATAAAAAAATTAATGCGTACTGTATTAAAATTGCTGCTCAATTCCTTGAATCCACGTTTGTTTATTAAACTTTTTGAAGGTTTACTCTTTTTCTTGCAAGAGTTGTCATGAGAGTTTGATACAGTACATCCAGTTGGCCTCAGCTGAAGTGACACATCATGTAGTCTATAGCTGCATTTTATTCTACAGTATACTTAAACAGTGCTCCCTATGTAGGGAATATCAGTAAGGGACCTTGCCTCAACAAACTTTCTTTTTTCAGAACACCACTTCCTCTTTGCATTACCATGGTACAGTAAAGACCTTATGTTCACAACATTAGGCAGACAACATTATTTAGAGCTACTTACATGTTCATCTCTTTATATATCTGAGGGTTAAAGGCAACTTGCTGGTGGTGAGGTTTGAACCTGTGACTTTTCTAAATGTAGTGGCAAGTCTTAACCAATGAGTTACACCCACTTTAGAGTCTAGTTGCTCATAGGCTGTAAATTTCATACTACTGAAAAAAGAAATTTAAACAAAACCTGCTAATATACTATTGAAATTTAAATAAATACATGTGAATAAGTATGATTAATTTACAAGGGGTACAGTGTAATTTCTACAATGATTGTATGCAGTTTATTTGCATTTTAATAGTCTGTGCAATATTAATGATTGATTGATTGATTGAGTGATACTATTTTGTAATAATAATATTATGCTGTCCTTGATAATAATGAAAGGTGCATGGAAATAATGCTATGTCTCATGTGAGCTCAATTTGTTTCCATTCTTCAGTGAGATGCAGTCTCTGATGGGTAATCTTGCTTGACCAATTTCAGCAAAGTAAAGATCCACTGTTCCCTTTGAATTTAATAGTTTTGGTGCCTGTGGTTTGAAATCTTGTTTACCCTGTGCAGTCTGAAGAAGTTTTGAGTCTTTATGAAAATAATTAATCTGTGGAAACTAGTAGGTTAGTGCATTCTACCTGTATTTTTTTTCAGAGTCTTTAAGGATTGTGAAAGCTGTGTAGTGTATCCCAAGCTAAAGATCAACCCATTATACCTGTGCCACAGAGAAAAAAAGATCACTGATTAAACATCTGCACAGTTTTTCCTGTAGTGTTAAAAATTACAACAATGTGGTAGTCGCGGTTAACCTTTGTGGCTTGTGCATACCATTTTGCATAAAAGTGTTTGCATCAGAGTGTGCAGAATGTGGTTTTTGCCCGTGGGAATGTGTTTAGTTTTGCAAAAAGGCTGGATTAGGTCTGTTTTTAACTAGGTGAATATTGTTTATGGTTTTGCAAAAAGAATGACTTGTGTTTTATTCTGAGACTGGGTTTAGTGTTTAGCAATTTAGAAAAACTGCAAGTAATAAATTCCGCCTCTCTTTTTGCCATGTAGAGCAAATACCAACTCGCTATCCTTGTATACAGTGGAACCTCGTATTGCGAGTGACGCGGTTTGTGAGTGTTCCGCAAGATGAGCAAAGATTTTTTACTATTTTTTACTTGAAAAACGAACAAGTCTTGGTTTACGAGTACAGAGTATGATGTATCACGCATGCGCTTCTTGTTTTGATGCCGAGCGTCACATGATCACAACTGAGCCAACGGTTTTTCTCTCTCTTCCACTGCGGAATTGTGAGTAATCATCTCCCTGCTGAGTCTTAGTGTGCGTCTCTCACTGTTGTAATCAACGTCCATGCACGCGTGTACTGTTTACTATAACACTGTGACCACGTGCGTGCGCGTAAAACATACTTTATTTTGTGTTTGTAAGCGTGTGTGTACAGCGACGTGTACTGTTTATTATAACACACGTGTATGCGTGTAAAGCAAAAGCAAGTCTCATTAGAGATGTTAAATTTTATGTGTTTATATGTTATTTTCTCTCTCTCATGGGACACCGTGCCTCTTCACACACACACTCCTCCTCCTCTCGCCTTCATACACACGCACACACAAACACATACACACTCTCTCTCTCTTTCTAATATAAACACTGCTCTGTCGCAATTCTTTTCAAAGGTAAAGTAAAGGTTAATTTGTTTTATTTTTACCTTACAGCAGTGATTCCATTAGTGTGCGCTCTCTTGAGCGTCATTAGAGAGATTTCTTGTTTATTTTCCAGATAAAACAGTGTTAGTTACATTAGTGTGTGTGTGTGTGTGTGTGTGTGTGTGTGTGTGTGTGTGTGTGTGTGTGTGTGTTTGTAAAACTCAAATAAGAAAGGAGGAAGTGTTACCGTGTAAGATGAGAAAAGGGAGAGGAGAGGGGCTCATTCCTCCTTTCCTCTTACTTTGGCTTCACACACACACAAACAAATACACAGCGTCTGCGTGCATAAATGGAAACACTTATCTGTCAGGATTTATTTTTGCTTTTTTTTTTACAGGTACAGTGCAGGTTAATTTGTTATATTATATTTTGTATTAATTATTTTTATGTATTATTTGTTTGGGATGTGGAACGAATAATTTGAGTAAATCGCTTTGATTTACTAGTGTTTTTACATACAAACCCGCTTCTGGAACAAATTATGCTCACAATCCAAGGTTCCACTACACTTGCATACCTGGTTACAAAAACTGATTCGCAGGATTCACATATGCAAGAATTTCTTTTAAATTTAATTTAATTAAGGGAAAGGGCTTAAATTTGTTAGGAAGCATAAAGATTAGACTTCGAGGCAATGGAAAAAGGTCATGTGGTCTGATGAGTCCATAGTGACCCTATACAAAAGGACAGGAACCTGTCATGCACAGCGCCCCCTGTCTTATGATCTGGGATTGGTCAGGTCAAGGCTCAGCAATGATATGTGCAAAATGACCTGAATGTACTGAATGACCAGGTTATCATAATTTTTCACAACTATTTTCTTCCCTGAGGCAAGGAAAGAATGGTTCTGGGAATATGATGAGTCATTTTCACACATTGTCACCACAGTGTTTAAAGTTTACGGTAGCTGGATGAAATATTGTGCACTTGTTTTTTCTGCCAGGCGGTTTTACAGTCCTTACCTGAGTTACCACATACTCTACAGTATCGTGAGTCATGGGGCTTAGTGTGTTAAGGCTCCGAGTTACTGATTGTAAGGGTTAGCTGTTCAGGCCCCAGCTCTTCCAGGTTGCTGCTGTTCCAGGGGTGCTGTATAATTTAATGCCTGCTTACTAACAAAGCTGGGCTATGTAAAAAATAAAGAATTTCACTCGGCAGTAATGTATATGTGTGACGAATAAAGGCTGAACTTAAACTTTTAAAACTTCTTTAAAACTCTCTCATTAATATACAAGGTGTTCAAACTGTTTGCACCATTCTGTGTAAATTGTAGAGACTGTTGTGTGTAGATCCCAGGAGGTTACTGATCAACCATACTGCCACATGAGTGGCTGACTGCAATACTGTACAAATGAGCAAATGTCCAGGTGTTTCTATTAATGTGGAAAGTGAATGTAAATACCTGGTTTACCCCTTGCAGCAACACCAAATGTTTACCGGTGGAACTGTGACAGACAACCACTATAGTTTTTCTAAACCAACACCAGATGTCACTCTGCCCTCTTTTTAGTGCAGGGCTTCTCTTTTATCAGTCGGAGTTTTCAGTCTGAAGTAAATTTCCGGTGGTCTTCTTCATGCAAATAAATAAGACACTTGAATCAGAACATGAACATTTTCAGGTGTACAGCCCGTTTTCAGATGTCAATTCAATTCAATTTTATTTATATAGCTCTTTTAACAATTGTCATGGTCGCAAAGCAGCTTTACACAGTTAAAAGAAAGAGTATATGTGGTTATTGGATCATAAAGGTTAGAAATGTATCTTCGCTAAGATTTGTGTTGCGTCAGACATATGCATCATTTGCATGTGTGAGATAGTCAGCGTCAAGACGCTTGCTGTCTGACGCTTGCTGTCACTCTTATTTCCTGTCATGGTTTTATAAAGCAGCACACGGTATGCAAGAGATTTAGTTTTGCTCAGCAGTCATGATGGCAACTCTGACTATAACCTTGTACTTTACTGCTGTTCTGGCTGCGTACCAAGTTCTAGTACAAGGTGAGAGGGTCATTTTATTTTACAACTAACTGTACTGTACTATTATGCTTTATTAACACATTGTTGGAAGCATGTGACAGGACATTTTGTTTCTACATGGTTAAAAATGGTAATCTTTATTGTACGATATTGTAATGAGCAGTACTTTTGTTGTTGTTGTTTTGCATGAAGAAGGCTTGATACATTCTGATGTCTTTACACAGCCTCTGAGAGGGAGAAGAATTCTATACAGCTGAATCAAGGGCAAACGTTTACCATGAAATGCCAAACAGCAGACAACAAAAAAGATAATTTCTCACTATTTGCAAGACATCCAGGCAAGGACATAATGGTGTTCTATGACAAAAATACTAACAGCTTTACAATCGAAGAACAATACAGAGAGAGAGTGAGTATCAGTGGCAGCATTCAAAAAATAACTATGGAGCTTAAGGACCTGCAGCTGAAGGACTCTGGGCTGTACCTGGGTCAGTATAGCAAATTCAATTTGGAAAAAAATGTTGAAGAAGAAGAAGAAGGCTGCGCTATTCTCTTGCATGTGAAAGGTAAGTAAAACACCTGTATGTAGACTATATGTTTTAGTTAAAATCTATGCTGACAGCACTCTTAATAACATGGCACAATGAATTATTTGTTCAGCTAGACTAAAAAAGTATAAGACAAATGCATAGTTACTGTTTAGATGTGTGCTTATACCATCACTTTAGTAAACAAACATTCACATACAACTACACATGAATAAGTACATATCTTACATAGCTGTTTTTATCCTAGATCAGTGTTTCCTAAGTCAGCTATGAGGATTCTCAAATTTATTTTGATTTCATGAATGGCATTTTACCCATTTAAAGATTAACCATTTAAGAAGATATGAGTCGATAATCTAATAATAGTAAAGTGTTTAATTGATATTTGGGTTTTTCAGAAGTAAATAAGATGGCAGCCACTGAAAAAGTAAAGACTGGTGCAGGAGCCTCTGCCCTGTCTGAGCCACAGATCCTGGTCTTTGCCCTGACTGCATGCACTCTGGTTATAGTGTTTGGCCTGATGCTGTGGGTGTGTATACCCAAGGTAATCAATTTTTTCCACCCTTTCTTTGTTCTGTTGATGACAATGATTGTTAGACACTGATTGTTATAAAACTATAGAGTGCTTCCCCTGTGTTACTGTACTATATGTGTGCTTGCATGTTTTTCTCTGTGGTAATTCCACTTGTCATACAAGGCCATGCATTTCCCGACAAGCCACGGTTTGTGGTTTGCTGTTGCATGTGCAAGATCAAGAAGAAAACTGAGTCAGCTCAAATGTTACACTTGTTTTTGTTTATAGGTGAAGGCCCGGTGTAGGAGTGAGGCAGATGCGTACTCAGTGAGAGACTATAATCCAGTCTATGAGGATATGCACCGCGTTCGAAAATAAATAAGATATAAACAAACAAACAAACAAATAAATATATAAATAAATAATGTGTATAATTTTTTCCTGAAATAACCGAAATACTCAGAAATCTTTTTAAGCTTATCTAATGTTCTTGCATTGAAACTATGTGATGTAAGTGTTTTATATTTAATTATTGTGCCATTAATACTTTTTACAGTTATATTTGTAATCATTCATAATATTTTAAGAGAAATAAAACAATAATGTACAGTCTAAATCTCTTGCTTTTTTTTATACCTTAAAACTCTGTTCTTGTTGTTGCTGCTCTAAACAAACATAATTGTTATCCAACCTCAAAATACTTTATCCACTGACATACAACAGGCTTACTCAAGCTGCCATCATCAAATTGCAGTACTTTGCTTTTTATACTATTTTTAATTAATTTATTTATTTTAATGGAAACATTAATACAGGCACAGTTGGAGTGCATTACACAAGGCAGTGATATTCCACCATTGAACTGGTGGAATCCAGGGTTATACCAGGCCTGAAAGCTATGCAGATCAGATCCCAATCACACCAAAATATGTTCTCAGCCAACATTTTTGGCAAAACAGTAAACACTACAGATGCTGCCAACTGAGGAGGAAATATGTAACTTGAGGTACAGCAGCAGCAACATAGACACATTATCAGACCAAATCATCTGAGGTGTTGTGTGGTGTGGAAAGCTGTTATCACTCCATCACTTTCCCCGAAACATCACATCCTAGGATATTCATAAGAATTTCCTCTTATAATACCAGAAAAGTGGCCAAAGTTCTTTGAAACAAATGAAGACAGAAATGTTAAAGACTTTTTTTTTTTTACATTCTGGAACATCCAAAACAAAGTTTAGTGACATATTCAAGTGGAGTAGCCATGGAAACCCATACACTGTTGGCTTCAATAGTAGTTATGGTGTCTACCACTGATATGGAAATACATTATGTGGGGTGCACTGCAGTGGGCTCAGAGGAACCTTGCCCGGGATGTACGACCTACTTTAAAACTTTTGCACCATTTAAATATTTTCCTGTGTGTACGAGTCTCATCAATGTACTGCGCTAGAAGTGTTCTAAATGTCAATTTGTTTTACTCCTTCTTTCATGAGAAATTTCATCACAAGTCTCACTATACTGTAACTTGAATGCACCTCATATAAGACAAACAGTATGTAGACACCCTTCCTAAATTTTCCATTAAGATGTTACAATGACACACATTGCTAATAGGTGGACACAATCAAGCAAATTGTCATGCAATCTCAATAAACAAGGATTGGCTGTAGAAATAGTTGACATTTGTGTCACTGTAAAATGTGGCTGTCATAAGATGTCACCCTGACCACAGGCCAGTTTCTGGCCAGGTAGATCTGTGTTTGTGAAATTTAAGTACTATTATTATGAAACGGAAATGTCCATGAGCAACCACAGCTTAGCCGCAAAGCAGCAGACCTCACAAACTCATACAGCTTCATGAGATGAATTTTCACTGCATTGATTAAAGTCGTGAACAACACTTTGTTCTCTGGAGTTACATTTTCTCACAATTATGTCAGTGTCTGATAATTGAATCTGATTTTGATGCAAATACTATTACCTAATGCCCATGGTTTTTTAATCAGATGTCCAACAGGCTCATATGCAATACTCTGTATGGCCAATGCATGCTTTGAAACAAAGATTCTACACAGTTGTGTGCTAGAAACTATATTGTAAAAGTATGGGGAAGGGCCACATACTCTATGTGAGTGATAATTCGGTATCCACATGCTTTTGGCCACATGGTGTACGTGTGATATGATGGTCAAGTGTTCAAATAGTTTTTGATATACAGTTTAAGTGTTGTTGTCAAACGGCTACATATTTTTTTTTTGCCTATATAACGTTTTGCTTAGGTGCAGAATTGCACATTATTTTGCAATCTATTTAAATAAAAATGTGACATGCTTAAAAATTATGCCCTTTATTAGTATTAGATTGAATAAGTGTATACAAGACAAAGCACTTCGTAGCCTAGAGTGGACAAAATCTACACAAATAAAATGTACAAAGAGGTGACAAAGGGACAAAGCACTGGCTGCGGCTGGTATCACTCGAAAAACATGAGCTTCTGGAAATCTTTAGCTGCCTTACCCTGCGTTCACACCGAACGCGGCGAGAGCATCAAAGTTCGCTCTCGCTGCCCTGCCGCCGACGCCTGTCGCCGCGCTTCGCCACTGTGACATAGACCGAATGCCTTTCTTGTATTTAAAGGGGCCGCAAAGCAATCAAGCTTGTTGATCTTACGGAGACTGACCAAAATGTGGAAGAAAACAAGAAATTGATTGATAGAAAGAACTGTATTGTAGAAATAAACAAATTATAAGGCATTTGTATGGTGTGGCTTCTGTTTATTGTGAATTGCTTGTCTAACTTAATATTTTTTTATTATTATATCTTTGATTATCTTTGGCGGCGAAAGCAGCGAAGAGAGTTGAAATCAGCTCAACTTTATAGTAATGAGCTATGACGCGGTTGAGTGGCAACCAATAAAAAAGTAGAGGTCCTCCGCTTGAGCGGATTCCGCGGAACGCGGTCCTGTAAACCTTTGTGGGACGCAAACAAAATTAATATTCAACTTTTCATGCTCGCCTGTAAATAGCCATTTATAAGGTGATTAAGCATCATTACTACTAGCATAAAATAAAGGCATGACTCCGCTTGCCATAAGAAGTGCTGGAAAAGACTCGTTGAGAATGGTCCAATCACATGAGCCCAAATATTTAAAAACAATTTTGATTCGCTAAGAACAAAAGTGGGAGGGTTCAGGGTGCACAAATTATTTGGCATGATTAGGATGATTTGACAAAATCCAATCAGAGCTCAGCCTGAAGTCATATGCTTTTCAAAAACATACGTGCCTACATAGACACTCGTTTGTCCGGCGCCCGGCGTACACAAACACAAATTAATGTAATACAGTTTAAAATTGTTTTAATTGCAAATAAATTATATTAAGAAATACATCGGAATATTGTGTCTAAATGACTTTATTTCATTATTAAAATAAAAAATTATTATGTTAAATAATTACATGTTAATGTAGCATTCTTCTCTGTCTAACTTTAAGTGGGGCGGCGCCACTACGCCATTGCTTTGATACTCTCAAGACTCCTTTTGCTGCCTCTAGCCCCCATATTTTTTCTTCTTTAATCTTTAAGTGATTTATTTTTGTTATCATGACACATGCCCAAAGACAAACGCAAGACATGCAGCAATGTGCAATTTAACACTACTGCACAGAACAATGGCATCTTTTTTTTGCTTTGATAAGGGGGAAAAAATGTTTTAAAAGGCTATTAAAAATATAAGCATTTGTGGTTTTTAAAAGTCAATAACATTTTCTCACTGATTTGGCTTATTATAAGGCATTCTACGTGAATCATTGTGGTATTTAAGCGGAAATATTTCTTTGTGTCAGGAAATGTAAATGTCACCTATCTATGTGTCAGGAAGTTGTCACCTCAGGAAATACGGGCTCGATGTATTCAGCAGCCTTATGTGAGCTAGCATGACATAAATAATACCTTTTCAACCGAGGTTTCATTTCCTGTTTAAATGTTACACATACACACACACATATACATACATACACACACACACACACACACACACACACACACACTCTTTTCTTATAAATAATTACATACATATTAATATATGGTCTTCATTAAAGCCAGTTTCATCATGTTGCTTGATGGGTTTTGCAAATGCACTTATATGTTTATAATGGTTAACATACTATATACTGTGTACATATACATACATACATAATTTTGAGTCACTTTATCATATAACCTTACTCCTAAACATGATAATATAATTTCAGTGCAACCAAGAACTACTTTGTGCTGCTTTGCTGAATGAACATGCAGAAAATCCTAAACCCAACCTAATAAAAACAATTAAAAGTGGATTTTTACAACTTTCACGCACAAATAAAAAGCATTAGGAGTTTTCAAAAGCGTGAAAAACACATGAATAATTTTATATTCATTTCATAATACACTTTATCATCATGTATATTTTGTAGTAGTATTGACTGGATTACTTTATCATGTAGTGTGTTAGGAAGCACTCATTGCTTTGAATTCACATTAGCCTTTTAAAGCATGGGCTAGCTTGACATAAATAACAATCTTAGCCACCAAGGCTTGAGTTTCAGTTCCTGTTTTTAAAACTATCAGACAAGACACCCCCTTTTTTTTTAATTTCACTCATATTTAGGATGTGACAACCTGAGCTGATGAGAGCTGGAATAAGGCAGAGGAACAAATCACTACTGATCTGTAGTCTCTGGTCCTCCCCAATCAAGAGGTCTTGTACCAACTATTGGTTATTTTTTAAGGGAGTACACATTAGGCCTTTGTATTGTGAGCAGGCCACTAAAACCCACTTAATATATGGAATGGGACATGTGCTGGGTTGTAAGGGTGAAGGATACACTGTATGCCCAAAAGTATACACGATGGACAAAAAAAGTCACACTTGTAATATTTAGTTTGACAGTCTTTAGGTCCTAACACAGTTGTAAAAATAGGATAAAAAGTACAATGGTAATCTTTGATGGCCTCCACGATCCCTAGTTGGACAACAGGGTTTCCCAGGTGGATGAATAGCGCTTTAATTATGGTGCACAAAATGGTGGCCAATTCATGTATGAAAATGATTACTAATGCTTCCAGAACCAGTCTTCCATAATTTAAGTTGAATATTTCGGAGCCCTATAGTGAAAAACAATTAATGGGGTAACCTGGGCATTTAGTACATTCAGGTCATCAGCTGGCTTGATTTCATTGCCACATACTGTAACATTGCTGAGTGTAGACGTGAGCAATTGAAGCAAGCCCAGATCATACCACTGCCTCCTTTTTATGTTATTAGCCTGACTAACAAGTGGTTTTCACACAACCATTCTTGTACGTTCTCATCACACTATCTGTGAGAAAATGATCTTACATTAACTGTTAAACACAATTATGGTGACAATTGATTTTTTAAATTGAATGATTTAATTGTTATTTTTGTGACCACATTTCTTCTGTAAAGTTAACAGTTCTTTTTTTTAGGGCCCAAGCACTATAGGTGCGCAGGACCCACTTGTTTTCCTAAGGATTTTTTTCCCACCGTTTTGGACTTTTCGGGGGTCTTAACATGCTCAAAAACTCATGAAACTTGGCAGACAGGTTCGAATCTGCTGCCATTCGGATGCCTGAGAATTGTTTGGTCCGGGGCCCCCAGGGGCCTGCACACGAGATTTTTCTGGATAGCACATACACACTTTCACGTAGGCACACGAAACTTGGTACACATGTAGAGCTCACTGAGCCGAACAACTTTCGCGCTGCATGTCCTGGGCTAAACTCAACAGGAGGCCGGTTATTTTGAGTCATTCGTTCAAATTCTTAATAAATCTGTGTGACATTGTATTCAGCGACACCTTTAGTAACATCATGTTTAGTGAGGAACGACGCCATAAAAAATAATCCTTTGGAGAAAAAGAGGGTCCTGCGCACCTATAGTGTGTGGGTGAGTTTTTCATTGCAAATGTTTACACTCATGCACACACACAAACACATCTCACACACACGCACACACACACACACACACAAACAAACACACTTATACATTACACACATGCACACATACATACACACACATTATAAATGTTAACACGCACATTATAAATGTCAACACTCACATGCACACACACACACACACACACACACACACACACACACACACACACACACACTTATATCACACATACAATGTTTACACTCACGCACATGCACACACACACCTCTCTCACAACACACAAACACACACAAACGTACTCAACAAATATTTAGGGCCCAAACTGACATTAGCCCTGTATAGTGTGTGACGTGTGCTCTAGGCCTCCAGCTGTGAGAGGTTACAGCATCACCCGGGAATCGAATTCACAATGTCCAGATGATAGAGAGAGTACATTACCACTGCGCCAGTTGTGACCTTTCACATGAACAAACAAACATATTAAATTATGTTCTAAGCAAAAAAAAAAAAAAAACAAGCAAGCCAAATATTTTATATGATAGATTCTTCAAAATCTCCCTCTTTTGCTTTGACAACAGCTTTGCACACTTCGCATCCTCTAAACCAGCTTCATGAGGTGGTCACCTGGAAACAGTGTTGAAGGAATCCTGTGGTGAGATTTTTATCTTCCACGGTCTATGCCATGCCAGTTACACTTTAGAGCTAAAACATAAGCTGTAACTCAAATTATAATCATATCGAAAAAGACTCAGGGGTCAGTTGACCTGGATGAAGTAAGCTAGAGTTTATTGCAGCAACAAAGCCCAAGTGAGCCAGTCCAATGCCAGTTCAAGAACATGCAAAGAGCAGACTGAAAAGCAATTGATCACATCTTATATACAGTTGACCGAGGGAGGGTCAAATTGTCTCCTCCCTTGCTTTTTCTTTTTTCTTTCTTCCTTTTTCGCATTAACCTATCTCTTTACTTGTTTTGGAAAATTCCCCCTTTATAATCCAACCCTCCCACCAGTCATGAGTTTGTTTTGGTTTTGTTTGCCTTTACCCGATAAGAGGCACAGTCACACAAAAACCCATTCATATCTTGTGTCTTTCCCTTCACACCACTTATGTTTCAGCATCGCTTCTTTCTTTCAGAAGCACCTTTGAGAAAGTCCCTTGATCTTGTTTGTATATTTCTTATCTGGGTCAGGCCGATCTCTCTTCCTAGTCATGCAGGTGCTATGTTCACTAAGATCTTATGCAAGAAAGCAACCAGTTTCTCTGGGCTTTCTATGTCTCACAGTTCATCCCATTTGAGTTTTTAACGATTTAATATCCAACTTTAGATGTTTATATACAGTATTTAGTACTTAATAAATGTGAATATATTTGGCACATACACTATATTGTCAAAAGTATTAAGTCACCCATCCAAATCATTGAATTCGGATGTTCCAATTAATTTCATACTATATTCATGTTATAAGCGGTTTAAAATCAAGTATCTAGGCATGTACCTGTAGATGCCACTACAAACATTTGTGAAAGATGTGTCGCTCTCAGGAGCTCAGTGAATTCCAGTGTGGTTCCAGTGTAATTTTCTCTCTACTAAATATACCACAGCCAAATTTTAGTGGTATTATAACAAAGTGTAAGCGATTGGGAATGACAGCAACTCAGCCACAAAGTGGTAGGCCACATACAATCACAGATTGGGGTATGTTGAAATGTATAGTGCACAGGCAACTTCCTGCAGAGCTACAGACGTCCAGACTTCAGATTAGCTCATGAACAGTGCATAGAGAGCTACATGGAATGGGTTACCATGGCCGAGCAGCTGCATCCTAGACTAGCTAAGTGCAATACAAAGCATCGGATGCAGTGGTGTGCTGTGGTGTGCATAGATATTTTCTCACATATTTCATACACATTTCCACAATTTTCTTTTAATTCTATGAAGCTGCTTTGTGACAATGACCATTGTTAAAATGCTATACAAATGAAATAGAATTGAATTGAAATTGAAATCTGAAACTTACAAGTGAATTATTATAAACATTTGCTGCTGTCATCTCTGCTGTTATGAAGGAGTTGCAGAGATCCACAGCTCAGGTGAGAGAATCTGTCTACAGGACAACTATTAGTCATGCGGTCCTCAAATCTAGCGTTTATGGAAGAGCGGCAAGAAAAAAGCCATTGTTGAAAGAAAGCCATCAGAAGTCCTGTTTGCAGAATGCGACAAGCATGTGTGGAACACGGCAAACATGTGAAAGAAGGTACTCTGGCCAGGTGAGACCAAAACAGAATTTTTTGGCCAAAATGAAAAAGTTATGTGTAGCATAAAATTAAAACTGTGTGTTGTTGTGGAAGCATCATGTGCCGATGCCTTTCTTCAGCAGAGACAGGTAAGCTAGTCCGAGTTGATGGCAAGATGGATGGAGCCAAATACAGGGCGAAAAACCTGTTAGAGTTTGCTACATACTTGAGACTGGGACAGAGGTTCAACTTCCAGCAGTACAGTGATGACCCTAAACATACAGTACATCCCGAGATACAATGCCATGGTTTAGATGAAAGTCTAGATCTAAATCTAGATCATATTCATGTGTTAGAATGGCCCAGTGAAAGCCACAAAGAAAATTGCTGTTCACAGACGCTCTCCATAAAATCTAACTGAGCTTTTTTGCTGTTTTGCAAAGAAGAATGGACAAAATTTTTACTCTCTAGATGTGCAAAGTTGAGAGACATACCCCAAAAGATTTGTAGCTGTATTTGCAGTTAAAGGTGGTCTACAAAATATCGACAAAGGGGGGCTAAACACATTTGTATGCCACACTTTTCAGATATTTATAAAAAAAAAAAAAATATATATATATATATATATATATATATATATAATTATATAAATTATTATATACACCTTCTCATTCAAAGAGTGTTCTTTATTGTGTTCTTTAGCCCAAAGAACAGCCTGCTTGTTGCCTGTCCCTAGCAGTGGTTTCCTAGCAGATATTCTACCATGAAGGCCTGATTCACACAGTCTCCTCTTAACAGTTGTTCTAGAGATGTGTCTGCTGCTAGAACTCTGTGTGGCATTGACCTGCTCTCTGATCTGAGCTGCTGTTAACCTGCGATTTCTGAGGCTGGTGACTCGGATGAACTTATCCTCCGCAGCAGAGGTGACTCTTGGACTTCCTTTCGTGGGGCGGTCCACATGTGAGTCAGTTTCTTTGTAGCGCTTGATGGTTTTTGTGACTGCACTTGGGGACACTTTCAAAGTTTTCCAAATTTTTCAGACTGACTGACGTTCATTTCTTAAAGTAATGATGGCCACTCATTTTTTTCTTGCCATAATGAAGAAGACTAGCAGTTAGCCCTGTAGCGTGGATGGTAAACCCAAACGCGGAAATAGCGCGAGCAGGCAGAATAACCACGCTGTTATTTTTAGAACTCTCCTGAAGCAAGAGCAAGAGTCTACACAAATAAACTCGCGTTCTAATAACACACACTCATAGGTGAAGTGGTGAAGGGTTTTAGCTGAGAAGTATGGAATACTGGGTGGATCCGGAGCGCCGCAGGCAGCTGGAGCCGGTAGGTGACGGGGTTGATTCGGAGGGTGATGCGGTATGGACCGATGAAACGAGGTGATAATTTTCTGGATTCTGTCTGCAGGTGTAGATTTTTTGTAGACAGATATACCTTGTCACCTACGTGGTACAATGTAGCGGGTGTTGGTGCGTTTGATGGCCAGGTTTGCTTGGTTCCATAGCCGTCGACACCGACGGACCAACTGTTGGGCCGACGGTACTTACACGGGCCGTGGCATGCCTCAAATGGGCTTAAGCCGGTGGCGGATGAAACGTGGAGGTTGTGTGATAGTTCAGCTCAGATGATGTAGCGAGCTCAGGAGCACTGACGGTCGGCGACAAAGCACCTCAGGTAGCGCTCCAGTTGTTGGTTGGTCCGTTCCGTCTGACCGTTTGTCTGTGGTCCGTTAGTCTGTGGGTGGTAGCCGGAGGACAGACTACAGGTGGAATGGATCAGACGGCAGAAGGCCTTCCAGAACCGTGAGGTGAACTGAGGCCCCCTGTCCGAGACGATGTCCTTTGGGAACCCATGCAGGCGGACTACATGTTCTAATATCAGCTCGGCTGTTTCCTTAGCTGACGGGAGCCCGGGAAGGGCCACCAGGTGCACAGCTTTGGAGAACCGGTCGACGATGGTGAGGATGGTGTTCTTTCCTTTGGAAACCGGCAGGCCCGTGATGAAGTCGACGGCAATGTGTGTCCAGGGCCGACAGGGAACAGGAAGTGGTTGAAGCTCGCCCGGAGATGGTTGATTTACATCCTTGGCCCTGGCGCACACTGGGCACGCCTGGACGAACTCATGAACATCCTTGGTCATGGTGGGCCACCAGAAGGCGCGCTGTATAAATTGAAGGGTGCGACGTGTTCCGGGGTGTCCAGCGAGGAGAGAGGAATGCCCCCATTGGATGACCTCCGTCCTGATGGTGTCGGGTACATAGAGTCGACCAGGCGGCACACCTGCCTGATCCTGGTGGGAGGTAGGACAGGTGCGGGCTCCTTCCTCATGCTGTCGGGAGAGGGCATCGGCCTTGGTGTTCTTGGACCCCGGGCGGTATGACAGATGGAAGTTGTAACTCTCAAAAAATAACGTCCACCGCGCCTGTCTAGGGTTAAGCTGTTTCATTCTTCGGATGGTGATTAGATTCTGGTGGTCGGTCCAGATGATGAACGGCTCTCTGACGCCCTGGAGCCAGTGATGCCATTCCTCCAGAGCCCACTTTATGGCCAACAGCTCGCGGTCCCGAGTCCTATCGCTGCTGAGTGGGGTCAAATTTTCTGGAGAAGAAGCTACAAGGGTGCAGCTTCTGATCTGGACCTCGTTGGGAGAGAACGGCCCCGGCGCCCACATCCGAAGTGTCCACCTCCACAACGAATGGTTTGCTCGCATCTGGATGGAGGAGAATTGGTGCGGTAGTGAAGCGGTGACACAATTCCTGGAAGGCAGAGATGGAGGCAGAGTTGAGGCTGAAGGGGTGAGAAGATGGTCGTGTCAGGGCGGTTAAAGGAGCTGCAACCGTACTGTAGTCCCAGATAAAGCGACGATAGAAATTCGCAAACCCGAGAAACCGTTGAAGTTGCTTGAGGGTCTTGGGTAGGGGCCAATGACGCACAACTTCCAGTTTCTGCGGGTCCATGGCCACACCCTGGGGCGAGATAACAAAACCCAGGAACGTGGTGGAGCGCTCGTGAAAAGCGCACTTCTCCAACTTACAATACAGTTGATGGGCGAGCAATCTCTTGAGGACCGCCCTGATGTGTTGGACATGTTCGTCAACGGTCCGGGAGTAAATGAGGATGTCGTCTAGGTAGACGAACACCCAGCGGCCTAGCATGTCTCTGAGAACATAATTGATGAATTGTTGGAATGCAGCAGGTGCGTTACAGAGTCCAAATGGGATGACCAGGCTTTCATAGTGTCCTGTGGGGGTGATGAAGGCCGTTTTCCACTCATCACCCTCTCTAATGTGCACCAAGTTGTAGGCGCTCCGGAGGTCCAACTTAGTAAAGATGGTGGCACCAGAGAGGGCGTCCAGGGCAGAGTTGGTAAGCGGCAATGGGTGTCGGTTCTTGATGGTGATATCGTTGAGCCCCCGATAAACGACAGATGGACGTAAGTC
Organism: Clarias magur; assembly: GCA_013621035.1. Lineage (NCBI taxonomy): Eukaryota > Metazoa > Chordata > Actinopteri > Siluriformes > Clariidae > Clarias > Clarias magur. The sequence continues at coordinate 954,418 of QNUK01000254.1, forward strand.
ACCTCCTTTTTTCTTTACAAAGAAGAACCCCGCTTTGGCAGGTGAGGAGGAGGGCTGGATGGTACCTTGGCGAAGGGCGCTGGAAACATACTCCTCCATCGCCTGCATCTCGGTGGAAGATAGTGAGTAGAGATGGCCACGGGGCGGGACGGAACCCGACTGAAGGTCAATTGCCAAGTCGTAAGGACGATGAGGAGGTAGGTGGGTGGCGCATCGTTTACAAAACACTTCAGCCAGGTCCCGGTAAGGCGTCGGGATGCTGTTGGTGTTGACTTCGGGGGCCTCGGGCTCCCTAGAACACGTCCCAGCTCAGGCCCGTAGGCAGAGTTCAGTGCAGGTCGGCCCCCATTGTAGAATCCGGTTCTGTGTCCAAGAAATAAGTGGGTCATGCTGCAACAACCACGGGTGGCCGAGGATGATGGGAGGAGATGAGATGGAGGTGACATAGAATTGAATCTGTTCTTCGTGTTGGTTGATGATGAGGGTTTTTTTTCGATTTTTACCCCCAGTTTTTTGGCGTAAGAAGAGTCAATAAAGTTACCCGCGGCACCGGAATCGATGAACGCGGTACTTTCGACACGTTTGTGGCCAAACTGGAGGCGTGCTCGTACCGTGAGACGGGAAAAGTTGGTCAAAGTGGCGGAGAGGTGGATGGAACCCGGTGAGCTGTTCCTACTGCTCACCGGGCCTGCGCGTTTCCCGGACGCAGAGGGCAGATAGCTCTGTGGTGTGCTGCCGATCCACAATATGCGCAGAGACCCTCTCTGAAGCGGCGTTCCCGTTCTGCAGCGGTTAAGGAGGCGCGTCCTAATTGCATGGGTTCCCCGGCTCCGGTGTCAACCACGGCGGGAGGTGGAGAACCGACTGATCTGGTAGGTGCAGTTGCAAATGAGGAGCGAGCTTCAGGAACAGGCGTGTGAGAGAAGAAGGAGGAGGGTCGGGATGTGAAATGGGGCAGTGATGGCGTGATGGACGGCAGGGTGCGAGGAGCTGGCTTGGTTCGGGCGAGCAGGCGCTGGTCGATTCGGAGGGCGAGTTGAATTAAGCCCTCCAATGTAGCTGGAAGTACTCGTCCAGCGAGCTCGTCCTTGATGCGTGCAGCCAGTCCCTCATAGTAGGCTGTCCGGAGGGCGGCATCTCCCCAGTTGGTCTGGACAGCCAGGGTTCGGAAATCTGCCGTGTAGCGACTCACGGACGAGCCTCCCTGCCGCAGATGATATAACTTGGAGTCGGTCTCCACCTCAGCAGCAGGATGTTCAAAAGTTAGTTTTAGTTGATGGGTGAACTCTGTGTATGAATATGCGACATCTGCATCCGAGCGAAGGACCGCCGTGGCCCACTCAGCTGCCTGCCCGGATAGCAACGAGACGAGAAGTGCAATGCGCAGTCGGTCTGTGGAGTATCTGGTGGAATTAAACTCAAACACAAGATCCAATGATGTTAAAAACACACTGCATTTCCCATCCGTGCCATCCCACTTATATGGTAGAGCTATAAAGACATTAGTAAAGGAGGGTGGTGGCCGCTGTGACGGGAGTGGCAACTGCCGGCTGAGCGCCTGCCCCGCGGAGGGTTACGTTCTCCTGCCTTAGCTCCGCCACCTCGCCTTGGATCCAACGTCTTGGATGCCTTTGCGGAGAACCGCAACCTCACTACGGAGCTGATCGATCAGCTTAGCATGTTGGGCAACCACATCGCAGAGGAGAGCGTAATCCGCTGGGTTTACTGCTGTTGGCTCAGTCATTCTGTCATAAACACACGGAGATGGACCAGAAGACTAGCAGTTAGCCCTGTAGCGTGGATGGTAAACCCAAACGCGGAAGTAGCGCGAGCAGGCAGGATAACCACGATGTTATTTTTAGAACTCTCCCGAAGCGAGAGCAAGAGTCTACACAAATAAACTCGCGTTCTAATAACACACACTCAATCGAAAGCAAAACCCAAGAAAGTGAGTACTCACGATTAGACGGACACAGCATCGGCAATAGCATGGGCAAACTCAATGACTGAGCAATGTGTGGAGCCATCTTGTCTCCTTTTATGCTTCCTGAATAACGACCGGACTACTTCCAGGTCCTAGTGCCGGTCGTGTTAGGAGTGCGCATGACACATAATACAAATTCGACCTCTTTGAATGAGAAGGTGTGTCCAAACGTTTGGTCTGTACTGTATACTATATATATATATATATATATATATATATATAATTTATTATTTACCTGTCATTCCACAATTATGTGCCACTTTTTGTTGGTCTATCACATAAATTCCCAATAAAATACATTTACATTTGTGGTTGTAACGTGACAAAAGGTGGAAAAGTTCAAAAGGTATGAATACTTTTGCAAGACACTGTAGGAGATAACTCTGCCTACCAAAAACACCCCCAAGCAAAATCCAAGCATAAAAGACTAAGTAACAAAGTCTTATTACAGTAAATTTGTTTTCATCTACTGTAGGTGTAGTGGTAGCTACCAGGATATATACTGAATGATAACTTTTATCACAATCTGATCTATTTTCTATTGTGCACCTTGTTTCACATTTTAGGAGGCATACAGTGTATACCTGTGTAATTGAAATAGTTCATGGATGTTCAACGAGTGTGGTCATGAAAATAAAAGCAAGCTTTAGAGCAAAGTGCACCCTCTTCCTGTCTCTGTCTTGTGCACACACATCCCGTTTCTCTCTCTCTCTCTCTCTTCTTTGTTTGCCTATTTACAAGTAAGTTCATAGTGAATTTATGTTGCTTCTTTTCTATGCATATTACTAAAAGCAATATTACTGAACGTTTCATAGCAATATTGTGGATATAACTGTATATAACTATATAATATATATCACAAGAGGCCAAACGATTAAGAACTCTGCACCCAGAAATCAAATAATTTTTGACTGTTTTAGCTATAATTGAGTTTTAATCATTTTGACTCATAGGAAGGTTGGATACTTTAATTTCTATTTCAAATTCTAAACATAGAAAAGGGAAAAGAAAATATTCTCTCAGCTAATGAGACTGATTTATTTTACTTAGTGGTGAATGTAAACAGAGATGTACCTTGCATTTCCTGTACTTTCCATGTTTATCTTTCTCAGGCTAGATAAAATCTGGGGCAGCATCTGTACACAAGATTCAAAGCCAAATCACAGGTTGGGAGCCATAAGGGATTCAAATTAATTAATATAAACCATTTATATTATACACAAACAAATGCATTAGTAAAGCACTTTTAAAGGTGAACTACTCAAGATCAGTGGTGGGCAAAGTACACAAATCCTGTAATTAAATACCCTACAGTAGGTAAAATATTGCCTCATTAATAAGTCCTCATTTACTTTTCCTTTACCTGAGTAAAAGTACAAAAGTACCTTCAAACCTTCTCTCTGTCTGTTTTTGTGTGCACAGGATAAATTTCATGCTACTGTATGTGCAACCATCTGCTTCTCATTTAGTGTTTAATGAAGGTAAGGCAAATCACACAATTACACATGATAGTCAATGTTGTACAAATTCACATTTCACAAGACCAAGTTTAATGTTTAGTCCACATCTATTAAAATGATTCAGAATTTTGTTGGGCAATGAAACTGAAACACTGGCCAATTTAGTGTTGGAGGTTTCATGGCTAAATGTGACCAGCCTGGTGGCCGATCTTCATTGATTACACATTCCATCAGTAAGAGCAGAGTGTGAAGTTTTAATTAGCAGAGTAATAGCACAGTTTTGCTTAAAATAATGCAATGCACACAACATTATGGGTGACATATCAGATTAAAAAGAGGACAAATTGTTGGTGTGCGTCTCACTGGCTCATCTGTGACCAAGACAGCAAGTCTTTGTGATGTATCAAGAGCCACGGTATCCAGGGTAATGTCAGCATACCACCAACCACACCCAATAGGAACTGTGTAATGCAGTAACTGTGGACGCAAGAGGAAGCTGTCTGAAAGTGATGTCTGGTTGCTAACCCAGATTGTATCCAAAAAACATAAAACCACGGCTGCCCAACTGTGTTAATTTAATGTGCACCTCAACTCTCCTGTTTCTACCAAAACTGTTCGTCGTAAGCTCCAGAGGATCAATGTACATGGCCAATCTGCTATAGCCAAACCGTTTATCACTCGTTTCAATGCCAAACGTTGGTTTCAATGGTGGCAGCAGCAAAAATCTTGAGGTGTGGACAATGAGAAACATGTATTGTTCTCTGATGAGTCCACCTTCACTGTCTTTCCCACATCTGGGAGAGTTATGGAGTGGAGAAGCCCCAAAGAAGTGTACCACCCAGACTGTTGCAGGCCCAGAGTGAAGCATGGGGGTGGATCAGTGATGCTTTGGGCTGCAATATCATGGCATTACTTGTACCAATACTTGTGCTAGATGGGCGCATTACTGTCAAGGACTACCAAACCATTTTGGAGGATGTGCACCCAATGGTTCAAACATTGTATCCTGAAGGCAGCCTTACACCATACTAATTAATTGTGGTCTAAAACCAGGAATTCAGTTTCACTGTCCAACCCCTGTATGGTTAGAACCCAAATTCATATTTATTTGTCTTTTTTCCTATCTCTGTCTGGTTTGATTAAAGAAGTGGTCAGATGCAGTTTTATAAACCTTTGTCATTCTTCCATGTTCGTTTACACAGAAGAGGTTTTCTCCTGGCACACTTCCAATGAAACCATACAGTATGTATGTACAGTAGCTCTTAGTTTTTTTTAGTTTTTTTTTATATATTTCTCTGAGCATTGCAGTCTGACCTTGGGGTGAAAGTGCTTGGACACTCACTACTATGAAGATTGGCAACAGTCTTGAATGCTTTCCACTTGTGAATAAAATTTTTCACTGTAAAACAATGAACTCCAAATTGTTTGGAAATGGTTTTATAACACATTCCAGATTAGCATGCAGCAACAGTTGCTTCTCTAAGACCAGTGCTTACTGTATAACTTTCCCTCTTGCCATTGCACTACAAACAGATGAGTTTTATTATGTTGTTACTTAAAAAAAAAAACATAAATTCAAAAACAGTGATCTACTGTATGTTGAAAGCAAAACATTATTCTGTCTGGCCTTTTTAACATCTTAACTTTTTCAGGAAAGTGGCCAGGATGCTCATTCAGACATGTAACCAACACATTGGTTACTTGACTTCAGATTAACGGAGAGGAGTATGAATCTGAAAGGCTATAATGACTGTTCTGATCACTGCTGCAATCTATGGCTATAAATGTGATCATTAGCAAGAGGCATAACTTATTTGATGGAGAGAGATTCAGCATTTGTATTCTTGGAACCTGTTCTTGAACCATTTCTCCAGTTCTCTGCTGTCAAGTCAAGAAGTCTCTCACCCCTGTTTCAAAGGCATTTATAATCCCTCCACTATAAATTGCTTGGAGGGATCATGGTGTTTAAGTCCCCCTGGTTCAGCATTTATCTGATGTGTTGTCTAGGGCCTGGATCTCTTTTAAGGACAAAGGGTAAATGTGACTGCAGGGGGTTATGGCACAGTCATAAGGGCAGTAAGGTGGTAGTTCACTGGCTTTGGTTTCGAGACTTTTAATTCATAATACTCAGAATTTACTTTGGACTTAGTTTTCACAATTGTACCTGTTTTAGAGTCTACAGTATGTATGTTAACAGAATGAACATTGAACTAGTGGAGAGACAACCTAATTAAATTATTTGTTGGTTGTATGCAAGCAGCCAAAGGAATCTTAACACTGTGAGAAGTATGGTCATGACATTGATGAAGACAGAGTTTTCCTTCCTGGTGAAAGAGTGAAATGGTGTGTTCCAGTGGCGATGGGACATTGTGTTGATGGTCACCTGATCATCTTCACATGCCAGTACAGGAGGAATTTTAGTGTTTAGCACTTGAAATCAAGTGGCTTTGATTGATAGCTCATTCCAGCCCCTACCAGCAGGTAACATTCACAAGCTGAGAGTGAACTCAGTAGCAATCGGGGTACAATGCTTTACGTTGAGCAGTCTCTAAATTGCGTTTGTTTTGCTTAGAAACTACTTTGAGGTAAATGTCACAATCTGAAGCTCTTTACATGTAATATCGCCTACTTACTTGCCTGGGCTTGTAGTGCAGTGGAAAGAGCAAATAGAAAGTGTACCACTGAAGGAGTTAGCATGATTTGGAGCCATGCTAGTTTTTGCATTATTTATGGCTCTCTGTGACAGATGTTCTCCCTGGTTTGCCACAGCTTGATGCCCTTTCCAGATTACCTGCTGTATTAGGATACAATTAATTCTAATCATAAAATCTTACTATACTATTACTATACTCAATTGTTGGTATGAGTATTTATAGCAGCGTTCATGGCTAAGGTAAGGTGTGTCATCAGCATGATGGTGCCTGTATATGTGACTGAGTTGCGTGTGACCATATTTGTATGCCATGACGTGTTCTGGGAGTTGGAGTGTGATGCAGGTGCCGCCATTTACACAATATCAACTTTATTTCCTTCCCTCAGAGCTAGATGAGCCGGATAAGAAGCAATCCCATTCAAAAATGGTCTTAGACTGCTTTATGGTGTCATAACACAGGACTTAGGACTTAGGTAATTTTCTCTGATGAAAAAGGTTGTGCAGAGAGAAAAAAAAAATGAGCACCACCATCAGTCCTGTGACAACAGTACCATTCATGTGTGGGGTGCCAACTACTTATGTGTGGGATTGCTTTTCAGACAAGGGAGTGGGCTTATTTACAATTTTGCCTAAGAACACAACCATGAATAAAGAATGGTACAAAAGCATTCTTGGAGAGCAACTTCTCACAACCATCCAAGAACAGTTTGAGGACAAACAATACCTTTTCCAGCATGATGCAGCACCTTGCCAAAGGGCAAAAGTGATAACGAAATGGCTCAGGAAACAAAATATTGAAACTTTTGGGTCCACGGCAAGGAAACCCCAGAGACTGTAATCCCATTGAGAACTTGTCGTCAATCCTCAAGAAGCGAGTGGACAAACTAAACTCCACAAATTCTTGCAAACATTAAGCATATACAAGTACAGACCAAAAGTTTGGACACACCTTCTCATTCAAAGAGTTTTCTTTATTGTGTTCTTTATTGTGTTCTTTAGCCCAAACAAGTCTCTTCTGCTTGTTGCCTGTCCTTAGCAGTGGTTTCCTAGCCATGAAGGCCTGATTCTACCATGAAGGTCTGATTCACACAGTCTCCTCTTAACAGTTGTTCTAGAGACGTGTCTGCTGCTAGAACTCTGTGTGGCATTGACCTGCTCTCTGATCTGAGCTGCTGTTAACCTGCGATTTCTGAGGCTGGTGACTCGGATGAACTTTGCAGCAGAGGTGACTCTTTGTCTTCCTTTCCTGGGGCGGCCCGCATGTGAGCCAGTTTCTTTGTAGCGCTTGATGGTTTTTGTGACTGCACTTTCCCAATTTTTCGGGCCGACTGACCTTCATTTCTTAAAGTAATGATGGCCACTCGTTTTTCTTTACTTACCTGCTTTTTTCTTGCTGCTTTAAATGAGAAGGTGTGTCCATACTCTCCATTGCAGACTTTTGCTTAGGGCCCCTAAAGATGTTGGGACTGCCCGTGTTCAATTCCACAGTGCACTTCAAAGTGTGCTCACAGTGCAGACATCACTACCTATATTCACCTAGCACCTCGCCACTTCGGATAACTCTTGATGCCACTATGGAAATTTCACACTATGGAAATTAAATATTGAATGTTTATTGAAACAAAAGCTGACAATATTATAATGCCATTATTGTGCGATATTTTTATAGATACAGTAACTACAGTAGCATAGTTAATAGTAAGGATTTATTAAATTCAATTAAATGACCAGTTTACAAGCCCAATATACTGCCATGATGGTCCTGTTCAGGATAAGAATATATAAACTTCTGATCACTATGCATAAACAAAAAATATTTTGCAATTACAAGATTACAAGAATTAAATTGTTCAACTGAATTTGGTGGTTTTCCGGGCAAATGGCACATTTGAAAAATGATAACTGAGAAAAACTAAGTGCATTTATTCAGAAGGAAAAAAAGATCTCTGACATGTTCACCTTGTTTTCATACAACTTTTAACTTTGAGACCACCACAATAGACTTACGCTTAGTATACGCTTAGTATAGTATACGCTTTTAGATTGTCAGGAAACTGAAACAACATCTTACGGATTGAGAGGAAATTGAATTGACACCCTTGCGTTGTATTCAAAGATGCAGAGCCTAAGAACTATTTACGTGTGAGAACCTTATTCTGCAAGCATGCAGATTTTCATTTGCTGGTGTTATGGGGTGCTTGACTTTTCAGTGAGCGCAGAAGATTTCCAACTGATGTGTATTTGGCAGAAGAGTGCATAGTCCATGATTGGGTCGAGAGGTGTCTTTCATGATGCCTCTTGCCTTTCACAGACAGCATTTCTTGTAAGGGAAATCCCTACAGAAACATTCCAAAATATAGTGAATGGCCTTTCCAGAAAAGTAGAGGTATAATAACAAAAGGGAAACTATATTTACAATGTAATGTTCCACAAGCACATATGGATATTTTATATTTATAGGACAATTTAGATTAGATTAGTTGGAATTTTTTTTTTATTTTGCCATAATACATTTAAACATTTCTACACATAGGATTTGAACATTTACACTCTTTCAAATTATTCTGATACACATTTAATTTAAAATAGATTAAATAGCTTTTTTCTTTGTATTTTAATGTATTTGTTCTTTCATTGTTTTTGAATGACATCTCAAAATTAATAAAATTATTAAAATGTAATTATTTTTGTCATTCATATAATTAAATAGTAATAAATGCATGCATTGCTAATTCTAATGTTAATGTCATGGCCATAGTCTTCTAGGTTTTCTCAATTAACTCAATCATTAGGTTAAGCATATTTCTTTTTAACAAAATTTTACATAATCATCACACAATGATATAACAAAAATTCTGAAAAATAATCCCAGTTGGATGTTTTGCAAAGACCAATATTCACATGTATTAAATGATGAGATTTTTTCCTCAAAACCATGGTGCCATCTAGTGAATTTTCTGCACATACTGTAGTATACCAGTATACAGTATATAAGTTGAGGTCAAGCAGGTTAAACAAATGTAAGATCACACACACACACACACACACACACACACACACACACACACACACACACACACACACACACACACACAGAGCCACATATACTGTATATATGTATATACAGGGTACATGGATGTTGGCAGTGGATCCTTCGGGTGTCCAGCACACACCATGGGTGTTCAATCAGATTGAGATCTGGAGAATTTAAAGGCTGGATTAACAACTTTGAACTCAACCCCATACATGGCAGCCTGAGGTGCACTGGGTGTTATACACACATATACATACAGTACTGTACATACATACAGAGTGCGTGAGTGTGTGTTTATATAACAATCAGCCACAACATCACAGGTCAATTGAAGCCAGGTGACAGGATTGTATATGTATGTATGTAGGTACTGTATGTATATATTTATATACGGAGGGGCCCATAAAGGTATACACACCTTAAAAGCATAAGCAAAATAAGCGGCTGCTTAGGGTCCCCGTGGCCACAAGGGGTCCCCAAGAGTGATAACAATTTCTTTTTATTTTTTTAGTGATACAGTATGTCAGTGGACAAGGGTAATTATAAAAACTAAATGAAACAACAACAACAATGCAATATTAAACAAAAAACAAAAAAAGCAATATTATGTTAACAGGCTGCAGGATGCAAGCACAGCCAGACTGTGACTGTGATTATTGGAGCTGATTGTAGAGGCAGCAGCATTGCAGCAAAACCATCATAAATGTCACAAAAAAGGACATATCCTTCAGGTGCAGAGAAAAGAAAACAGTAGAAAAGTGAGGAAGATTAAAAAAAAAAACAGCAAGATAAATGTATGTTAATGAGAAAAATCATGTTGCGAGCTAACGTTAGCTGATATTTTAGATTCATTACGCACAACTGAAGTAGTTCAAGCAATTTATTGTTTAAATATTGATGATTTTGGCATACAGCTCATGAAAACTCCAAATTCCTATCTCAAAAAATGAGCATATCATGAAAAGGTTCTCTAAACGAGCTATTAACCTAATCATCTGAATCAACTAATTAACTCTAAACACCTGCAAAAGATTCCTGAGGCTTTTAAAAACTCCCAGCCTGGTTCATTACTCGAAACCGCAATTTTTTGTGAAGGACCTGTATATTCTTGTAATAAAAATAGGCTTCTGGTTTAAAAACTTGTTTTATGTGTACAGATGGCTTGCTGCTGTGTTTAATAATTTATGTTGTTGAAATAGCATTCTGTTCCATCAACTATACTCTTGTGAAACTTCCCTAGGAGCATTACTGAAATATTTTGGAGGTGGGGCACAACCAGCTGTTAGATTTATACTGTGCGAATAATCGATCATTGACAAGAGTCAATCGTATTGGCGGCACAGAGGGGCCCGCAAAATAAAATTCTACTTAGGGCATCGTAAAGGCTGTATATACAGTATGTATCATTATACTGTACACACGCTCATTATACTTACTTATAAGGTAGAAATAATGTAAAATATTTTATAAACATTGAGACATTTTTGTAAAGTATTCACCTTAACTTTCTAATACTCCAACAAATTATACTTTTCCTTAATTCTCAAGGTGTTTACTCTAATCTTACATGTGAAAGAAAAAAAAAATCTACAGTATACTTTTCTGGAAAAGCCACCCTGATGCCACCTTAGCCTGGTTTACAGTAACAGTGGTTCCGCCTCTGAGAGAGAGAGAGAGAGAGAGAGCGGGGGAAAAACAACCCAGGTGTGTACTACTCTCTCGCCTAGGCGGAGTCAGCGTTCAGGTGTACGTGTATTGACAATACGCGACATGATTCTGTTCATTTTGTGGCGGTTTTAACAAGCGGCGGAATCTAACAGATTAGCGAGAAGTCGGTTGTCAGGTAGACCTTCACTGCACACCTTCACCGAGCCAGCGGAGCGGAGCGTCTTGGGAGGGGGCGGGGCCGCCTGCGTTCACCTGAAGCCAGAAATCTCCTGTAACTTACACCGAACTGGAAATTACTTTACATTCACACTCGAGAAGTGTGTGATATTATTAATTTGCGCGTTTACAGCGGGAACAAAACAATGAAGAAATCGCCTACAGGTAAGTCACTGACTAGGCTTCAATTACACGTTCGGCTGTTTTAGAGTCCCGAGCGAAAATCTAAAATAATAATAATAATAATAATAGCATTTTGGAATAAGATTTATTCCAAGAATAAATAACAACAACTGTCTGTATACAGACATACACATGTACGTACGTATGTCACTCTGAGACAGTGCTTTCACCATAGCCATCTCTACAGCTACTTTCCACTTTGCAAAAATGAACTGGCCTTCAGTCATGACGCTAAGAATAACTTTTATTACTGTCATTCAGGGGAGAAGCTGACACACATGGGCTCATAAACAGCTCATTCCTGATTATTATTTATTTTTGCCTACAGGGTGTGTCAAGCAGCCACTAGCTGGCATGTGCCCGTGCAGTTCCTTATTGAGAAACATCTGATAGGGAACATTTGACATGACACTCTTTGTACTGTAGATCCATAGTCTGACATTTTCTAGTGTGTTATGACGGTTTGCTGAGAATTGAGCAACCTGGACTTTATAAAGTCTGCTTTTTTTTTTTTTTTAGCTCATACTCTGAATTTATATCAATGATTTTGGGCGGCAACATCGACCGTCCTTTCTCACTGTATAACTGTTCATATTTAACGTCAATACTATACTGTAGGACAGTTATATTAAGAAAGGCAGCAATGTGTTGTCCTCTGTAATCTGCACAGCCCTGTAACCCCTTAGTACACTTTGTGTACACACTTATTCGACTGGAATGTAGAATTTCTTAACGTTACCCAAAGTCATTGATACAGCGCAACCAGCTAGTCTTACACACATGTTGAATCATGTTCTCTCTCTCTCTCTCTCTCTCTCTCTCTCTCTCTTTCTATTGTCTAACAGTATACTTTGCCTAGTGTACATAGGCTGTAGAGTAGTTCAGCTTGCTTGTGGAGGAGGGCGAGAGATTCAAAGCTTCACTTCAAAACTGGGTGAATGTCAGTTTACTCTTTTAGTCAACATCCACACCCATTTGATTAAACCTGCGGTACACCCCGACAACACTTGGCAACACTTGGCCGACAACACCCCGACATTCACTTGGGTGAATAAAATACCCAGCATTGCAATATAACTGACGCATTTAATTCAACAACCCCAAATGTTGTTGTCTTGCGTCCAAATTTGACTTGTCTTCCTCTCAGGTGAGCATTATACTTAAAATAGTTGGAGTCCTCCAAATTTTTATGTAATTGGCTGCAAGGCTTTGAATCAGTCAAGGATTCCACTTACTCAACAGGAAGGGAATTATTATAGGATGAATGAATGTCTTTGTTAATCCCTTTGCTGGATGATTGCCCACTAAAGTGTAATCTTTGTTCCTAGCACATCTGAGCAGTGATAGCTTCTTCATCTCACTCACTTTATCCTCCTCCTTTGCCTCACCTTATCTGCAATACAGTATATTAACAGGTTTTTTTTTTTTTTAGATTTCGAGGGCAAACAGTGTACAGTATACATGGCCTGGATCAGTTCTAGTGTGTGAATGCTAATTTTATAGCTCATTAGTTTATTTCTGAAAAATAATGAACATGCAAATTACAGTGCATCCTTTTGCTGACTATTGATTAGTCATGTGACTGCATAGTGTGGCATTGTTTTTTTAATTGTGAGTTAGGAATTCATAGCAGTTGGACCACCCAGGTTTTTTTCTGAATGACAATATGCTTAACTGCCAAAATTATGTGGTTTTGGTGAGCAGAAAATTCCTTCAAAACTTTTTTTAGTATATACGTTTTTGTTTTTCATAAAAAAGCAGTAAAGTAATGTAAGTCAGTCACTTTCTAAGCAAGGAAGAAAATATGATGTGAATCCCTGTTTTTTTGGTTTAATAAAGGTGATTAACAGCTCATTTAGAAGTGTTTAATTTTTCTTAAATAAGAAAACAAGCACATATCAGCCATGGCTTTTAACATCAAAACCACATAGATTTTGGGTTCCTCTTATGCCACCTGGGCAGCTCTGGCCCCTCGGGGTGTGGGTCCATGACACCTCTGGGACTGTGCTGTGGTATCTGACACCAGGACATTGGCAGCAGATTGTTTGGGTGCTGTGGTTTGCAGGGTTGGGCCCGGTGGATTTGGGTTGTTTGTCTGTAGCATGCCATGGACGCTCGATCAAATGGGATTTAGGGAATTTGACGGCTGGGGTGAACAATCTTCAATTTTTTGCCCGCTAAGCCCCATACAGGGCCAGCTGTGATGGGATTCAGTAGATGTTGTGATACCTTTCTGTCATGGCCAATGTTGACTTTATTTTCCTAGTTTGTGTTGCATTGTCTTTTCCGTGTGATCAGGCTGAGCTGGCTGACCTTTCACAATATTTGTATTGTACACAATGTGTTCTAAATGGATACAAGTGCAGATGAATGGGGCAGACACCAGAAAGCTACCAGTTGAGACTAGGGACGTGAATCTGGAGCGGATCATTCTGGATGAAATGAAAAGATTGTGTACCTTTCATGCATGGCTTAAATAGCATGAGTATGAACCTTGCAGGCAGGGTTGCCAGGTCTTAGCAAAATTCCTTCTTGACAACGATAAACAGCAGGATTTGAAAAGGAGTTGGACTAGAAGATGTGCTGACAGTGTTTTTTTCAGTGACCCAAATACTGCCTTAATCCTTCAAAATAACGATATATTTCTAACATATTTATGGACAATGTAATGTTTTGGACAAAACATATTTATAGACAACGTAATATATAATACTGCATGTCAAATGAACTTGTCGAGTACTTCCAGTGAACCAGTTCAGTTATGTCTAGAAATACAAAACATAAACAGAAGTAAAAATTAAAAAATATATTACTAGATGGCTATTTTTGGTTTAGAAACTCAGTAAATCGCCTAGGGCCCCATTTTATAAATTTTTTTTAAACCTAGTTTTTTTCACTCACTCACTCACTCACTCACTCACTCACTCACTCACCCACTCACCCACTCACTCACTTATCCTGTATTCATGGTTCGCGGGGAGTCTGGAGCCTATCCCAGGCCTATTCCAATGTGTAACGCACAAGGCGGGTTACACACTGGACAGGGTGCCAATCCATCACAGAGCATACACACACACTACGGGCAATTTGAGAACTCCATTTAGCCTAATCTGCATGCCTTTGGACTATGGGAGGAAACCGGAGTGCCCGGAGGAACCCACCCAGCATGGAAAACATGCAATCTCCATGCAAACAGAGAAGGGAATCGACACTGGCCGGGAATCGACAATTACCGTAAAAAGCATTTAATGGAAACTAATGAAAACTGGATGCATGGTGCTTAGTGGTTGGCAGTGTCAATTTATACCACTAGGATTGGGATTTTGAATTTTGCCTCCATCCTGTATGCATGTTCTCTGCGCGTGTTGGTCAGTTCCCCGTCGGTACTTCAGTTTCCTCCGACAGCACACTCAGCACACACTGTGACCTTTGTGACCCTGCAGAAAGTAAGCATTATGGAAACTGGATGGATTGATGGAATGTGAGCAAACAGATGTTTGGAATTTGTTTAAAACACCTTTGTAAATCATTTTCATAAATTTTTGGTTGCAGATCACATTTTACAGACACGACTAAACTCAGTTTAAACTCAGCCTTTCAGTTATTTATTTATGTATTTTGCTTAGACAGCTCTGGATTGAAGTGTTGTTTTTCGAGGACAAAACTTAGAAGACCAGATGGTTCTCACTCTTTCTCTCTTTCCCAGATTAGTTATTTTGCTCAGTCCCTTTTTATTTATTTCACTCTTTCTCCACCCATCTCTATTTCTTTGAAACCAGATTGTGTGCTTTGTAATTATTATGTGCAGACGGAGGAATGTGGCAGGCTCCTGTTATGGCCCCTCAGTTCTCAGGCCTGCCAGGAGTGCAGTTGGACTAGTGTTAAAGCTTATCTCCATTCAGCTAAAACACTCATGAATGAACCTCATCTGCATCTCCTTGTGAATCAGGTACTTTGCCCTGATTTGCGCTGTAGCCTTACTTTGTATTTCTAAAAATGCATTTCAAGATTAGAAAAATATAGAACACATTCATCATTTTATCCAAAACAGATTAAATCTAGCCTTGGGCGTGAATTTTTCAAAGACTTTTCCACTTAAAATAAGAATTCACACAATATTAAAAAAAAAACTCTGGATCTGGATAGATCAAGGTGTGTTTTGGGAGAGAAAAATGATACCGTATAATGCAGAACTAGAACTGGGTGCCATTGTGCTGCAGGATCTTTAAAGGATGCTTGTGCTGAACAATGTTTTGCTTCTACTCACTTATCATTCCTGGAGGTGTTGTGAAACATAGCGTAATGCTTGCTAGTAAAATAAAGTGGCCTGTGGCAACAAGAAAGAGAACATCTCTGTGGGTGTGTTGTACAAACGGTGGACCACCTCTTACTCAAATACAGCTTTTATCTAGCACCTGAATGGGGAGGCCCTTTTGTTTGCTCTGTTTCCAGTATCTATGACTCAAACCATTGCCTCACACTATCAGTGTGAGCAGTTTTTAAACAGACTATAAACTAATCATCATAACTTCCACAGAGGCTTAGGTGCTACACTGGAACTACCTACTAGAGCATTCATTAGTGTACTAAGGTGCAAGCAAGAATTAACATGGGAAATACCGTATCTATGCAGGTTGGTGGATGCAAATCGAACTTGGATAAAGCCATGGCTAAACCCCTTAGGACCTCTTTAGCACACGTCTGTCAAATCTGCTTTCTACAGACTTTTTTTCATGCTTTGTGCTTTGGATTTTTAGTCGACGTTGGTTTGGGTTAATTGCTTCATGTGTCTGGCCCGCAGTTTCAGTCTTGATTATGTTTAGTCGCTCAACTCCTTGTTTTTGAATTCTTGTCTTGCGCATATATACAGTACAGACCAAAAGTTTGGACTTTTTCTCATTCAAAGAGTTTTCTTTATTGTGTTCTTTATTGTGTTCTTTAGCCCAAACGCGTCTCTTCTGCTTGTTGCCTGTCCTTAGCAGTGGTTTCCTAGCAGATATTCTAGCATGAAGGCCTGATTCACACAGTCTCCTCTTAACAGTTGTTCTAGAGATGTGTCTGCTGCTAGAACTCTGTGTGGCATTGACCTGCTCTCTGATCTGAGCTGCTGTTAACCTCCGTTTCTGAGGCTGGTGACTCGGATGAACTTATCCTCCGCAGCAGAGGTGACTCTTGGTTTTCCTTTCTTGGGGCGGTCTGCATGTGAGCCAGTTTCTTTGTAGCGCTTGATGGTTTTTGTGACTGCACTTGGGGACACTTTCAAAGTTTTCCCAATTTTTTGGACTGACTGACCTTAATTTCTTAAAGTAATGATGGCCACTCGTTTTTCTTTACTTAGCTGCTTTTTTCTTGCCATAATACAAATTAAAACTCTTTGAATGAGAAGGTGTGTCCAAACGTTTGGTCTGTACTGTATATCATGTGTGTATTACTGTCAGATTTAATTATTTTTTTTAAATAGACTCCTATATCTGCTTTAATGCCATGCCTTGCCCTTAAATTCCTGTCAATATGGTTTAAATTATTTGACAGTAAGAACACACTGTGGCGGTGAGGTCGACTGCTCCCATTATCTACCATGTGGCACGTGCCAGTTTCTCATTTGGTGTTCAGTTTCTGATTGATTAGTGTATTTGGTTTTTGAAGTTCGGATCATGTTTTTCTTGCATTTGTTGTTGTCACTTGTGTTTCAGCCTTAACTTTTAGCCTAAACTCAGTTCCTAGCTCAGACCCTGTCCCATGGCATCCTCATCCTGCAGCATCATGCAAGACCTATACAAGGATGCAGCAGGTTAACAAAGGGAACAAAGAACGCCAGGAATTTAAATTTTATGTTTGATATGGTCTTGGACATAAATATTCTGACTCCATATGACAGTGTCAGATCCCTCCTGTAGATTTTAATGAGAGAACCTGGCACAATCAGAAACCTTGGGAGAAGGATTGTCTTTGTGATATTTCATGTCACCAGCCCAGCATGCCTGTTGGTTAAAATTCTCATAGTCTGAAGACCTTCGCTAAATTTATAAACCTGCCTAAGCAGGTTTCCCTATTATGCGGTATGAACCGAATATTAACATTTTTGGGAGTTGATTAGGAGTGTATGGCTGTAGATTTCCAGCTTTGCTTCATTTTGGCAGAGGTTGATGCCAAACCTGTTTTGTTTTTTTCCACGTTTGTAGGAGTGTTTATTTCCAGGTGTTGTGTGCTATTGGATTAATCTTAGTTCCTAGCCTAGTCTCTGTTCCTGCTTGTGTGTGGTGTATGAAGTTGAGCCTGTACCTGCATCCTCGCCTCCTCCATTTCATGACACTTACCACAAAAAGCTGACTGCACTCTTTTCTTGCCTAAAAACTAAACTGTGATTAGTTCAACTTTAACTTGCATGTTGTGCCATCATGTGGTATGAAAAGTAATGACATACTCAGATTTAAAAGATAAAAGGATATACAGTACCCGAGTACTTTACATGGAAGTTATGGTAGTATGCATGTTTTTGTGCATCTTATGCCTACTGGCATAAAATATTGAACTTCACGTAAAATAAACAATAAAAATTTTTAGCATGTCAAATTTAGGCAAAAAAAAAATCTCTCAGGGAGGTTCTATGTGCGTCACCCTGGCTGTGTTGAGGCCCGTATTTGGACCTGGGCCAGTGACAGCCCCGGCTTGTGCAGTCACATCCCATCCTACACGCTGTTGCTTGCACAAACTCTTATCTCTTTATGTACACTATAAACAGGAGTAGTTAACATGACCTCTCGTGCAGTGTTATTCAGTTACAGTATACAGAACCTCCCTACAAAAGAAAAAGGGAGGATTTGCTTCCAAGACATTGCTACATTGGCTTGTCCACACATGGACAAAATTGGTACCCTTCGGTCAATGAAAGAAAAACTCACAATGGTCACAGAAATAACTTTAATCTGACAAAAGTAATAATAAATAAGAATTCTATGAATGTTAACCAATGAAAGTCAGACATTGCTTTTCAACCATGCTTCAACGGAATTATAAAAAAAAATGAACTCATGGAACAGGCCTGGACAAAAATGATGGTACCCCTAACTTAATAGTTTGTTGCACAACCTTTTGAGGCAATCACTGCAATCAAACGATTCCTGTAACTGTCAATGAGACCTCTGCACCTCTCTGCAGGTATTTTGGCCCACTCCTCATGAGCAAGCTGTTCCAGTTGTTTCCGGTTTGAAGGGCGCCTTTTCCAGACAGCATGTTTCAGCTCCTTCCAAAGATGCTCAATAGGATTGAGGTCAGGGCTCATAGAAGGCCACTTTAGAATAGTCCAATGTTTTCCTCTTAGCCATTCTTGGGTGTTTTTAGCCGTGTGTTTTGGGTCATTGTCCTGTTGCAAGACCCATGACCTGCGACTGAGACCCAGCTTTCTGACACTGGCCAGCACATTTCTCTAGAATCCCTTGATAGTTTTGAGATTTCATTGTACCCTGCACAGATTCAAGACACCCTGTGCCAGATGCAGCAAAGCAGCCCCAGAACATAACAGAGCCTCCTCCATGTTTCGCAGTAGGGACAGTGTCCTTTTCTTGATATGCTTCATTTTTCCGTCTGTGAATATAGAGGTTCATGATGTGCCTTGGCAGAAAGTAAAATTTTTGTCTCATCTGTCCATAGGACATTCTCCCAGAAGCTTTGTGGCTTGACAACATGTAGTTTGGCATATTCCAGTCTGGCTTTTCCATGATTTGTTTTCAACAATGGTGTCCTCCTTGGTCGTCTCCCATGTAGTCCACTTTGGCTCAAACAACGACGGATGGTGCGATCTGACACTGATGTTCCTTGAGCATGAAGTTCACCTTGGATCTCTTTAGAAGTCTTTCTGGGCTCTTTTGTTACCATT